>JAENPR010000559.1:0-414791 GCA_018135685.1 Themeda triandra | reverse complement strand
AATAAACACAGCCTAGTAGCCAGAGGTAGCTGTCATACAGTACTCCGCGCCATACTCGTATCTAACTATATACACAAAGACACAGATCGGAGATCGATGGTCATGGGCCCATGTTGTCATCCACAATATATAGATGGTGTACGTACCAGGAAAAACATATGGTATAGCTAGCGGCAAAATACTAGTACAGTACTCTACGTACGTACGTATACAACCTCGTCCTCCAAAACAAAAACAAAAAAGAGACGTACACTACACCCACGCTGTGCCTAGCTGCATGCATGCTGTTCTTGCACGAACCAACGTACAGCGTCGCCATCGCGTGTGTACGCCGAACCGGGGCAAAATTAAGACGAGTCGACGCTCACCCGCCAGTCACCAAATGTAGCAACTTTTGACGGTAATCTGTAAACTTTTGCAGCATGTCACTGTTATAGTCATGTCACATCAATAATTATAGAGGGCAGGTGCGTGTGTGCAGAGCAGCAAATGCGAGCGCGCAGTGCATGCATGCATACTGTGCTTGTTGACCATGCATGCCCCATGCCCAGCGGCCGCACGCGCGGCGAGAAGGGTATGTCCTAAAAAAAAGAACTCATTGAGCGCCATCGATCGATCGACGACAGCTCTCTCAGGGCGCGCAGCGGACGGCCTTGTGGCGCCCGCGCTGCGCCTGAGGCAGGAGTAGCGGGCGGCGGCGCACGGCTCGATCTGTGTCCTGCCGGGACGTCGCGCATTTGTGGCTGAGATCCGCTCGCGCGCGGCCAGCGGGCACGACGCAGGCCGGCGGCGCGCGCGCGGGCGCGACGCATCCGGCAGCCGGGGGCGCTGAGGCAATTCAAGCGCAGCGACCGGCCATATTTCATATATCTCCGGCGTGCTGCTCAGCTGCTAGATCATCTCGATCAGTTCACCTATCAGGTTAGCGCAGAACCTTCGATTCAGTAACGTAGCTATATTTGTAAATAAATTCCGGCCGTGCTCAACTGGCAGATCAATGTGGATCCTCCGCGTGTGATTAATATTATCGTCTCGCGATCTCTGCAGCGCGCTCGCTCGCTTACTTCTGGATCTCATCTCGTGTATAGTATTCTTCGCCGATGCCATCCGGCAGTTTCGCCTCCTAGCAGCCAGCGGGTGAGTGATGGCTCTCAGCAAATTAAGTAAAACTTGCGCAAAATTAATCATCTAATTTTGCATCCCGTACTTTTGATGACCTTAGCCAAAAACTTGGATTGACTTATTTCATTTTTCATTTTTTCTAGATTATGGCAGATCGAGCCTGGGCTGATGTATGTTGGGAATCGTACAACTCTTGCGTTCATAGAGGGTCTTCAAAAATTTTTGAACGCTGCAAAGCTGTGGAATAAGTCATCAGTGTGGTGTCCATGCATTGATTGTCAGAATGAAAAGCAATTCTCGAATTTGAAGGTAGTCCAAGCCCATCTATTAATTCGAGGATTTATGGATAACTATACATGTTGGAACAAACATGGAGAAGAAGGTGTCAATGATGCATATCGAGAACAAGTGCATGCTGGTCAGCAGGTGGATGGCGAGGATGGCCATTTCGGTGGTGAGGAAGCACCCTTTGACAATGAAGAACTTTGTGATGATGATGCAAATGCATATAGCTGGACCTTTGATGAAGTCAATCTTGCCGGGTAGTTCAGAGGAGATGTGCAAGGATGCCTTGGTTTTGATGAGTACAAATGATTCGTAGTTGAAGCAGCTGCAACAACTTTTGAAGGATATGAAGACCCCACTCTACCCTCCGACTTGCACGAAGTATAACAAGTTATCCGGTTCACTAAAACTTCTCCATTTGAAGGCATCAAATCATTTGGATCGACAAGAGCTCAAACAATTGCTAGAGCAGCTTGCGGATATGTTTCCTGAGGGGAATGAGATACCCAAGACTACATATGAGGCTAAAAGATTATTTGTCCAATGGGATTGAAGTTTGAGAAAATTCATGCTTATGAATGATTGCATCTTGTTCAATGGTGACAATAAAAATGACATGGAATGCCCCAAGTGTAAAACCTCCCGTTACAAACACAAAATTGATGTGGGTGTTGGCGGCGGTAACACGTCGTAAAGTACCTAGGAAGGTTATATGGTACTTCCCTATAATCCTCGCCTAAAACGGTTGTTTGCAACCTCTAAGGATGCACGATCGTTGACTTGGCACTGATGGCCGCAAGGTTGATGATTATATACGACACCCGGGCAGATGGTATTCGTGGGCGATTCATTGATTCCCCGCTATAAATCTTTTGCTAAGGAACCAAGGAATCTTCGGATTGCACTAAGCACAGATGGTATGAACCCGTTTTGGTGATAGGAGTAGCTCACATAGTGTCTGGCCTGTGCTGTTAAGTATCTACAACCTTCCACCCGGGCAAAGGTAAATGCTTTACATGATGATGTCACTTTTGATCTCCGGTCCACGTCAACCAGGTATTAAAATCGACGTGTATCTAAGGTTGCTTTGTATTCGTGACTTCAAGAAACTTTGGAGAAAAAAAGGTGTTAGGGTGTATGATGGTTTCAGAAAGAGTTTTTCAACTTACGTGCCATGTTGTCACTACCATCACCGATATTCCAGAAACCGAGCGTTTCCGCGTAGCAAAGGAGAAAAAGACTCAAGCCAAAGGCTTTGGATGACACCGAGACCGTTTTGGCCGAATAACTCAAAGAAGAGAGTTTATGTAAGGCATCGACGTTTCCTTCCTAAGTCTCATGAATACCGGGGAAATGAAACATCAATTTGATGGGACGTAGGGGAGATGGGATCCGTCTCCAAGACATTTCGATGTGAAGATGTCTATGCTGTGATAAAGGATACCACACCTTACGCTGACCCAAATAGCATTGTCCTTGGAAAGCGAAAGCGAATGAAAAAGCAAGTAAGCCCGTTAAAATGAGGTGGAAGAAACCGGCCAATTCTATGGGAGCTACCTTACCGGAAACACCTTGGGGTCCGCCACAAAGATCGACCTCATGCATGTGAAAAAGAATGTCTCGGTGGGAGTTTGCTTGGGACACTCATGAATGACAAATTTAAAACAAAAGACCATGCAAATGCAAGAGCTGACCTGGGGAGGAGTTGGATATAAGGCCCGAGCTCCGATATGATGGGCCTAATGCCCGGCTACCTTTATGTGCAGTAAATCTGACCCAACCGAAGAAGCAGGAATTGTGTGACTTCATTCTGCAGGTCAAAGTTCCCTCTCGGATATGCATCTAACATTCGAAAACTTGTGCATCCAAAAGAAAACAAATTTCTCCCCATGAAGGCTCATGATCGGCATGTCTTACTCACAACAATGCTTGCTGTTGGTATTCGGAACATAGTTGCCGTAAAAAACCCGAAGGGCAATCATGGGCCTCTCGCTTCTTCTTTAATGTAATCTCCTCGAGAAGGTCCTTGAGGAAGAGTCACTTGATGATATTGAAGAAAACATATATGTGACGATGTGTCTCCTTGAGGCTTACTTCCCCACCAACTTTCTTTGACATATCCGTACATCTAATTATACATTTGGTTAAGGAGATCAGGTATCTTGGACCGATGTTCCTCCACCACATGTATCCATATGAGAGATTTATGAGTACTTTGAACAAGTATTCTAAGAGTCGAGTTCACCCCCGAGGGAAGCATGGCACAAGGCTATTCTACCGAGGAGGTCGTCGATTGGTGCCTCAATTGCGTTGACCCCACAAATCCAATCGGCATCTCCAAGTCTCGCCATGAGGGAAGGCTATTGGGGAAAGGGTTTGTTGGGGAAAAGCATATTATTCCAGATGCAGCTGACTTTGAAAGAGCCAAGTTTCTAGTGTTGCAACACACTAAAGGTATGGAACCTTACATTGAAGAGCATAAGAACATGTTGAGGGAAGAAAATCCACTTCGGAAAGAATTTTGGGTAGCGAGGGAACATATGCGTAGGTTCAATAATTGGATTAGAGATCGACTTTCCAGTTCAAGCTCTTGCACAGACAATAGGTTACGGCAGGTGGCAGCTGGCCCGATCTTCACAGTCACAACTTTTCAGGGCTATGACATAAATGGCTACACCTTTTACACTATGGATCAAGACAAGAAAAGTGTACCAAACCGTGGTATTCGGTAGATGCATTTGATACGAATATGCGTATGAAAGCATACTACGGCCAGATTGAAGAGATATGGGAGCTCACATATCCATGCATCAAGATGCCCCTTTTCTCGGTGTAGATGGGTTCCGGGAGGACATGTCAAGAAAGGCCCATATGGCTACACCACAAACTTGACCTTGAACAAGCCGGGGTACAAGGAAGAGCCGTTTGTACTCGCAAGTAAGGCTTCCCAAGTCTTCTATGTGCGCGCGACACTAGAAATGAGAAACGACAAGTGGCTCTCCCCGGGAAAAGAGGGTTGTCGGAGTTGAAAATCCAATGGAAGAGGAAGAGTTCAAGCAGTCCAATGAAATCCCTCCTTTTAATGCTTCCATCCTCCCTGTGATTTTGGCAAGCGAGCTAACTCCATACCTAAGAAATGGTCGTAAAGATGGTGTCCCCGTTTGCAAAAGCACACCGAAAACGGCAAGGCAAAAAATGATGCGCTCATGTGAGTTTATGAACAAATGCCCTTGTGATTTTTAGAACAAGCCACCCAGTGATTCAGCAATTGCTTAACTTGCTGTTTATTTATGCATATATATTGAGGAGCTGCTCAACTGGTTGTTGTTGCTTAACTTAGAGCACATGAAATCTGATTTACTTGGTAGAGATAGGAGCATAGCTGGCACCTGGAAATGTTTAACTCTACCAGATTATAAGTTGGTTGCTTTCTACCAGATTATAAGTTGGTTGCTTTCTGGTGTAAAATTCTAGAACTGATCAAGTTGGCACAATGTAATTTATTCTTTAATGTTGACCTCTTATTTGATTCTTCTTTAAACATTCTACTTATTTCTACTGTAAACTATATGCAATACAACACACAGAGTGGCTGACAGAACTGTAAAATCCGCTTATGAAGTCAGATTTGTTTTCATCATGGCCTGGACCATGACTGTGGGCAGATATTTTATCAGGCATCAGATATAGAGTGTATTATATGTGCTGTCATAATTGTCCTGACAGCATAAGAATATATTACAAATGGTCTTTTTTTAGGGAACCACAGGATTTCACTAATCTTGTGAATCATTCTTTTAGATCACCAGACAAAAGCACTATATATCATCCTGACAAAATCTAGCAAAACTGATGTCCTACTCTATTATTACAATCATCATCGACAGCTTGAAATGAACAGAATTCATTCAGAGCCTTGTGTAACCATCACAGCTTATGTTCCAAGGATTATGCTGTTCATTCCCCAATTCAACGTTTCCTTCACGTGATGGATGCACAGCAACAACTCTGCTTGCCAGGCCTCTTGCGCATTTGCTACTTTCCCAGCCCCTGCTTGGATGATCACCTATCTTTTACCATCTCTGATTAGAAAGCACAAACTTCACTGTGCACTCCTTATTGCTCCATCCGCATTAATCTTCAGCATGTGATTCTGAAGACGCCTTCATTTGGGCCTGCTTTCTCTCCATTGCGCCACTGGTTTGGACTTCATCAGTTGCGTGAACTCCACGTAGTTGATCCATCCTAACCCACCAAAGTTGCTGCCACAAACGATGCTCTTGGGGTCATCATTACTCTTACTGCAAAGAGAG
This sequence comes from Themeda triandra, assembly GCA_018135685.1. Taxonomy (NCBI): domain Eukaryota; kingdom Viridiplantae; phylum Streptophyta; class Magnoliopsida; order Poales; family Poaceae; genus Themeda; species Themeda triandra. The sequence goes on along the minus strand of JAENPR010000559.1, from coordinate 409,071 downwards.
AAACAAGGCATATCTTAGGAACTGAAAACGGGTACCATGAGCCAGAAACTACTATAGCTCCAATTGGTTGTGAATGGTAGCACACAAGACATTGGTTGTAAAGATCACTATATTAGTCAATTTATTTTAAGAATATAATTGGAATCCGCAATATTAAGAAATTATGAAAAATGTTAGCAGGCAGAAAACAACCAGCTGGATGGAGTCATATACATCATCTTGAAGGGAGAATCCAACTGTACTAAATCTGAGGTGGCTACAGAAATAGAATCGCTCATGAAAATAGAAATAAAAAGATAACAAGCAGTACTATTGACCTTTCTTTTCATTTCAGAGGAACACAATAAACCATGCAATACAGGAAACATCATTGCAAATGGAAATACAAGAAAGATGTCAGTCAATATAGATGGAAGCAATAATCATCAGTGGCTCCTAAATCAAGTGATCTGAAGCATCTTATTAGATCAGTTCTGTGCTATGAGAAAACTAAGTACTGCCTCATAAAGATCAGTTCTGTGCTATGAAAGTAGCTAATCTATATGATGCCAAATTTTGAAGAATCCACTTTGTGAACAGAGCGATGTTTTGGGAAATAAGCACAAGACCTTAGAGGAACTGTGAAATTAAGTAATATCATTAAGATCTGCTGTTATACTTAAGGACACAAGAACATACTTTGGTCAGTTATTTCATAAACAAAGATAGCTCCAGTAATGTGACAGCGGGCAATATATAACAAAAAGCATGGAACACCACTAACTAAAGAAAGTGTATCAAATATGCTAGCATTAATCTTGGGCCAAGGTGCAGCAGATATACATAAACTGCAAGAGGGAAGCTCGCATCAGCCAGCAACACATAAACAATTGTGAAGCAAACGAAGAGATACATGGCACTATGGCAGATTGACAAGGGTTTTTTTCCCTTTGTTAGAGTAAACCACCAGGAGATCAAGTGCTGATGTTGGGAAAAATAAATAAAGTAGACTGACCACTATGCATGCCAAAACTAAGGAGTATATGTTTGGTCACTATAATCTGAACACGTTTTCTATGTGATACAATATATTTTTGCACATGGCAATTCAAGCCGATATCAAGTGCAGTGCCACAGTGCCAAACTGCAAATTGATCTCTGTAATAGAGAACATATTCTAGGAACAATATCAATAACCAGCGGCTTAGGCGTTTGGTTGAGAAAATAACAAAAAGGAAAATTTCTTGAAATGGCTAAGAAGCCAGGTTGTTTTCTCCGCAGAACATGTAATTTTTTTAATACATGGCTTATTCCATCCTGAATTATTTAGTTAGCAACAATAGAAAGAAAATGGAAAAGTAAAAACCAATCACTCTGAATATTGTGGAGCCGAACAATTATAAGGGACTCGATCATCGTATTATGAACCTCTTGACAATCCATTTTTTTTTACAAAAGATTAACAGCATGACATAATGTGCAGGCATTATCGTTAGATGCTGCTAAAAAAACCAACGTTGACGTCAGAATGTTCTTCAGAAGAACGGAAACATGAATATATTTCTTATAGGCTTATAGCTGATGGAAACATAATGTGCAGGAATACAAAGTTGTGAAAATAGGACCATACATCCTGAACATTTCCTAGCATATATGCAATATGTTGCATGGGTCACCCAAAAGAATTAGTTTGCACACAGCAACAGGATAGTAGAACCATTCAGGGCCCTTCACATGCCAGCATGACAATAGATTTGGTCAAATTAGTTGAATCAAACTGAAAGCTGTTGAAAATCAAATTCAGTCATACCTCACAGTTCGACCACCAACATTTCCCTGGTCCATCTGAGCCAATTCGGGTGTCTGTGTACACCATTAGTAGACCTTTAGAAGTGACCAGCAGCAGGGTCCAGGGATGAAGCCCTCGGCGATGGAGCGGACGCAGGAGCCCCATGAGGACGCCCTGTCTGGCAGGAAGATGGAAGGAGAGAGGATGAGGGAGATGTAAGGAGAGAGGACGATGGAGGAGGCACTAAGGAGGAAAGCAACGTCTCTCCATGTCGCCGGGCAGAGAGTCGCCATGGCGCTGGATGGCCAATCCCCCTTGTTGGGAAGACTGGGATGAAAAAGGTGGGGCCCGGCTGTAAGAAACGTGCCTCCCCCTCAAATACGCTTTCTCCACTTATCCCCTCCTCTGTCTCACTCATCCTGTGCTCACTCGCGGCGACAGCCACCGCTGGCATTGCGTTAGGGTTAAGGCGAGGGACGCGGCGGCGCCGTCGTAGGTACTCTCGCGGAGGTCATCGTCATCTCCGGCTGCGGCAATGTCCGCGTCTAGCTCGCGCTCTTCTCGTAGGTCCGCTTCAATCGGCGGAGGTGGCGGCGGCGGCGGAGCCGGCGCCTACGACGGGCAAGGTTCGCTGGTGCCCTACCGCGTCGGCCCGCTGGCATATGAGCCGGAGGTGAAATGCTGGTGTAATGTGAAGGCCTGCCAATGGATTTCTTGGAGCTTTCTGAATCCAGGCATGAGGTACCTCAAATGCCAGAAGGCCTGGGTAAGAATTTCTTGAAATCGTCATTTAGTTCGAGTTGTTAGCACTGTTAAGGAATTCGCAATATGAACAAAATGTTGAATGATGCGTACTTTCAGATCTGGCTTCTTCCACTGGGTGGACGAAGATTATTCTGATTTCTTGAAGGAGCCGTTGAGAGACATGCGAGATTGTATTTGGGATTTGAGGAAGGTGGTTGCCAAAGATGCTCGGCTTGTTTGGTAAGGTTGATGAGTTGCAGGTGCTGCAGAACAAGTTGGAAGACCAGATGAAGCTGGTGGCTGCCAAGGATCTGTCTATGCAGGTTTTGGAAGCTAAGATGAACAAGAAGGATAGGTACATTTGCATGTTAGTGTTTGTGTGTGTGTTTCTGTTTGTGACCCTGATCGCCGCTGTGTGTATATAAGGTGAACCTGGCATGATGATGCCTGTTAGTTGGTTCAGGGAGTTGTTAGGCCATGAAGTACCAGTAAGAGTTTGTTAGGCTATGTCAGTTTGGCAGAAAATGCGAACTGTTATTTGTGTGAAATGGTGTCTGTGGATTGTGATAACATGTTCATGACGGTAATGTGAAGTTAATGTTTTGTGTCAAATGGTTGTGCAATGCACTTGTGGAATGGTGTGACCCAAAACTTCATGATGACCAAACCGAACATGTTGTGGTATGGTCTGAAATTTTGTGAAATGCTCTTACTCTGAAATTTTGTGAAATGCTCTTACTCGACAAATAGCATGTGCTTCAGTACATCTACATCTTGTATTAGGAACATAAAGGAACTGAAAAAGTAATTTAATAATAGAATGGAAAAGTATTATATATGTATGGAGCTTGTGGTGATGTAATATGAACACTCGGCTAATATGGCGTTGATGATGTGGGATGCATTATTAAGGTTTTGGTACCCGAACTTGATATTATAATATGTATGGTACCCCAAACTGGTTAAAGATTGGAATGCATCCAGCTTATTATTAAAAGTCTCTATTATTGCTGGTATGAATTTATGTCCCATTTTTGTGTGAAATTTCCAAATTTGTTGTTGGGTTACAAGATGGGAGAATGTTGGGTTTTATTTCCAAACTACTGTTGGTGGTATAGAAGTCTGTACTATAAAAGTCTTTATTATTGGAATTGATGATCTTTTTCATCTTTCCAAATTTGATATTTACAAGATTTTCAAAATTTGAAATTCGATATTTTCACAATTTAAAATTTAAAATTCAAATATTGTTTGGATGAAGAAATGACGTAAACCTAAATTGTAGGTCTCGTGAGTTGTGCACGTTCGGTGTTTACCAACTTTTCATTTCAAGGCATTTACTCTCCCTAAATTATGTTTGAAGTGTTTATGTACACAAGGTCTCAAAATCATATGATCAAAACAAATTTTCTTTATGGAACGACAGAAATGGGCCAGAGAATAGATTATTTTCAGACGGATGGCCCAGCAAGGAGAAACTCATCCAAAACTTCTTCAAATTTGTCTAAAAAAACTTCTTCAAATCTCGGCCGGCCGGCCCAGGAAGGGCTAAAAGGAAGCCCAGTCGAAAAAAAAAGCACGCACCTTCTTCAACCGGAAGGCGCGCGGCGCGGGCGTCGTCCAGGTGCAGATTTCTCGATTCGCCGCGGCCCGTGCGGCCACCCAGCCCTGCCGCCGAGTTCTCTGTACCCGCCGGCGGCCACCGCGCGGGCCTCCCCCCCGCAGGGCCGCCTCGCGCGCGCCGCGCCCCCCCCCCCCACGGCGGGCCGGGGGGCCCGGCCGGCCGGCCGCGCGCGCTCGCAGGCGCGCGGCCCAGGCGCCTGCGCTGCGCTGCATGCGTACGCTCTAGCAAGGCGCCGCCGTTCGCACGCGCTACATGGGGATACGGAGGCCGGGTTCACCTGCGCCGCCATGTAGGAGCACGGTGCGCCGATCAGGCCGGCGGGCGGCGTGCGACCTGTAGCCGCCGCCTACATCGTCAGACCCGTATAGAAAGCACGCGTCTGAATTAGTAACAAGCGTCTGTAAACACGAAAATTCATACAGACGTCTCTTATGAAAGCGCGTCTGTAATATATTTCAGACGCTTGTACCTAACACGCGTCGCAGATGTCTGATATTACAGACGCTTGTTTAATCGACCCCCACTTATGCCTCCGGTCGGCAGAATAGCGCCGACGCGCGTTGGTGGACGAGCGTCGGAGATATGATGTTACAGACGCTTGTTGGTTAAGTCGTCTCTAACTAGCTGGTGAATAAATCAACTTTTCACATAGTGGAGCCCACGTGTCATGGGCATGCGAGAGGTGCTAATTGATCTCGGTGTTGGATACACGTACGTCCACGCAGCCGAACAAATATCTCAATTAGCCTTCTAGAAACTTGATCGCGAAGGATAATTATCACGTGGGGAGATAAGTTTGCAAACGGAGCCAGCGCTGGGTATCTCGTGCGCGACAACGGACTCTGGCGGCGCGTGCGTGAGGTCCAACAGGGCTTGCTGCTGCCCGAAGCCGCTGCCTATATAAAGGAGACCCAAGACATCACGATGGGGGGATCAGGCTTGAAGCAAAGAGCGCCGCCAGGCTGCTCCCAGTAGTGACGCTCGGCTGATCACCTACGCAAGATGAGGGCAGATGTATGTATACATACGCGCCACCGGCTGCAGATGTCAAGATGAAGACAGCCAGCGCCGCCAAGGAGGATGACGCCCGGCTCATTGGATCAGCCGCCGCCATGGCGCTATCCATCTGGAGCACGGAGCGGATGACGAAGGATCAAGAAGGCAGCCACCACCGGGGCGCCATCCATCGAGAGGTTCGGAGCGGATCGGCCGTCGACGTACATCAGCAGATCGAGTCGGCCGCCGGCCAGAGATCGAAGGCAGCCATGTTGCCATTTTTGTTCGCCCGATGATCACCATGAAGGGCAGCCGCCGCCACGGCGCAATGCAAAGAGATGACACCTTGGATCGTCGAGGTGCACAAGGCAGCTGTTGCCACGCACGGTGCCATCCATTCAGAGATGCGCCGGCCAGGAGATGGCTGCACGGTAGTGCCACTACACGCCCAAGGAGCTGGCCAGAGGGCAGCCTCACGAGGAGGCCGGAGGCGCTCCGGGCAACTGCCACCACACAGCGTCTGTACCAAGACGGCTCCACACGTCCCAATCTACACTGCGATCTCGAGCAGTAAGGAGCGACGCCGGCGACCGATCTACCCGCGCCATCGTCCACCAGATGAGAGGCAGCCGCCGGACAAGATCATCCATGGGTTCATCCATCCCATCTACAAACTATGGCAGCCTTCTGCAAGTACGCGCCGCCGGCCGGAGCTGCCAAGGCCCCCGATCTGGATCCACCCCTGCAGGATGATGATGGCGCACAAGGGAGCTAGCTTCGGCACAGCCGGTGCCGATCACTTACATCAGGAACACCCATCGCCGGGAGCTACGCTCATCGAGGCAGCGGCCATGAGTTCATGCCAGCGCCATGCATACATCTATGTCGTAGCGCCTCTGTGCATATGACTCCATGCATATATGTACATGACATGTGTACTATTCAATGCTAATCAAAAGTTCGTGATGAATTCATAGTGCCAGCCATAATCAATGGCGGAAATGTAATATTTAATTAATCTCTATAGTCTCTCTTTCGTATTGTGTCTAGCATATGCAGGAGAGCATGCGGTGTTCTACATCGACAACACAGTGGCGCCCATCTACCATGCCGGGCACGATGCAAGTCTTCATCCACTACATCGACTACTCCAAGTGATCAAGATCCACGACGTACCACAGTGATGTTGCCAAGGAAGTCCAAAGCGATCCAAACTACACCAACCATGCAAGTGGCGACTACGGTGACACAATGCGCCGTTCGACACCGACAAGGCGAACGACGCAGGCAGGCATGGCTCATGTTCCAGCCATGTTGTATCGGCTATGGACTGACGAGGCCCTCACGCTGACCGCTACCCACATCTGCACCAACACCATGCATGGAGAAGTGAAGTGAAGACCGACGATGATGACCAATGCAACTTAATCGGAGGTGCTTTGTGAGTTTCGCAGGGATAATTAACTGGGAGCTTTCCGAGGCCTCAGGAACCATGAAGACCATAATCGCCCAAGTTAGATCGCCATAGCAGCCTATGGAGCGCACACATGTATCAAGAACCTATATTTATATTCCCATTAAATATGAATAAATATGTGTTCTCGTCTGATTTATTTGTGTACTTTAGTACACTGGCACGCCCGCACATATTTTTCTTTGCATAGAGAGATCCTCTGTCGTGAGTGATTTTTTCTGTGGAAACAAATTGGCACGTCGGGTGGGACCTGGTTCTCCTCCCATCTTTGCTGCGCAACAAAGGTCGTCTTCTTCGTGCTCTAGTCTTCTCGAGTATGCCAAAGTGTTGGTCACGATGGTGCTATTTTTGGATGCCATTCTTGTTTTAAGGCTCCCAATGGTATAGCCCAATGGTGGTCCTAGTTTTGGATCACTTTATTTTTTTTCCTAGGTGCTTTATGCAGGGCCGAAAATAGATGCACCACTCTGGGAAGGTTGGAGGCGGCATCAAAATGGCGGCCCTATATGCTTCCCTTGGTGATGGAGCCCTTAATTAGTTGCTGGGGGCAGCTCCATGAAGCCGACACGGAGACACCTTGGCGCATGAACCAAACCTCCAGCGAGGCTGCCCGACGTGCCCTGGTGTTGCAAGCGAGGCATGGACCCCATGAGATGGTCACGGCTGAGCCAACAACACCAAGGTAGACTGCATCCCCACGCTGAGGACAGTTTATGCTTGCCGTGAGGAGGCAACGACTCGCTCCGTCAGCACAACAAGTTGGATGGTCCAGACGTAATCAGGGTCGATAGTGGCAACATCGATCTGGCTTGCTCGAACCACGCCGCTGCTGATGACGCTTGACAACTACAAAGCACCAGACTGCAGTGCTGAACTCCATTGAGCTCATCCGACTCGTCCTCATAGAGCGAGCAAGGCGTGGGAGGCCATGGGACGATGGCTCCGTCAACTTTTTTGCGGAACGATGTCCTATTGGAGGAAGCACATACCATATATGTGTGTATATGTGCATGCACACGTACTGTTAAAGAAGCTAGGTTGTCCATGTGTAGAGGCATACATGCACGTGTGTGCTACTACCACAAGCTAGCAAGTACCAAGCAATGCAACTTAATGGGAGCTCAACACTAGAGCCCAATAAACATAAAGAATGGAGCTCACCAAGCAATCGGCAGCCTTCCATCAAGGGCGCCTAGTGACGAGGCTTAGCATGCGTCAGTCCACAATCGCGCACGTCTGAGCATGATGCGAGGAGAGCACTCCCACGGTGACCCTGCTGTCAGGCTAGAGCTAGCAGCCCTGTACGAGCAGCGGCACGCTCGGGCAAGTTTCTTCTAGGGCGACCTTCTACACCGATCCTCGGGCGGCACCACAGCTCGTCCTTGATGTCCAACAACGCCGATGTTCTTCGGAGTCGCCTTCGACATCAACTCTGGGGCAACGCCACAGCGTGTTGGTGTTCAAATGGTGTTGACATTTTTCGAGCGTTAACTTCAACACCAACTACGACAAGCCAGCTCCGCGTTATGGCGAGTAGAGCAGCAACAACACCGGATGGCGCATATCTACGCCGACGGCTTGACATGACATCGACAGTCCCCTGGTCAGGCATAGCACCGAGCTCTTGATTAGATGATGGGGGCAGCTCCATCAAGCCGATACCCGAGATGTCCTGTTGATGCAACAAGCTAAGTCTGTGGAGGCCACTCGACTAGCTGTGTTATGGTGCAAGTGATACGGGAGCCCCACTGGTCGACGACTTCGTCAATATTGGCGCAGAGCCAATGGCCCTGCGCTGGACTCCGTCGAGGTTGTCCGATGTGTCCTCACGGTGCAAGTGAGACGCAAGCACTTGGGAACGGTGACTTTGTCAACCTTGAAGCCGACTGCAATTCAGGCGCTAGACGCAGCCTGCCTGTGGTGTTAACCACGGCAACAAGACGGCGCGACACAATGGCGATATGATGTTGAACCTGTTGCCTGGCGGCTAGACAACGGCAAGATGGCACAACCACCATGAGGTTGTCGTCGTGCCATCAATGTTTCAATGCCAAGAACAAGCGCCACAAGGAGCGACCCTCCGAAAGAACAGGTCGGCGACCAACTCATACCCCGGATACCATCACTTGGTGTCGAGGGAGACCGTCTAAAGCAAGAAGGTCATGGTTGAGATGCACACATTCACTTCGGCAGCTAGCTTGACGGGTGCACTGAGAAGCCCCTGGTGGGAACTCCATAGTTGAGCCCCTGACTAGTCGCTGGGGGCATCACCAGCTTTGATGTCAAGTCAACAATGACACCGAGGTGGACTCCATCGTGATCGCCTAGATATATCCCCACGATGCAAACAAGATCCGAGGCCCATATGGGATGGCGACTTCGCCAACTCTATCCCGAGCCAGCGACGCCAAGCTACATCAAGGTTGCTCACTACCCGACTTATCTTGGTGGAAAGCAACATCGTCCCTCTGCAGCACACGGGAGATGCAAGCCCGGCAGGATGGCGACTTCGTCAACCATGATGCCAAGCTGCACCACACCAACATACTAGACAAGCCGGCGAGCCGGCCGATGCCGCCTGCTGCCCACGATCCGGGGGAAGCGCGTCCAGCACCAACCACGACTGCAAAAGAGGCTTGCTAGCAGCTCACGCGTGGATACATGTGCCTTCGTATATGCATGCATGGTTGCATGTTCACATAACATGTACGTGCACACACCTGCACATGTATGGCCGCTGAGAAGCTAATTAGCAGGGCATAACACAATGATGCTGCACGTACGTGCGCAATGACCAGCATGCTAAGCAAGTGCATCTCGCTGATGCACTTCCACACGGAACCCGGCCCGGCCATTATTTCAACACCAGCCAGGCAGGAGGCCACTGGATGCACCCTGGAGTAGTAGTAGATGTAGCGAGCTTGCTGCGTTGCTGCACTTATATCATGCTACCCTCGACGCTGTTGACTCCACGAGATGGCCATGACGAGGGACATGTCCATGCTCTACTAGCGCCCTGAGCAGTCACCGAGACCAGACTTTGCGAAGCTGTCGCCTTCACCAGAAATGACGCTGAGGTCCGCAACGAGCTGGCGGCTTCATCACCTTATCGCAGGGGGTAACAGTGCAGTACACCTCCTCTGTCTCCTATGGAGCTGACAGCCTACCGGCATCACCCTCCTCATCAACTGCTTCAGGAACAACACATATCCTGACTCTCTGATTGACGCCGCTAATCCTCTAGCGCACCACAACATCTCGGTGTCCAATGACGGTGCCTGCAATTCTCCGGCATCACCTATGACATCATCATGCACACACTGGGGGCAGCATTATAGCTGCCCAGTGCTCTACGGTGCCGACGTTCTTCCGGCGGCATCTTCTATGTCAACAACACGCTGGGGGCAGCACCTCAGCTCTCCCCGGTGTCCAACAGCGCCTGTAATTCTCCGGTGTCATCATCGACATCAAGCACACCGGGGACACACGATGCACGTGGGGGCGCACTTCTTCACACGTCCAACACCGCAAGACCAGGAGGTTTCGAGGAGAGTATGCGGATGCCATCAAGCATAGCTCCAGCTCTCTAGCTCCACATCTATGCCAAGCGCACCGAGGTCGAGGCTAATGAGGACGCCGTCCTAAACAGCTCCACAGCACGGCTCCCCGGTGTCCGACCACAGCGCTGATGGTCTTCTGGCACCGCCTTGGACATCAAGCACACTGGAGGCGCCACCATAGATCCCCGGTGTTCGATAATGCTGATGTTCTTTTGGCTTTTCCATCTATATCGACCAAACCTGGGGCGACACAAACCCTCTTCGTCCGCCACAGCATCCATCGTCCTTCAGCATCACCTTATACGTCAACCACACACTAGGGGCAACACAGCTCCCAGGTGTCCTACACTGATGTTCATCCGGTGTAGTCTTCTACATCATCAACACATTAGGGGTGTCATCACACCTACCCCGTTTGTGCGACGCCGATGGTCTGTCGGCACGCCTTCGACATCAACAATGCTGGGAGTAGCACCACACCACCCCGGTCATCTACACTAACGACCACAAAGGCGTCTCGTCTACATCGAGAAATCCCGGGAGTAGCATCGTCACACCTCCTGGCTCATCTCCCATGCCAATGACATTTTGGCGTGACCTCGAAGAATGGCGGCACTAGGGGCAACAGTGCGCCTCTACAAGCATCGTGTCATGATCAACATCACCGACGACATCATCGGTCGATGCTCCACGTCGACGGAGGTTCTTGCATTTTTTTTGTTTATTTATCTATGTATTTTGCATTTTTTTACTCTCTCTCGCTAAGATGCTCAACGTGCACCTCTCATTGCACGTTTTGGGTGTCTTTCCATGGAGAGCAAACAAAAAAACAATGGCTCTCTCAAACAGGTTACAACTGCAGTGGAAGGTTCGACGGCCATGGGACTATGCCAGAAGGGCCGGGGGCAACGACCTGGCACATGGAGCTCACGACAAGTCACCACCTCACGAGACACATGACTGACGCTAGACGCGTCTCCGCTGGGGGCAGTGGGAAGATGGCTTGGGCCACTCCTAAGCAGTGAGGCGAACATGCCGCTCGCACTTCCTGACATGGGGCGACACACACTCTGGGGAAGACCGTTGAAGAAGAGCAAGAAAGGGCTACCTAGTGCAACACAGGTTGTGCCAAGTGTGAAGCCTCTAGCCACCCCGGAAGGTGACAACAAGGGACCATCAGAAAAACACACAACGCCAGCAAGGATTCCCTTTGTTCCACAGAGGTGAATGGCTACCCTCCAAGTTCCTCGGATTGAGGCATCCTAGTCCAAGCTCCTCGGGAGATGGCGTTCAAGTCATCTGTTGATGTAAAAAAAAACTCAGTCAACAAGCTCAATTATCAAGCTCAACAAAGTTCAATCAACAAAGTTCAATCAACAAGTTCAACTGGCAAGCTCCATCATCAATCTCAATACCAATGGAAGGCGGAGATAGTCATTCACCATCCTTGGCAAATGTGTGGCGAATTCCATAAGCCGCCACCTAAAACCAAACACCAGCGTAGCCGTACCTATGCCTCCATGTTAGAGAGAGCGAGGGGCTGTGGTTCAACTCAATGCAAGGGAGTCTAGAGCAAGAATTCCCTTCACCCCAGCGGATACACCAAGGCAGAGGTCTAAACATTCAAGCACACAATGGGGCAAAATCACGGGAGCCATGTTGCCATGGTTACGCAACGACCCCTAATGGTCATGTCCTCTGGCTGTCCTATCTCAAGCTGCACATATAGCTAATACCAATGGCAGAGCCAACATTTAAAAAAAAAGGTAAACAAAATCCTCTTGCATGCCTTGATCATTTTTATATCACTCTCACAATACCCTAGCTATGTCGATTATATGCAGACAAGCTTGTTGTTTTATTGTGGCGTTGCAGGTCCATTGCTTCGCTACAATTGGGAGCCGTGATACGCGCCAGTGCGGCCAGCATTGAGCGGTGAAACCCTTCAACCCGATGGACTACGCCACGTACACCCTTACAAGTGGAGGTCGGGTTGATAAACCACACTTTTGGGAGCCATGATGCGCGCTAGTGCGGCCAACGTTGAGTGGTGAAACCATTCATCCCGATGGACTATGCCACGTACCCCCTTACAAGTGGAGGTCGGGTTGATCAACTATCTTCGCCCGCTTACACGGCATTTACACCGCAAGGCGAAGATACTCAAGGGCATCTGGTGAGCTAATGCCACCATAAAGGACCCGATGGACACATCATTGGCCAATGCTAATTTATAGCCCCAATGAAGCCCTACACAAGTGTTGGGTGACAACCGGGACCTGGGCACCCCCGTCCCGCCGAATCGACAAGGGACCGATTCGGTTGGTCAAACCGAATCGGTCGTCGGAGTGATTCGGCTGATTGATTGGCCAACAAAAGACAGGCGGACGTTTCGGTCGCCTAACCGAAATAATGAAGTGGGGGATTCGGTTATCTGAGTTGTTTGGCAGTTTGCTGGCGGCTCGGCCGCCCGGCGGCGAGGGCGCCGAAGCACCGCCGCGAGGGGGCTTCGGTCTCCCTTGCCGAATCACCCACGGGTGGCCGGTAACGATTTCTTCTTGTGCGGGGGACATTTTGCCGCTACTCCCGTGAAGATTGCTCGTCGCCCGGCGGGCTCGGTGGTGTTGTCGGCCATTCGGCCAAGGATGAAAAAGCACCCGAAGACCGTTACGCCCTCGCTACCAACCAGCGGAGAGCTCGGAGAAGCGGCCTAGGGGCATTTTGGTCATGTAAAAGCCTACGGGCTCCTATAAATATTGCCCCGATGGACCGTACAAGAGATCGGAATAGAATGGAATGCATTGAGCTTATGTTCTGTCCATTTCGCGTTCCGTGTGTCATTTCGTAGCTAGATTCAGCATCACTCGTTGAGTATATTCGGGTTTATCACCGGAGGGGGTTCTAATGTTTTGCCTTAGAACAACATTGGCGCCCACCGTGGTTGTCGCCGAACATACCATGGCTCCGAAAGGCAAGGCGAAGACAGTGCGGTCATCCAAGGAACTCCGATCCAGTCGGTTGCACCCACCGGTTCTACAGTCCGGGTACTTTGCAATCGGGAGTATCCATTCAGCAAGCCGAAGGTGCGGTGGCACCAGCACTGATCAACGACGCAGCGGCGCAGTACAATCAAGAGGGCCAGACGTGACTTTGTCAAGAGAGTATTGACCATCTCACCAAAAACACCGATAGCGCACCCTGCTTGGAAGACAAACCCTATCACCTTTTCGGAATCCGACTTCAGAGTGAAGGACTTCCCACACTGTGATGCCTTGGTAGTTACGTATGTCGGAGGATATACGCTCCACAACATTCCGATCGACAACGGCGGTTCAGCGACATACTATTCACCAAGGCATTTGACAAGATGAAACTAGACCGAAAAACACTTGACCGGGCGGGGAACCCTCTATTCGGTTTCGGTGGAAGGAGAATAGACGCGATTGGCAAGAAAACAATCACGGTTGCGTTCGCGAGGATACAAAAGTCGAGCGGAAGAAATCACATTCGATATAGTCGACATTGATTACCCGTATACTGACCATTTTCGGCGGAGGTATCATCGCAAATTCGACATGGTGATTCGGCAAACTCACCTGTGTATGAAAATACCTTCACCCACCGGCATCATTTCGGTATTCGGAGATCAGATCTCAGCAAGGAGAATCGACGGAAAACCAATACCAGGATACAGCATGGTGCACGAGGTGAAATCCAAACTCAAGCAGAAGGAAGAGGAGGACCAAAATAACAACAAAGAGCCAAAGGCGCTCCCTGCAGAAGAAACAATTCGGGTGTCCCTGAGCCCGAATCGGCCTGACGAATGCGTCAATATCGGCGCAAGTTTGGGTCAGGGTGAAGCCTCAAGACTGACGGAATTCCTGCTGGAAAACCGAGACGTGTTTGCTTGGTCAACACGTGATTTGCAGGGAGTAGACCGAAGCCTTGCACAGCATAGCCTGAACGTGAACAGGTCAGCCCGGCCTAGAGCGAAGCTCCGCAAAATATCGACGAAAGAGCAGCGGCGGCGGCGCAATCGAAGACGAGAGGCTTTTAGACGCCGACGTAATCGAAAGTGCGACCGAATGGCTAGCAAACGTGGTCATGGTAAAGAAGAAGAATGGCAAATGGCGAATGTGCGTTGATTTCACCGACCTCAACAAGCATTGCCGAAGGACCCATATCCATTGCCCAGGATAGACAAATTGGTGGACATCGCGGCAGGGTGTCGATAATGAGTTTGCTCGACTGTTTTTCGGGTTATCACCGATATGGCTTGACCCGGAAGACCAGGAAAAGACAAGTTTCATCACACCCGAGATGGCACCTTTGTTACAAGAGAATGCCCGAAGGGCTAAGGAATGCCGGACCGACTTTCTCCAGGTTAACTGACGAAATATTCCGGGAGCAGAAGAAAAACAATCTCGTTTCCTACGTGGATGACATTGTGGTAAAGAGCGACCAGAGGGACGCACATATCGATGACCTCAGAGAAACATTCGCAAACCTGCGCTCAAGTGGCCTCAAACTTAACCCCGACAAGTGTGTATTCGGTATCGGCAAAGGAAAGCTACTCGGTTGTTTGGTCTCGCCGGGGGTATAGAAGCCAACCCGAGAAATGATTGCAGCCATCGCAAACATGGCGCCGCCTCAAAAACAGAAGCAAAAGTGCGAAACTCACGGGGAGAATTGCAGCCTTAAGCGAGGTTCATTTCAAGATCGGCCGAAAGGGGATTACCATTTTTTCGAGCACTCCGGAATGCATCGACTTTCGGTTGGGGACTGAACAAGAAGCAAGCTTTCGAGGAACTCAAGCGGTACCTCACTAGACTCACCACACCTTTACATCGAAACCAACATCGGGTGCAACAACCGATATTGTATCTATCGGCAGCGCGCCGCGCGCGGTAAAGCGCAGCACTGGTTGAGGAGAAGGAATATGAGGGCAAAATGCAACAATTCCCTATTTACTTCGTCTCAGAAGCCCTTTCGGGTGCTAAGGTGAATTACACTGAGCTAGAGAAGATTGCATACACAGTAGTGATGGCATCAAGGAAGCTCAAGCATTATTTCCAAGCACACCCGATTCGGGTCTTGTCAGCTCAGCCACTGGAATCTCTATTTCGTAACACAGAAGCGGTAGGCCGAATCGGCAAGTGGGCAGCTGAGCTGAACGAATATATAATTTCATTTGAGAACAGATCAACCATCAAGTCACAGGTGCTAGCAGACTTCATAGTAGACTGGACACCGAATGCAGATGACTCCACAAGGCA
Organism: Themeda triandra; assembly: GCA_018135685.1. NCBI lineage: Eukaryota > Viridiplantae > Streptophyta > Magnoliopsida > Poales > Poaceae > Themeda > Themeda triandra. Next base: position 393,629 of record JAENPR010000559.1, on the reverse strand, counting down.
GTTTGATGAACCCGAATGGATTGTGCACTGCGACGGGTCGTGGTGTTCAGCAGGCGCAGGAATCTCAGCCATACTGACACCACCGAATGGGCCAAGAATACGATACGCAGCTAGATTGCAGTTCCTCACCACAAACAACACAGCCGAATACGAAGCAGTACTACTGGGGCTATGAAAGCTTAGAGCACTCGGAGTCCGACGCCGCGTGATTCGGTCGATTCATGGTGGTGGTCGGTCGGAGTTCGAAAGAATACGCGCAAAGGATCCCGAGCTAGCTACATACCTGGCAACCGTAAGGAGAATGGAGAAATATTTCACAGGTTTCACCCTGAAGTATATACCAAGGTCCGACAACACCGAGGCCGATGAGTTAGCAAAAGCGACGCCAATGCCGGTCCATTGCCGCAGATGTTTTTTATCGAGTCCTAACAGTTAAGGCCGTCAAGGAAGAAGAAGAATCACCTTCGGTCGTTCATGCAATCGCAAGCGGCGACTAGAGGGCACCCATCCGGCATACCTCAATGGCACGTATGAACCAGCCTCAAAGAAAGACATGCACCGAATGAACTCCAGAACGAAGCAATTCTCCATTATAGGGGAAAACATGTACAAGGAGGGCGTAGTCGCTCCAATGCTCAAGTGCATAAGTAGGGGAGAAGGAAAGCAGCTGCTTACCGAAATACACTCGGGTTCATGCGGAGCCCATAGAGGTCATCACGAAATCGCCCACAGAGCAATGAGGCAGGGATTCTACTGGCCGACAGCCGTAATTGATGCCAAAGAGATAGTAAAAACTTGCAAGGGTTGTCAAATGTTCGCAAAAAAGCAGAATGCTCCAGCTAATCCCACTTCACCGCTATTCCCCACCTGGCCTCTCCAACGTTGGGGCGTTGATATAGTTGGAGCATTACCACCACTCCGGGAACCTAAAATATGCAAAGAAGGCTCGGAATACTTCACCAAATGGGTAGAAGCCAAGCCGTTGGCCAAGATAACCTCGGAACCCGGTGAATTTCGTGTGCAGCGAATCATCTGCCGTTTCGGGTACCTTCATACATCACAAATTGACAATGGCAAACAATTTGATTCGGCACGGTTCGGAACGTTACGTGGAGGAACTGGGAATTAAACTGTCATTCGCTTCGGTGAATCACCCGGAGTCGAATGGGGCAGTCGAAAGAGTCAATGGTGATATCTTCACCACTATCTCAAAAACGCTCGAGGAGTCAAAGAAGGGGAAATGGGCTTAAGAGCTGGTCACCGTTTGGGGCCACAATGTCTCCAGATCCAGAGCTACGGGTTTCACCCCATTTCGGTTGTTGTTCGGTGAAGAAGCCATAACACCAGAAGAAGTAAGAATGGGCTCGTTCAGAACGGAGATATCGCCTACCAACCCGATTCAAAGAATGGTGGATGTGGAAACGTCTGACCAAAGGAAGCTACGGCAGAGATAATCTAGACAAATATCACGCCGAAAACCAAAAGTTGGAGGGACAAGAAAATCCTGAGGAAAGACATTAATCCGGGGGATATGGTTCTTATCCGCCAACCAGATAAACAAGGCAAACTGCAGTCACCATGGTACGGACCGTACATCGTGGCAAGAAGGGTCGGCAACCGGTGTATTCACCTTGGTAACCGAAGATGGAAGCGAATCGCCCACACTTGGAACGCGATAATCTGCGTCGTTTCTATCCTTGACTATGGTGTGCTCCGAAAGGAGATGTAATAATTTAATTTCATGTAATTTCGGTACATTTGTCTAAAGACATTCGGGGCTCCGCACTCTTTTTCCTCACCGAGGTTTTTTAATGAGGCATCCCATGTAATAAGTTTAACTTCGTTTATGGTTATGCTTCGCGGAATTATATTCATGTTCGACACGGCTACCGAATACGCTTCGGTTTAACGATCGGAAAGGTTGTAAGCAACCTATAAAGCCGAGAAGGCTGGGAACTCCTGTAGAGACAATAGGAGATATCCCAAACGTATGGATACGTCCGTACAATTGGTTGTATGACCGAGTTACTCGAAAGGCAAGAACATCAGCTACACAATCACCAAACGTCGAGCAACAAGCGCTGTCCATATATTCGGCATCGATTTAAAAGGTTGCAAGCAACCAAAACAAACCGAAAAGGCAAGAAAAACCTCTGACACACAGCCATGTGCGTTATAACAGGCGTAATTAATGACGAAAAGCACCTGTCAAAATTTAATAACCAAGGTAGTTCAATGTATTTATGAACCCTAGGGTCACGTAAACCCTATATAAGAGCATCCAAAACTCTCTTACGATCATTCCATCAAGCCCGTTCTAGCTCAAACATGAGAGAGGTGTTAAGTCATTGTCAAATAGGCATGAGAGGTTTCAGGAAGGAGCGAATTCGGGTTGCAGAGAGATACACCCCATTTGGTTTCAGTGTTCCTGGTGATGACAATTCGGTCTTCATAAGGTATACCCCAGCGGTCACAGTCCCAAGGTCAGACCCAGCCTCAGTCCGCCAAGTGGCCGAAAAGCATGCGCCTTTCACCACGTTCTGTCCTGCACGACCATGTACCAGTTAATGGTGATGTGGAACCATAATGAGGTTTCCATAGATCATGGTGCAACGCAGCGCGATGTCAGCATCGGGGCCGGTTGCCATGGTTTCGGTTAGCTAACCGAAGCCAATACCCCGCGTACCTTGGCCAGTGTCAACCGCCACGAGAGCTTCTCCATCTGTGAGCTCGGCTATCTCCGGCACCACAGACTCCTCATCCAGAACAGCGGGTGGCATTGGGACATGATGTATCAATTAATAATGTGTATACAACACAACCACATCCACCACGGGTTTCTGCATCCTAGCCACAAATTGCAGGGCCACATAAAGGCCTCAACCAAACCGAAGATATTTCGGGTGGTGATGCGTCAACATAGTGTTGCAAATAAGCAACCCTCAAATGTAATAGCCAGCATTGGCATACTTGTAATAAGAAATTAAAAGGAAACTTCAGTATTATATTCAAAAAAAATATTCCCTCAGTCTAAAAAGACGGGGCGGAACGGGTCGCAAGCCCAACAGAATTCGATTACCGAATTCTCCAAGTTCAATTCGGCCCTATAACCGAATAGTCGAAATTAGCCAAGGCAGCACGCACCCCTTCGGTCTAAAAAGACGGGGCGGGACGGCGCTTGCCAACAACATCCTAGTCCGGTACGAAGACCGAAGAAGTCGCGAGCAGATTCGGGTTTGCAAACCGAATCCTCAATTTAGATTTGCCAATTGCTCGTTCTTCGGCCCAAAAAGAGGGGCGGGACGGCGCTTTTAAGGGCACGAATCCATGTAGAAGACCGAAGTACATCGCAAAGCAAGACAAACGCCAAACCTAACGATATGCCTTCGGTCAAATCGTACTTTAAAGCATCCAAAGCGTTGTCTTAGACGATTCGGTCTTAAGAACCGAAGCAATATCCCAACTTAAATAGGTGGCATTACACAATACCCGCATACGGCCAACATGCTGGCCTAAGAAGTTTACCAAAATACTACAAGTGTTTCCAAGGTCACGAGCACGTAGTTCAAACTCCGAGGCGTAAGAAGAGGGGTTCAAGGCGGAGTCTCATGAGGGCCGCAAGTCGAAAACAGATTCGGTTCTTGTTCCTCCATCTTGAGCGTCGTGGCACTTGTTCATCGGTGGCGGCTAGATCGCGTAAGCGTGAGGGGCTTCGGGGTACCCACCGGTGTCCGCACGGCCGGGAACCTTCCCGGCATTGCGCTCATCCATGTAAGCTTGAACCCGGTCCTTGATAGCCGGTTTCTCGCTCGGGTCCTACAAGATATAGTAGGTCATATCGGTTCGCGGGTTAACCGAAATTGAACAAATACCGAAAGATAAAATCAAGCAAGATGGCAAAATTAAATTACCCCGGCACATGCATAGGCTGCCCGGCGAGAGCCAAGTCTCGCCCTCCGGCCTCGGTCCGGAAAAGGTCAAAGAACCACCTCTTAGCAAAGCGCTTGGACATCATCGTCCGGGTTCCTTAGCTCATGGCATTCTCAAAGCAGGTGGCTCTCTCAAAATGGTCGCAGCCCTCCTCCTTCACCGCCTTCATCAGGGCACGCGCTGTTTCAAATCCAGCATATTCGCGCCCCAGCTGAATGGCGTGGTCAAGCTGGGACAACTCTCGGTTAAGAAACCGAATCTTCTCCAGCGCTGACTCGGCAGCGGCAGGAGGCTCGCAATCCCCACCGACGCCATTCACCACTCGGCGGAGAAGGAGAGTCAGCTCGTTCAGTTTTTCACCCACTGCGCGACTGGCGGTTTGAACCCTTTCGGCATCTTGACGCGCATCACGCTCAAGGCTGTTTCGGGTCTCCCGAGGCTTCGGCCCGCCTTTGAGCGTCCAAAGCGCCGGTTTTCCCAACCTCCCGGAGTGAGAAGGCCTTCGGTGTCCGCCGCCTTAGTCTCCGTAGTTTAATTTCCTTGTCCTTGAGGAGAAGCTGCTTTTCGGCATGGGCTAGGGTGGCATGGCCTTGCTTCAGCAACGCGCCAGATAAAACCGAAGCCTGTGATCAAACAAGAAGACAAACGACAATACTTATAAAATTTCTCGAACCAGGAAATTAAATGCGCAGGCAATAAAGGGTACTCACCGAAATAGCATGAAAGTTGATAGCCGAAAGCATTTCATTTCGGTCCATCGCAAGCAAGGCCTGTTCGGTCTGGCTGGCCGAAAAGGACGAGCCGCACTCCTGACCGAAGCCTAAAGCAGCTTGGGAGGGCAAAATACCCACTCCGCGGGGGTCCACGTACGCCACCAAACGAGCGTCAGAATCAACTCCTAAAGCACGAGCAAGTTCATAAGTCTCTTCCCGTTCGGGGCTATGTTCATCAGCAGAACACGAGCCCGAATACACCCTCATTGGGCCGAAACGAAAGCTTGACGGCTCAAGGGGAACAAACCCTTTGCCAAGCAAGACATTCGTGGACATCTCCGGTGTCATGCGCGTTGATCGGCATGAAACCGAGACTTACCGGCCGCCGAACAACGGGGTGATACTCCGTGGCCGCCCGCAATCTCGGCACAAGACCCGGTGGCTGCGTAGCGCCTTCGGCGGGTCGGGTAACGGCCTCGGCGGGGCACCTGACTTAAGCGCCGGTGGCTCCCCTAGGCCGAAGCCTGCGAGGTGTGAGCCGAAGTAGCTCCATCTCGGCCAACCTTCCGCTTCTTCGACGTCGCTTGAATCCGCTCACGGCCGGCTGGTCGTCGATCGCTAGGTCGCGAGCACTCCTCATTTTGCCGCCAGCCATCGAGGAAGCCTCCTCACTAGATTCGGCGAATTCCTGCAGAAGTTAACCGAATCAGAACGAGCCGAATCAATCAAAGACTCCATATGCAGTTAAAACGAGTCAGCAGTACAAAAAGCTATGAGTTAGATCTCTAAGCCAAGTCTTTCTACCGTGTGCCCGGGCACAACCGAATCAGCTTCGGCCGCGACAATAACTTGATTGCGGCTCTGTTTTATGGGTTTCACCCATTCTCGCTTGGCAAGCATGCGACATACCCGAACATCTTCGTCTTCCCGAGGCCGTTTTGGTGCATTCGGTAGAGGAGCCGGATCAGTCGGCCCAATTGCAGCGTCTACTACCCGTTTTCTCATTGGAGGAAGCCGGTCAGGGTACTCCACATTCATGCACTCCCAAATTCGGTTGAGGCGCCGAAGTGACCCAAGTTTAGCCATGCTTAAGTCATACTCCTTGTCGTTGTACGGGTCACATAGCCGATTGGCCCGTTTCTCCATTTCTTTGACAAAATCAGAATCTGAATCATACCCGGCTGGTCGGGCTAGATCGACCGAGGCCTTCGGTACCCTTGGTGATACGAAAAGCCATCAAATCTCATGCTAGTACAAAGTGGCCATCGTCCAAGAGAAAGCATCTCCTCAACAAGATCTCGGCTGGTTTGCCTTTCGCCGTTTGCCGATAGGACTCAGCGGCCGAGATCATCAAGCGGTCCCATAGGCATCTCCGGAACCGAAACGAAACCTTCCATCCGGGTCATAACCGAAACTAGAGGATGAGCTTTCGGTCGGCCTTGTTCCTTAGCAAGTGCAACATCGGCATCATCACAAACTCGGTAGTAAAACCAATGCTTTTTCCAGTCTTGCCATTTGTTCTTAAAGGTGGGAACTACGCGAGCAGCACCGTGTTACCTCGAGCGAGGACAAAGTTGTAAGAGCCCACCTCCAACCGAAGTTCTTTTGTGCCGGCATCATCGGTCCCATATGTGGAGTACAACTGGGTTTCATAGTGCCTAGCAAACACCGGCACGCGGGCCGGTGCCCATCATCTTCGCGCCATGGCGTAGCGGTTGAGGCGCACAATAGCATTCGGTGTAAGATGATGAATCTGTAAGTTAAATGCGTCCAAAACCTCGAAACAAAACCTTCAAGGGGAAGTGTAGCCCACCTTGAAATAGTCCCCGAACACAAGAGCTTCGGTAGGCTCGGGTTTCGGGTACTCTTCGATCCCGGACGCCGGCTTCGGCTACGCTCATCGGCAATCAAAATACCATCACGCCGGTATTGACTTAGCATACGCACGGTGGACTTGGACCGGCCAAGGCGGCACGTCCGGCCCAGTGTGCCTTGGTCCTTTCGGTGGCCTTGACGATCGGACGGAGCAGATTCGGCTACCTCTTCAACATGAGGAGCCGAACTACATTCATCCTTGCCCAGAGCGGCGCGGGCTTCTTTCTCACCCTCTGACGAGTCAAAGCATTCAACATATTCATCATCTTCCTCCTCCTCTCCCTCTTCCCCAGTTTCTGTTTCATCAGACTCGTGTATAGATTCGGGCAGAGCAGCTCTGAGTGGCATCGGTCTATTCCCGGGCGGAATATTCTGTTCACTACTTTCACTAGAGCTGGATCCAGAACTCGATTCAGAAACCGAAGCTGATTGATCACCTGATTCGGCATCTGAAGCCGAAACATCAGCGCTAGTCGGGACCCGCGACATGTTAGCAATACACAATGAAAAAACCCACCGAGAATAAATATGTGTTCTCGTCTTATTTATTTGTGTACTTTAGTACATTGGCACGCCCGCACATATTTTTCTTTGCATAGAGAGATCCTCTCGTCGTGAGTGATTTTTTCTCAGGAAACAAATTGGCACGTCGGGTGGGACTCGGTTCTCCTCCCATCTTTCTTTGCGCAACAATGGTCGTCTTCTTTCGTGCTCTAGTCTTCTCGAGTATACCAAAGTGTTGGTCATGATGGTCCTATTTTTGGATGCCATTCTTGTTTTAAGGCTCCTAATGGTATAGCCCAATGGTGGTCCTAGTTTTGGATCACTTTATTTTTTTTTCCTAGGTGTTTTATGCAGGGCCGAAAATAGATGCACCACTCTGGGAAGGTTGGAGGCGGCATCAAAATGGCGGCCCTATATGCTTCCCTTGGTGATGGAGCCCTTAATTAGTTGCTGGGGGGCAGCTCCATGAAGCCGACACGGAGACACCTTGGCGCATGAACCAAACCTCCAGCGAGGCTGCCGACGTGTCCTGGTGTTGCAAGCGAGGCATGATGGTCACGGCCGAGCCAACAACACCAAGGTAGACTGCATCCCCACGCTGAGGACAGTTTATGCTTGCCATGAGGAGGCAACGACTCGCTCCGTCAGCACAACAAGTTGGATGGTCCAGACGTAATCAGGGTCGATAGTGGCAACATCGATCTGGCTTGCTCGAACCACACCGCTGCTGATGACGCTTGACAACTACAAAGCACCAGACTGCAGTGCTGAACTCCATTGAGCTCATCCGACTCGTCCTCATAGAGCGAGCAAGGCGTGGGAGGCCATGGGACGATGGCTCCGTCAACTTTGTTGCGGAACGATTTCCTATTGGAGGAAGCCGCATGGCAGTGGCTCCAGTCCATACAGACAGTGCAATGTGCAAGAACGTTGCCTGCTGGAGGTGCTATGCTGATCAGGCCCATCATCACCGCGAATAATAGCAGTGTGGGTTCAGGTACTTGTGCATTTGCATGTGCTCGGGTATGCAAGGCAAGCACATACCATATATGTGTGTATATGTGCCGGCACACGTACTGTTAAAGAAGCTAGGTTGTCCATGTGTAGAGGCATACATGCACGTGTGTGCTACTACCACAAGCTAGCAAGTACCAAGCAATGCAACTTAATGGGAGCTCAACACTAGAGCCCAATAAACATAAAGAATGGAGCTCACCAAGCAATCGGCAGCCTTCCATCAAGGGCGCCTAGTGACGAGGCTTAGCATGCGTCAGTCCACAATCGCGCACGTCTGAGCATGATGCGAGGAGAGCACTCCCACGGTGACCCTGCTGTCAGGCTGGAGCTAGCAGCCCTGTACGAGCAGCGGCACGCTCGGGCAAGCTTCTTCTAGGGCGACCTTCTACACCGATCCCCCGGGCGGCACCACAGCTCGTCCTTGATGTCCAACAACGCCGATGTTCTTCGGAGTCGCCTTCGACATCAACTTCGGGGCAACGCCACAGCGTGTTGGTGTTCAAATGGTGTTGACATTTTTCGAGCGTTAACTTCAACACCAACTACGACAAGCCAGCTCCGCATTATGGCGAGTAGAGCAGCAACAACACCGGATGGCGCATATCTACGCCGACGGCTTGACATGACATCGACAGTCCCCTGGTCAGGCATAGCACCGAGCTCTTGATTAGATGATGGGGGCAGCTCCATCAAGCCGACACAAGGACGCTACCCGAGATGTCCTGTTGATGCAACAAGCTAAATCTGTGGAGGCCACTCGACTAGCTGTGTTATGATGCAAGTGATACGGGAGCCCCACTGGCCGACGACTTCGTCAATATTGGCGCAGAGCCAATGGCCCTGCGCTGGACTCCGTCGAGGTTGTCCGATGTGTCCTCACGGTGCAAGTGAGACGCAAGCACTTGGGAACGGTGACTTTGTCAACCTTGAAGCCGGTCGAATGACTCGGGAAGTGGACATCCAACCCGACTGCAATTTAGGCGCTAGACGCAGCCTGCCTGTGGTGTTAACCACGGCAACAAGATGGCGCGACACAATGGCGATATGATGTTGAACCTGTTGCCTGGCGGCTAGACAACGGCAAGATGGCACGACCACCATGAGGTTGTCGTCATGCCATCAATGTTTCAATGCCAAGAACAGGTCTGCGACCAACTCATACCCCGGATACCATCACTTGGTGTCGAGGGAGACCGTCTAAAGCAAGAAGGTCGTGGTTGAGATGCACACATTCACTTCGGCAGCTAGCTTGATATGGGAACTCCATAGTTGAGCCCCTGACTAGTCGCTGGGGGCATCACCAGCTTTGATGTCAAGTCAACAATGACACCGAGGTGGACTCCATCGTGAGCGCCTAGATATGTCTCCACGATGCAAACAAGATCCGAGGCCCATATGGGATGGCGACTTCGCCAACTCTATCCCGAGCCAGCGACGCCAAGCTACATCAAGGTTGCTCACTGCCCGACTTATCTTCGTGGTGCAAGCAACATCGTCCCTCTGCAGCGCACGGGAGATGCAAGTCCGGCAGGATGGCGACTTCGTCAACCATGATGCCAAGCTGCACCACACCAACATACTAGACAAGCCGGCGAGCCGGCCGATGCCGCGTGCTGCCCACGATCCGGGGGAAGCGTCCAGCACCAACCACGACTGCAAAAGAGGCTTGCTAGCAGCTCACGCGTGGATACATGTGCCTTCGTATATGCATGCATGGTTGCATGTACACATAACATGTACGTGCACACACCTGCACATGTATGGCCGCTGAGAAGCTAATTAGCAGGGCATAACACAAGGATGCTGCACGTACGTGCGCAATGACCAGCATGCTAAGCAAGTGCATCTCGCTGATGCACTTCCACACGGAACCCGGCCCGGCCATCATTTCAACACCAGCCAGGCAGGAGGCCACTGGATGCACCCTGGAGTAGTAGTAGTAGATGTAGCGAGCCTGCTGCGTTGCTGCACTTATATCATGCTACCCTCGACGCTGTTGACTCCACGAGATGGCCATGACGAGGGACATGTCCATGCTCTACTAGCGCCCTGAGCAGTCACCGAGACCAGACTTTGCGAAGCTGTCGCCTTCACCAGAAACGACGCTGAGGTCCACAACGAGCTGGCGGTTATGGGGTAACAGTGCAGTACACCTCCTCTGTCTCCTATGGAGCTGACATCCTACCGGCGTCACCCTCCTCATCAACCGCTTCAGGAACGACACATATCCTGACTCTCTGATTGACGCCGCTAATCCTCTAGTGCACCACAACATCTCGGTGTCCAATGACGGTGCCTGCAATTCTCCGGCATCACCTATGACATCATCAAGCACACACTGGGGGCAGCATTATAGCTGCCCAGTGCTCTACGGTGCCGACGTTCTTCCGGCGGCATCTTCTATGTGAACATCACGCTGGGGGCAGCACCTCAGGTCTCCCCGGTGTCCAACAGCGCCTGTAATTCTCCGGTGTCATCATCGACATCAAGCACACCGGGGACACACGATGCACGTGGGGGCGCACTTCTTCACACGTCCACCGCAAGACCAGGAGGTTTCAAGGAGAGTATGCGGATGCCATCAAGCATAGCTCCAGCTCTCTAGCTCCACATCTATGCCAAGCGCACCGAGGTCGAGGCTAATGAGGACGCCATCCTAAACAGCTCCACAGCACGACTCCCCGGTGTCCGACCACAGCGTTGATGGTCTTCTGGCACCGCCTTGGACATCAAGCACACTGGGGGCGCCACCATAGATCCCCGGTGTTCGATAATGCTGATGTTCTTTTGGCATTTCCATCTACATCGACCAAACCTGGGGCGACACAAACCCTCTTCGTCCGCCACAGCGTCGATCGTCCTTCAGCATCACCTTCTATGTCAACAACACACTGGGGGCAACACAGCTCCCAGGTGTCCTACACTGACGTTCATCCGGTGTAGTCTTCTACATCATCAACACATTAGGGGTGTCATCACACCTACCCCGTTTGTGCGACGCCGACGGTCTGTCGGCACGCCTTCGACATCAACAATGCTGGGAGTAGCACCACACCTCCCCGGTCATCTACACTAACGGCCACAAAGGCGTCTCGTCTACATCGAGAAATCCCGGGAGTAGCATCGTCACACCTCCCGCCTCATCTCCCATGCCAATGACATTTTGGCGTGACCTCGAAGAATGGCGGCACTAGGGGCAACAGTGCGCCTCTACAAGCATCGCGTCATGATCGACATCACCGACGACATCATCGGTCGATGCTCCACGTCGACGGAGGTTCTTGCATTTTTTATTTATCTATGTATTTTGCATTTTTTACTCTCTCTCGCTAAGATGCTCAACGTGCACCTCTCATTACACGTTTTGGGTGTCTTTCCATGGAGAGCAAACAAAAAAACAATGGCTCTTTCAAACAGGTTACAACTGCAGTGGAAGGTTCGATGGTCCTGGGACTATGCCAGAAGGGCCGGGGGCAACGACCTGGCACATGGAGCCCACGACAAGTCACCACCTCACGAGACACACGACTGACGCTAGACGCGTCTCCGCTGGGGGCAGTGGGAAGATGGCTTGGGCCACTCCTAAGCAGCGAGGCGAACATGCCGCTCGCGCTTCCTGACATGGGGCGACACACACTCCGGGTCAGACCGTTGAAGAAGAGCAAGAAAGGGCTACCTGGTGCAACACAGGTTGTGCCAAGTGTGAAGCCTCTTGCCACCCCGGAAGGTGACAACAAGGGACCATCAGAAAAACACACAATGCCAGCAAGGATTCCCTTTGTTCCATAGAGGTGAATGGCTACCCTCCAAGTTCCTCGGGTTGAGGCACTCCTAGTCCAAGCTCCTCGGGAGATGGCGTTCAAGTCATCAGGTTGATGTAAAAAAAACTCAGTCAACAAGCTCAATTATCAAGCTCAACAAAGTTCAATCAACAAAGTTCAATCAACAAGTTCAACTGGCAAGCTCCATCATCAAGCTCAATACCAATGGAAGGCGGAGGTAGTCATTCACCATCCTTGGCAAATGTGTGGCTAATTCCATAAGCCGCCACCTAAAACCAAACACCAGTAGCCGTACCTACGCCTCCATGTTAGAGAGAGCGAGGGGCTATGGTTCAACTCAATGCAAGGGAGTCTAGAGCAAGAATTCCCTTCACCCGGGATACACCAAGGCAGAGGTCTACACATTCAAGCACACAATGGGGCAAAACCACGGGAGCCATGTTGCCATGGTTACGCAACGGCCCCTAATGGTCATGTCCTCTGGCTATCCTATCTCAAGCTGCACATATAGCTAATACCAATGGGAGAGCCAACATTTAAAAAAAAGTTAAACAAAATCCTCTTGCATGCCTTGATCATTTTTTATATCACTCTCACATTACCCTAGCTATGTCAATTATACGCAGACAAGCTAGTTGTTTTATTGTGGCATTGCAGGTCCATCGTTTCGCTACAATTGGGAGCCGTGATACGCGCCAGTGCGGCCAGCGTTGAGCGGTGAAACCCTTCAACCCGATGGACTACGCCACGTAAACCCTTACAAGTGGAGGTCGGGTTGATAAACCACACTTTTGGGAGCCATGATGCGCGCCAGTGCGGCCAGCGTTGAGTGGTGAAACCATTCATCCCGATGGACTACGCCACGTACACCCTTACAAGTGGAGGTTGGGTTGATCAACTATCTTCGCCCGCTTACACGGCATTTACACCGCAAGGCGAAGATACTCAAGGGCGTCTGGTGAGCTAATGCCACCATAAAGGACCCGATGGACACATCATTGGCCAATGCTAATTTATAGCCCCAATGAAGCCCTACACAAGGCTTGTCGGCCAATGCCACGACGGCCCCGACGAGATGCCACATAAGGCTTCTCGGCAGAAGCCACGATGGCCCCGATGAAATGCCACATAAGGCTTGTCGGCAGACGCCACAACATGGCCCCGACGAAATGCCATTACACGCTTGTCGGCAGACGCCACGATGGCCCCGACGCAATGCCACATAAGGCTTGTCGGCAGACGCCACGGCATGGCCTCGACGAAATGCCACTACACGCTTGTCGGCGGGCGCACGACATGGCCACGACGAGATGCCATGCAAGTCTTGTTGGCTAATGTCGTATCGGCTCCGACGAGATGCCACCACACGCTTGTCGGCCGACGCCACGGCATGGCCTCGACGAAATGCGACAACGCCCCTGTTGGTCGATCTTTAACGTGGCTCCAACGGAGTTATCCTATCACCTTGTTGGCCGACGCCGCAACGCGGCTCCAACGGAGTGCTACATTGTCCCGTTGGCCAACGCCGCAACGCGGCTCCAACGGAGTTCCACGACTTTCTATTGGCCGTTGCCGTGACACGGCTCCGACGAAAGTATCTACTGCCTTGGAGTCATTTCAACGCCACCCAAGGTACATTTTTTTTCTTTTTCTTTTTTATTATTTTTTTTTTCTTTCCTCTCCCTTTTGTTTTGTTTTCTTCTCCTTTGTGTTTTCCTCTCTTGCTTCGCCCATGCTGAAGGCCAAGGCAGTTTAGTTCACATGGTAGCATGTGTTTTACGCGCACCAGTACAAGATGAGTAAAAGAAAGGAAACTAATAAGCAACCATGATGGCCATGCCATGAGATGCAAGTCATGTGTGCACGTATGTATGCACGTGGGCAGCCAACACGGCGCCTCTCTGGCCCAATGGCGTTGTCTTCCACCAAATAGCGAGCACGGTGTTGCTGTGCCTCCGACGGCAACCGAGCACACAGCCCCGATGACCGCTACATCATCACCTTGACTATGGCCTCAGCAGCCTGAGCGTGTGCGCTGCCTCGATGATGAGCAAGGTGGCCGAGGTGGCCGTGAGCACTTCAACACTGATCCCTTCAGAGGTAGATCAAGCCCGATAGCCTCAAGGGGCACAGCGACGAGGGCTGGCGTCCATCCTTCATTAACCGCGGCATGGGCCTGGAGCTTACGCTCCGTCCAACGTCAAGATGACATCGGGGTGCGACAACGCCTTCACAACAGCGATCTAGTAGCTCCTCGTTGACGAGAGCTGCATCAACTCATCCGTAACCACTTCAGCAGCTCGGCATCTTGCTCGGGCGTGTGTCTATTCGATGGCGAGTTGGATCGACCATTCACGGCGATTGTCATGTTGCTTCCACCAACAGTCTCAACGACGAGTGCAAGGGTCAAGCAGCGGCAGCCATCTCCATCTTTGATGCGTCCTGTTACTTGTGCTGATCATATAGTGGCTCGGCAAGCTCGACGCCACGGCTCATTGTCCCTGCAGTGGCATGCGCCGGCAACGTTGGGTGCCACAACTCCCTACAGCCATATCTGCATCAAGCGGCAATAGTTCACATGGTGGCATCATGTATGTGCACCAGTACGATGAGCTAAAGAATTTAGCTAACAAACATGCATGACATGTGTGCAATATGAAATGTCTGTGCATCGTCAATAGTTCAAGCATTATGTATTCATAAACAAATACAATGGAGCACGTACGGTGCCTTATAATTTATGTGTAATGTTCATGAATTGACTTCAGAAATTTGGAAAAACAAGTCATCGAACACTACGGGAAACTGGCACTTTGCCGACTACGCCGCACTCTGCTGCCTGCCAAGGCCAAGGCAGTCGGCAAAGCCATCCTTTGCCGACTGCCTTGGCCTTGGCAGGCGGCAAAGTCCGGCAGTCGCGGCAAAGTCTGGCAGTCGGCAAAGGGCACCCTTTGCCGACTGCCCCTGGGTGCCATCCATTCAGAGATGCGCCGGCCAGGAGATGGCTGCACGGTAGTGCCACTACACGCCCAAGGAGCTGGCCAGACGGCAGCGTCATGAGGAGGCCGGAGGCGCTCCGGGCAACTGCCACCACAGAGCGTCTGTACCAAGACGGCTCCACACGTCCCAATCTACACTGCGATCTCGAGCAGTAAGGAGCGACACCGGCGACCGATCTACCAGCGCCATCGTCCACCAGATGAGAGGCAGCAGCCGGACAAGATCATCCATGGGTTCATCCATCCCATCTACAAACTATGGCAGCCTTCTGCAAGTACGCGCCGCCGGCCGGAGCTGCCAAGGCCCCCGATCTGGATCCACCCCTGCAGGATGATGATGGCGCACAAGGGAGCTAGCTTCGGCACAGCCGGTGCCGATCACTTACATCAGGAGCACCCATCGCCGGGAGCTACGCTCATCGAGGCAGCGGCCATGAGTTCATGCCAGCGCCATGCATACATCTATGTCGTAGCGCCTCTGTGCATATGACTCCATGCATATATGTACATGACATGTGTACTATTCAATGCTAATCAAAAGTTCGTGATGAATTCATAATGCCAGCCATAATCAATGGCGGAAATGTAATATTTAATTAATCTCTATAGTCTCTCTTTCGTATTGTGTCTAGCATATGCAGGAGGGCATGCGGTGTTCTACATCGACAACACAGTGGCGCCCATCTACCATGCCGGGCACGATGCAAGTCTTCATCCACTACATCGACTACTCCAAGTGATCAAGATCCACGACGTACCACAGTGATGTTGCCAAGGAAGTCCGAAGCGATCCAAACTACACCAACCATGCAAGTGACGACTACGGTGACACAACGCGCCGTTCGACACCAACAAGGCGAACGACGCAAGCGGGCATGGCTCATGTTCCAGCCATGTTGTATCGGCTATGGACTGACGAGGCCCTCACGCTGACCGCTACTCACATCTACACCAACACCATGCATGGAGAAGTGAAGTGAAGTCCGACGACGATGACCAACGCAACTTAATCGGAGGTGCTTTGTGAGCTTGACTCGCAGGGATAATTAACTGGGAGCTTTCCGAGGCCCCAGGAACCATGAAGACCATAATCGCCAAAGTTAGATCGCCATAGGAGCCTATGGAGCGCACACATGTATCAAGAACCTATATTTATATTTCCATTAAATATGAATAAATATGTGTTCTCGTCTTATTTATTTGTGTACTTTAGTACATTGGCACGCCCGCACATATTTTTCTTTGCATAGAGAGATCCTCTGTCGTGAGTGATTTTTTCTGTGGAAACAAATTGGCACGTCGGGTGGGACCTGGTTCTCCTCCCATCTTTGCTGCGCAACAATGGTCGTCTTCTTCGTGCTCTAGTCTTCTCGAGTATGCCAAAGTGTTGGTCACGATGGTCCTATTTTTGGATGCCATTCTTGTTTTAAGGCTCCTAATGGTATAGCCCAATGGTGGTCCTAGTTTTGGATCACTTTATTTTTTTTCCTAGGTGTTTTATGCAGGGCCGAAAATAGATGCACCACTCTGGGAAGGTTGGAGGCGGCATCAAAATGGCGGCCCTATATGCTTCCCTTGGTGATGGAGCCCTTAATTAGTTGCTGGGGGCAGCTCCATGAAGCCGACACGGAGACACCTTGGCGCATGAACCAAACCTCCAGCGAGGCTGCCGACGTGTCCTGGTGTTGCAAGCGAGGCATGATGGTCACGGCTGAGCCAACAACACCAAGGTAGACTGCATCCCCACGCTGACGACAGTTTATGCTTGCCATGAGGAGGCAACGACTCGCTCCGTCAGCACAACAAGTTGGATGGTCCAGACGTAATCAGGGTCGATAGTGGCAACATCGATCTGGCTTGCTCGAACCACACCGCTGCTGATGACGCTTGACAACTACAAAGCACCAGACTGCAGTGCTGAACTCCATTGAGCTCATCCGACTCGTCCTCATAGAGCGAGCAAGGCGTGGGAGGCCATGGGACGATGGCTCCGTCAACTTTGTTGCGGAACGATTTCCTATTGGAGGAAGCCGCATGGCAGTGGCTCCAGTCCATACAGACAGTGCAATGTGCAAGAACGTTGCCTGCTGGAGGTGCTATGCTGATCAGGCCCATCATCACCGCGAATAATAGCAGTGTGGGTTCAAGTACTTGTGCATTTGCATGTGCTCGGGTATGCAAGGCAAGCACATACCATATATGTGTGTATATGTGCCGGCACACGTACTGTTAAAGAAGCTAGGTTGTCCATGTGTAGAGGCATACATGCACGTGTGTGCTACTACCACAAGCTAGCAAGTACCAAGCAATGCAACTTAATGGGAGCTCAACACTAGAGCCCAATAAACATAAAGAATGGAGCTCACCAAGCAATCGGCAGCCTTCCATCAAGGGCGCCTAGTGACGAGGCTTAGCATGCGTCAGTCCACAATCGCGCACGTCTGAGCATGATGCGAGGAGAGCACTCCCACGGTGACCCTGCTGTCAGGCTGGAGCTAGCAGCCCTGTACGAGCAGCGGCACGCTCGGGGCAAGCTTCTTCTAGGGCGACCTTCTACACCGATCCCCTGGGCGGCACCACAGCTCGTCCTTGATGTCCAACAACGCCGATGTTCTTCGGAGTCGCCTTCGACATCAACTCTGGGGCAACGCCACAGCGTGTTGGTGTTCAAATGGTGTTGACATTTTTCGAGCGTTAACTTCAACACCAACTACGACAAGCCAGCTCCGCATTATGGCGAGTAGAGCAGCAACAACACCGGATGGCGCATATCTACGCCGACGGCTTGACATGACATCGACAGTCCCCAGGTCGGGCATAGCACCGAGCTCTTGATTAGATGATGGGGGCAGCTCCATCAAGCCGACACAAGGACGCTACCCGAGATGTCCTGTTGATGCAACAAGCTAAATCTGTGGAGGCCACTCGACTAGCTGTGTTATGATGCAAGTGATACGGGAGCCCCACTGGCCGACGACTTCGTCAATATTGGCGCAGAGCCAATGGCCCTGCGCTGGACTCCGTCGAGGTTGTCCGATGTGTCCTCACGGTGCAAGTGAGACGCAAGCACTTGGGAACGGTGACTTTGTCAACCTTGAAGCCGGTCGAATGACTCGGGAAGTGGACATCCAACCCGACTGCAATTCAGGCGCTAGACGCAGCCTGCCTGTGGTGTTAACCACGGCAACAAGACGGCGCGACACAATGGCGATATGATGTTGAACCTGTTGCCTGGCGGCTAGACAACGGCAAGATGGCACGACCACCATGAGGTTGTCGTCATGCCATCAATGTTTCAATGCCAAGAACAGGTCGGCGACCAACTCATACCCCGGATACCATCACTTGGTGTCGAGGGAGACCGTCTAAAGCAAGAAGGTCGTGGTTGAGATGCACACATTCACTTCGGCAGCTAGCTTGACGGGTGCACTGAGAAGCCCCTGGTGGGAACTCCATAGTTGAGCCCCTGACTAGTCGCTGGGGGCATCACCAGCTTTGATGTCAAGTCAACAATGACACCGAGGTGGACTCCATCGTGAGCGCCTAGATATGTCCCCACGATGCAAACAAGATCCGAGGCCCATATGGGATGGCGACTTCGCCAACTCTATCCCGAGCCAGCGACGCCAAGCTACATCAAGGTTGCTCACTGCCCGACTTATCTTCGTGGTGCAAGCAACATCGTCCCTCTGCAGCGCACGGGAGATGCAAGTCCGGCAGGATGGCGACTTCGTCAACCATGATGCCAAGCTGCACCACACCAACATACTAGACAAGCCGGCGAGCCGGCCGATGCCGCGTGCTGCCCACGATCCGGGGGAAGCGCGTCCAGCACCAACCACGACTGCAAAAGAGGCTTGCTAGCAGCTCACGCGTGGATACATGTGCCTTCGTATATGCATGCATGGTTGCATGTACACATAACATGTACGTGCACACACCTGCACATGTATGGCCGCTGAGAAGCTAATTAGCAGGGCATAACACAAGGATGCTGCACGTACGTGCGCAATGACCAGCATGCTAAGCAAGTGCATCTCGCTGATGCACTTCCACACGGAACCCGGCCCGGCCATTATTTCAACACCAGCCAGGCAGGAGGCCACTGGATGCACCCTGGAGTAGTAGTAGTAGATGTAGCGAGCCTGCTGCGTTGCTGCACTTATATCATGCTACCCTCGACGCTGTTGACTCCACGAGATGGCCATGACGAGGGACATGTCCATGCTCTACTAGCGCCCTGAGCAGTCACCGAGACCAGACTTTGCGAAGCTGTCGCCTTCACCAGAAACGACGCTGAGGTCCACAACGAGCTGGCGGTTATGGGGTAACAGTGCAGTACACCTCCTCTGTCTCCTATGGAGCTGACATCCTACCGGCGTCACCCTCCTCATCAACCGCTTCAGGAACGACACATATCCTGACTCTCCGATTGACGCCGCTAATCCTCTAGTGCACCACAACATCTCGGTGTCCAATGACGGTGCCTGCAATTCTCCGGCATCACCTATGACATCATCAAGCACACACTGGGGGCAGCATTATAGCTGCCCAGTGCTCTACGGTGCCGACGTTCTTCCGGCGGCATCTTCTATGTGAACAACACGCTGGGGGCAGCACCTCAGGTCTCCCCGGTGTCCAACAGCGCCTGTAATTCTCCGGTGTCATCATCGACATCAAGCACACCGGGGACACACGATGCACGTGGGGGCGCACTTCTTCACACGTCCACCGCAAGACCAGGAGGTTTCAAGGAGAGTATGCGGATGCCATCAAGCATAGCTCCAGCTCTCTAGCTCCACATCTATGCCAAGCGCACCGAGGTCGAGGCTAATGAGGACGCCATCCTAAACAGCTCCACAAAGACGACTCCCCGGTGTCCGACCACAGCGTTGATGGTCTTCTGGCACCGCCTTGGACATCAAGCACACTGGGGGCGCCACCATAGATCCCCGGTGTTCGATAATGCTGATGTTCTTTTGGCATTTCCATCTACATCGACCAAACCTGGGGGCGACACAAACCCTCTTCGTCCGCCACGGCGTCGATCGTCCTTCAGCATCACCTTCTATGTCAACAACACCTTTGGGGGCAACACAGCTCCCAGGTGTCCTACACCGACGTTCATCCGGTGTAGTCTTCTACATCATCAACACATTAGGGGTGTCATCACACCTACCCCGTTTGTGCGACGCCGACGGCCCATCGGCACGCCTTCGACATCAACAATCTTTGGGAGTAGCACCACACCTCCCCGGTCATCTACACTAACGGCCACAAAGGCGTCTCGTCTACATCGAAAATCCCGGGAGTAGCATCGTCACACCTCCCGCCTCATCTCCCATGCCAATGACATTTTGGCGTGACCTCGAAGAATGGCGGCACTAGGGGCAACAGTGCGCCTCTACAAGCATCGCGTCATGATCGACATCACCGACGACATCATCGGTCGATGCTCCACGTCGACGGAGGTTCTTGCATTTTTTATTTATCTATGTATTTTGCATTTTTTCTCTCTCTCGCTAAGATGCTCAACGTGCACCTCTCATTACACGTTTTGGGTGTCTTTCCATGGAGAGCAAACAAAAAAACAATGGCTCTTTCAAACAGTTACAAACTGCGGTGGAAGGTTCGATGGCCACAGGACTATGCCGGAAGGGCCGGGGGCAACGACTGGCACATGGAGCCCACGACAAGTCACCACCTCACGAGACACACGGCCGACGCTAGACGCGTCTCCGGCTGGGCGTGGGAAGATGGCTTGGGCCACTCCTAAGCAGCGAGGCGAACATGCCGCTCGTGCTTCCTGACATGGGGCGACACACACTCCGGGGAAGACCGTTGAAGAAGAGCAAGAAAGGGCTACCTGGTGCAACACAGGTTGTGCCAAGTGTGAAGCCTCTTGCCACCCGGAAGGTGACAACAAGGGACCATCAGAAAAACACACAACGCCAGCAAGGATTCCCTTTGTTCCATAGAGGTGAATGGCTACCCTCCAAGTTCCTCGGGTTGAGGCACTCCTAGTCCAAGCTCCTCGGGAGATGGCGTTCAAGTCATCAG
Organism: Themeda triandra; assembly: GCA_018135685.1. NCBI lineage: Eukaryota > Viridiplantae > Streptophyta > Magnoliopsida > Poales > Poaceae > Themeda > Themeda triandra. The sequence continues at coordinate 372,749 of JAENPR010000559.1, read as the reverse complement.
GTTGATGTAAAAAAAACTCAGTCAACAAGCTCAATTATCAAGCTCAACAAAGTTCAATCAACAAGTTCAACTGGCAAGCTCCATCATCAAGCTCAATACCAATGGAAGGCGGAGGTAGTCATTCACCATCCTTGGCAAATGTGTGGCTAATTCCATAAGCCGCCACCTAAAACCAAACACCAGCGTAGCCGTACCTACGCCTCCATGTTAGAGAGAGCGAGGGGCTATGGTTCAACTCAATGCAAGGGAGTCTAGAGCAAGAATTCCCTTCACCCCAGCGGATACACCAAGGCAGAGGTCTACACATTCAAGCACACAATGGGGCAAAACCACGGGAGCCATGTTGCCATGGTTACGCAACGGCCCCTAATGGTCATGTCCTCTGGCTGTCCTATCTCAAGCTGCACATATAGCTAATACCAATGGGAGAGCCAACATTTAAAAAAAAGTTAAACAAAATCCTCTTGCATGCCTTGATCATTTTTTATATCACTCTCACATTACCCTAGCTATGTCAATTATACGCGTACAAGCTAGTTGTTTTATTGTGGCATTGCGGGTCCATCGTTTCGCTACAATTGGGAGCCGTGATACGCGCCGGTGCGGCCGCGTTGAGCGGTGAAACCCTTCAACCCGATGGACTACGCCACGTAAACCCTTACAAGTGGAGGTCGGGTTGATAAACCACACTTTTGGGAGCCATGACGCGCGCCAGTGCGGCCAGCGTTGAGTGGTGAAACCATTCATCCCGATCGACTACGCCACGTACACCCTTACAAGTGGAGGTTGGGTTGATCAACTATCTTCGCCCGCTTACACGGCATTTACACCGCAAGGCGAAGATACTCAAGGGCGTCTGGTGAGCTAATGCCACCATAAAGGACCCGATGGACACATCATTGGCCAATGCTAATTTATAGCCCCAATGAAGCCCTACACAAGGCTTGTCGGCCAATGCCACGATGGCCCCGACGAGATGCCACATAAGGCTTCTCGCGGGCCACGATGGCCCCGATGAAATGCCACATAAGGCTTGTCGGCAGACGCCACAACATGGCCCCGACGAAATGCCATTACACGCTTGTCGGCAGACGCCACGATGGCCCCGACGCAATGCCACATAAGGCTTGTCGGCAGACGCCACAACATAGCCCCGACGAAATGCCACTACACGCTTGTCGGCAGACGCCACAACATGGCCACGACGAGATGCCATGCAAGTCTTGTCGGCTAATGTCGTATCGGCTCCGACGAGATGCCACCACACGCTTGTCGGCTGACGCCACGGCATGGCCTCGACGAAATGCGACAACGCCCTGTTGGTCGATGCCGCAACGTGGCTCCAACGGAGTTATCCTATCACCTTGTTGGCCGACGCCGCAACGCGGCTCCAACGGAGTGCTACATTGTCCCGTTGGCCAACGCCGCAACGCGGCTCCAATGGAGTTCCACGACTTTCTGTTGGCCGTTGCCGTGACACGGCTCCGACGAAGTATCTACTGCCTTGGAGTCATTTCAACGCCACCCAAGGTACATTTTTTTCTTTTTCTTTTTTATTATTTTTTTTCTTTCTTTCCTCTCCCTTTTGTTATGTTTTCTTCTCCTTTGTGTTTTCCTCTCTTGCTTCGCCCATGCTGAAGGCCAAGGCAGTTTAGTTCACATGGTAGCATGTGTTTTACGCGCACCAGTACAAGATGAGTAAAAGAAAGGAAACTAATAAGCAACCATGATGGCCATGCCATGAGATGCAAGTCATGTGTGCACGTATGTATGCACGTGGGCAGCCAACACGGCGCCTCTCTGGCCCAATGGCGTTGTCTTCCACCAAATAGCGACCACGGTGTTGCTGTGCCTCCGACGGCAACCGAGCACACAGCCCCGATGACCGCTACATCATCACCTTGACTATGGCCTCAGCAGCCTGAGCGTGTGCGCTGCCTCGATGATGAGCAAGGTGGCCGAGGTGGCCGTGAGCACTTCAACACTGATCCCTTCAGAGGTAGATCAAGCCCGATAGCCTCAAGGGGCACAGCGACAGGGGCTGGCGTCCATCCTTCATTAACCGCGGCATGGGCCTGGAGCTTACGCTCCGTCCAACGTCAAGATGACATCGGGGTGCGACAACGCCTTCACAACAGCGATCTAGTAGCTCCCTCGTTGACGAGAGCTGCATCAACTCATCCGTAACCACTTCAGCAGCTCGGCATCTTGCTCGGGCGTGTGTCTATTCGATGGCGAGTTGGATCGACCATTCACGGCGATTGTCATGTTGCTTCCACCAACAGTCTCAACGACGAGTGCAAGGGTCAAGCAGCGGCAGCCATCTCCATCTTTGATGCGTCCTGTTACTTGTGCTGATCATATAGTGGCTCGGCAAGCTCGACGCCACGGCTCATTGTCCCTGCAGTGGCATGCGCCGGCAACGTTGGGTGCCACAACTCCCTACAGCCATATCTGCATCAAGCGGCAATAGTTCACATGGTGGCATCATGTATGTGCACCAGTACGATGAGCTAAAGAAGTTAGCTAACAAACATGCATGACATGTGTGCAATATGAAATGTCTGTGCATCGTCAATAGTTCAAGCATTATGTATTCATAAACAAATACAATGGAGCACGTACGGTGCCTTATAATTTATGTGTAATGTTCATGAATTGACTTCAGAAATTTGGAAAAACAAGTCATCAGAACACTACGGGAAACTGGCACTTTGCCGACTACGCCGCACTCTGCTGCCTGCCAAGGCCAAGGCAGTCGGCAAAGCCATCCTTGCCGACTGCCTTGGCCTTGGCAGGCGGCAAAGTCCGGCAACGTCGCGGCAAAGTCTGGCAGTCGGCAAAGGGCACCCTTTGCCGACTGCCCTTTGCCGCAGCGACAAAGTCTAGCGATCGGCAAAGGAATTTTTTCTTTTGAATTTTGATTTCAAATTTTTTCGGTGATCATTCTAGATTGTATTGAATCATATTTTCAAATTTGAAACATTTTCATAACTTTTTGCTATATTTCTTGAATTTATTTTGTTTACTTGCATTTCCCTCGAAAAGTAAAATTGAACTGTAGGTGCATGAAATAATGAAACCTAGCCATTCAAAAAATTATATTCATGTTAGATATTGTATTTTGAGACCCTATCCAGGAACTCACCCAAAAATTTTAACTCCTTTTTCACGAAATATGGTTCTCCAATTGCGGAAGATGTGTTATTTAATTATATAAAAATGCAAACGAAGTCCGAAAATCACGAAACTTGGCGAGGTGTCATCCCATGGCATGTGGAGGCTGTGATAAAATTGAGAATGTTTTCGAACAAGTTCGACAACGGATGTGTAGAACCCCGAGACATCTCCTCATGTGATCATGTGATCACATGTCACATGAGGAGATGTGTGGGTTCTACACAACCGACGTCACAACTTATTCGAAATAGTCTCAATTTTTTATCACAGCCTCCACATGCCATCGGATGACACCTCGCCAAGTGTCGTGATTTTCGGACTTCGTTTGCATTTTATATAATTAAAAAACATTTCTTCTACAACTACATAGTCATGTTTCGTGAATAATTCTTTCAAAACTTTGGGTGAGTGAATATAATTGGCCTTAATATACACTCTCCAACATGAATATAATTTTATGAGTGGCTACATTCCATTATTTTATACACTGTAGTTCAATTTTGGATTATCCAAAAAAATTCAAGTAAATGAATTAAATGAGCTAAATATAGCAAAATGTCATAAAAAAAGTCTCAAATTTGAATATGTGCTTGTAAACAATATACTTGGATAATAGAAAAATTTGAATTTCAAAAGACTTCATCTTCTCATGCTTTTGAATTTGGATGATTTAAAACAGCAAATAAAAAAATAAAAAAAGAATTTGCCGATCGCCCTTCATGGGACAAGGTCGGCAAAGATTCCGGCCCAATAAGGCCCAGGAGCCTAGCAGCCCGACTCCTATAAATATCCTAACCTAACCCTAACCAAACCCTAATATCCTATCCCTCCCCCCGGCCGCCGCGCCCCACACCCACCAGCCACCCACCGATCCCATAGGCGGAGGGGGATGCCTGGGTGGGGCGGCGCCCAAACCCTAGGCGGCGGAGGCGCCGCCAATGCCAGCTCCGGCCACCGCCGTCTGCGGCCAGCCCCGCCCCTGAGCCCGCGAAGGGGACGTCCTCCGGTCGGCCGGGCAAGCGCCCCTGGACGGAGCTGCCCCGGCCAGATCCCGATGAGGAGGAGGAGGAGGAGCAGATCCTCCGCGCGCGCCGCCCAGGAGGAGGAGGAGGAGGAGGAGCGAGCTCGTCGTCATCCGGCGCAGGGCGAGGCGGCCCCCAGCGGCGCGGGGCACGGCGGCCCCCGGCGTCACTGAGCTCCGGCCCGGCGGAGGTGCGGCGGCCGGCCCGGCGGGCGCGCGGGCGGTGGGGCCGGGCCTCCGGCGGCGTTGGGCGAGCTCCGGCCCAGCGGCGCGGGGCGGCCGGCCCCGGCGGCGCGCGCGAGCCCCGGCCCCGGTGGCGGTGCGGCGGCGGCCCCGGCGGTGCCGGGGTGAGCTCGCCCCGGTGGCGCGGGGCGAGCTCCAGCCTCGGCGGCGGTCCAGCGGCGGGACGGCGGCGCGGCAGCCCGACGACGGTGTGGATGGGCTCGCAGGGCCCTAGATGGGCTTGGCGGGCCCGTCTTTTTTTTTATTCTTCTCAAAAATCTTGGCCGATGCTGGTCTGGGCAGGCGGCAAAGGCCTTTACCTCCTGCAATCCCGTGGCAGGCGGCAAAGGCGGTCTTTGCCGCCCTGGCCTTTGCCGCCTCCCCTTTGCCGCCTGCCACATGGATTGCAGGCGGCAAAGGCCTTTGCCGACTGCAATCGGGCTTTTGCAGCCTGCTTTTAGCAGTCGGCAAAGACGGCGATTCCAGTAGTGGAACCCAAAGCCGCAGATTGTTGCATTGTGCCGTGTCGGTCAGATGGGTTCTCACCAAGTCGGAGTTCGAATTTGCTCCGCATTCGAACCCAACTTGGTGGGGGGCATTTGTTTGATGGATTTTTGTCATATTAAAATCCATGTTTTCGCATGTGTTTGGGTATACCACTAAGCATATATAAGAAAAAGAAAAATACACACCGAGATACATATGCTTGTGTCATGTGCATAGAGGGGAAGAAGCTAACATGTTTCTTCACATAATGAGGAGAGAAGCTTACATATATATACGCATATATGTGCTTCCAATATGCTGCAGTGGCATGCATGCGTATGTACGTTTCAATCAAAGAAGCTAACAAGCATATGTATGATTCTATCAAAGAAGCTAGCTAGCAACCATTTGTACCGGTTTATGCATAGCACGGTGCCATGGATGCACGTAAATGCGTCGACGTGCAAATGGAAGAAGCTAGCAAGTGCAACCATGATATGCGTGTATGTGCATCTTGTATACGACCGGAACCGGTGGCAGCCTGGCACGACTCCATCTCGCTGAGCCCACGTGTCATGGGCATGCGAGAGGTGCTAATTGATCTCGGTGTTGGATACACGTCCACGCAGCCGAACAAATATCTCAATTAGCCTTCTAGAAACTTGATCGTGAAGGATAATTATCACGTGGGGAGATAAGTTTGCAAACGGAGCCAGCGCCGGGTATCTCGTGCGCGCCAACGGACTCTGGCGGCTCGTGCGTGAGGTCCAACAGGGCTTGCTGCTGCCCTAAGCCGCTGCCTATATAAAGGAGACCCAAGACATCACGATGGGGGGATCAGGCTTGAAGCAAAGTGCGCTGCCAGACTGCTCCCAGTAGTGACGCTCGGCTGATCACCTACGCAAGATGAGGGCAGATGTATGTATACATACGCGCCGCCGGCTGCAGATGCCAAGATGCAGACAGCCAGTGCCGCCAAGGAGGATGACGCCCGGCTCATTGGATCAGCCGCCGCCATGGCGCTATCCATCTGGAGCACGGAGCGGATGACGAAGGATCAAGAAGGCAGCCACCACCGGGGCGCCATCCATCGAGAGGTTCGGAGCGGATCGGCCGTCGACGTACATCAGCAGATCGAGTCGGCCGCCGGCCAGAGATCGAAGGCAGCCATGTTGCCATTTTCGGTCGCCCGCTGATCACCATGAAGGGCAGCCGCCGCCACGTCGCCATGCAAAGAGATGACACCTTGGATCGTCGAGGTGCACAAGGCAGCTGTTGCCACGCACGGTGCCATCCATCCAGAGATGCGCCGGCCAGGAGATGGCTGCACGGTAGTGCCACTACACGCCCAAGGAGCTGGCCGGAGGGCAGCGTCATGAGGAGGCCGGAGGCGCTCCGGGCAACTGCCACCACACAGCGTCTGTACCAAAACGGCTCCACACGTCCCAATCTACACTGCGGTCTCGAGCAGTAAGGAGCGACGCCGGCGACCGATCTACCAGCGCCATCGTCCACCAGATGAGAGGCAGCCGCCGGACAAGATCATCCATGGGTTCATCCATCCCATCTACAAACTATGGCAGCCGTCTGCAAGTACGTACGCGCCACCGGCCGGAGCTGCCAAGGCCCCCGATCTGGATCCACCCCTGCAGGATGATGATGGCGCACAAGGGAGCTAGCTTCGGCAAAGCCGGTGCCGATCACTTACATCAGGAGCACCCATCGCCGGGAGCTACGCTCATCGAGGCAGCGGCCATGAGTTCATGCCAGCGCCATGCATACATCTATGTCGTAGCGCCTCTGTGCATATGACTCCATGCATATATGTACATGACATGTGTACTATTCAATGCTAATCAAAAGTTCGTAATGAATTCATAGTGCCAGCCATAATCAATGGCGGCAATGTAATATTTAATTAATCTCTATAGTCTCTCTTAATGCTGACCGCTACCCACATCTACACCAACACCATGCATGGAGAAGTGAACACCATGCATGGAGAAGTGAAGTGAAGACCGACGACGATGACCAACACAACTTAATCGGAGGTGCTTTGTGAGTTTGACTCGCAGGGGTAATTAACTGGGAGCTTTCCGAGGCCCCAGGAACCATGAAGACCATAATCGCCCAAGTTAGATCGCCACAGCAGGCTATGGAGCGCACACATGTATCGAGAACCTATATTTATATTTCCATTAAATATGAATAAATATGTGTTCTCGTCTTATTTATTTGTGTACTTTAGTACACTGGCAAGCCCGCACATATTTTTCTTTGCATAGAGAGATCCTCTGTTGTGAGTGATTTTTTCTGTGGAAACACGTTTGCAACAGCGTGGATCGCCATGAATATTTAGTGCTGAACAAATCTAGAAACAGAGCACCACCTATTCAAGGAGTGTCCTGTGACCCAAATGATCTTGAGAAAGGTGAGCAGCTGGTGTTCTTCAATGGGTTGTGGAACACCTGAACCCAAAAAATTGGTGCCTCTCTCCGAATGCGGAGGACAGGAAGTGACCTGTATAAACTAATTTAAACATACCTGTACGTCAGGTGCATTCTTCTCGATAGGGTATACTAGTAGAAAGCGCGCGCCCTGCGCGCACAATAAAATTATATTAAGGCCAATATATACTTTGAGATGTATGGTAATCACAAAGGGTAGAATATTGTGTACCATGAAGGGCTAGCAGGCAATATCGACTGTTAGAAAGTACACTTATAAAGCCTGATGTGTACATAACGTAATTGGCCTGAAACCAAATAGACGAAGTAGCAAACCTGAACCAAGCAACTTATATAGCAGCAGAGGCGCAAGCTTAAATCGGTATGACCAGGACTTTTTTTTTTTTGAAAACTTTACCATTAGAACAATAGGCTGCAAAATACATTAGAATCAATCTCCGCAAAGGCGATACATGAGGTACTATGTAGGATAGATCATCAATAAGCAATACTGGTATTGTAAAGTCAGCGACACCATCAGGAAATTACAAAGACTGGCTATGTAACACTGAACCTTTATCAGCAGTGTGCATTCTACATTTAAAAAGGACATGGAATGTAGGACGCTGACAACATATTTGAATAGGCTATTCATCTGGTGAATGTACTGGTCGCAGTAACAGGGAACAGAACAGAGAAAGAAGTATAAAGTGGCCATGTTCCTTGTTATTTGTCATTGTGACAAGAATGATAGGATCATATTTTCATGCGTCCAATTCATATACTTGCAGATATATTTCAGATATGCAGTATGCCATTTGCACCTGATCTATACACTGAAATATTACTATGTTGCTAACATTTGGAAGAAGAACTTTTATGCATTTCTAGTATGAGGTGTACAGAAATATTCGTAGAATTACATGGGAAAAGTACCTGTAATGAGTTCATAGCAGAGTGAAGATGGAAGGTTTCGTGTCGTAAAAATGTCTCACCGACAAAGCCATTGTTTACAGCAGAGTGTGCCCATAACCTACATACACAAGAGCAGGGGAGGCCCATTAGGTGTATATGAAGAATAATCCGGTGGCAAAAGCCATTGTAGTGACATAGAATATAAATACAAAAGCCTAATCCAGGCCTCATAGCAAAGTTCCGTTGAATCTCTAAGCATAAAACGAAAGACAGAGGAACCCTTGCTCCTAATATTCATCCACTGGGATGAGGAACCCATGCTTGAAATGGTCTAATGTTCAGCCTTAACCTAAAATGTGACTATATGCAGAACTTTTTTGAACAATGACCTAGTAATTAGTATTGATGGAAACTCTTCTAAGCTTATTTGGCCTTTTTTATAATGGTTTTGGTCTGAGGCCTAATGTAACTAAATCTGCTGGTCAAGTTATAAAAGTTTTTAACTTGCAGCCATTCAAGTATCTGGTGGTCATGCTTTAGCTGTGAACATACTGAGGCATAACATTTCAGTAAAAAAACGAATATATGGGTCCTATATATAGGCCCTTTACTGATCCAGAAGGCGTCTATGACTACAAATAGTGACTGCTTCCATGCACGTCATTACAGTAAAAATGAAAACAAATATAGGTTCGTCTTGCAATTATGGACGCACACTTCGCCCTGAACCCTATATATCTTTGTTATCAATCAAAAGTAATGTTCCCCACAGAAGCAAAGAATCAGGAGCAAAAAACGGGCAAGACAAGAGAGTATAGGTGTCCAATATAAAAATGGGCATTAATTTGAGTTGCCTGTATAGAGCCGCAAGTATAAATTGCAAAACATATGGACAGTGATATGCTTGCTCTGTATAAACCCATAAGAGGCCTTATGCTTTCATGGACCTTTACTCGAGCTCATTACTATTATTCTAATTATTTCTGATAATAGCCATATTGCTGTATACTATATCATACTTCCTTTGGGGGCTTCGGAAAATGGCCTGCCATATGATATAGGTAAGTTGAAAATGGCAAACACACGTCATACTGCAATCCTATAAAGTCTAGAGGTACATAACTAATTTAGTTAAGAGTCGAAGAAGAAGATGCATGACCTCCATGGATACACGATGTAAATGATCATGTAGTAAATTGCATTATCTGTCCGCATGGATCCAAACATCAAGACCGACAGTTCCGGCAATTTTTTGCCATTGGCCATATGTACTGCCTTTATCTGAAACTCATCCAACAACTGCATTCTTGAAACCTAGTCATAGAGAAAAGAAAGTATAAATACAGGAAAGTTGCAAGAGGTTTGCACTGGTAAACTACAAGGAACCAGAGGTGAGAGGCAACACATTCCCAAGTTGGCTTTTCCTATCTTGGTGAAACAATGCCAGCATCATTTTTTCTTGTGATCCAGCACTGGTTGGTTTTTCCTATCTTGGTGACAATCCTGACTATGCAGCAAAAGATGAAAAAGGCAGGTAGGTGGTGGCAAACAATGAGGTAGGATTTGTACAGCATACCGAGATACGCCACACTTCGAACAAGAGAAAGAAGCCCTTCGGTGTGGCCATAATAACCTGCACAGACAGGAGGAAGAAAGCACCATTAGATGGCTGCAATCCTTTTGATCTGGAATCAGCAGAAGCTAGCATCATGTATAAATACAAATTTGTGAGGCACATAGAAGGAATTGTTACCCCATACAAGAATCAGTTGCGCACATGATCCTCATCCACACATGTACCCGGGTCCGATGACGTCAAGGAGAGCAAGCATACGAGAAAAAGATCTTTCCCATTGCCTCAGTTCCAAAAAGGAGAGCATGCAAATAGCAAGAACCATGGGAAAATCAAATAATAATTTCATGTTGCACAATTCCATTGTCTCAGGCTAAAAAAAGTTCATCATCACACAATCCCAGAAACTCAGTGGACAATATGAAGAATGAAACAACCTTCGTCATTGGACAACAAAGGAAAAGTAACAATGCTCAAAAGAAAAGTAACAATGGTCAGACCTCGGAAGTAAGGAAAATGGCCAGGCTATTGTAAGGGCATGACAATCTAAAAGTAGAAAGAATCCAGGGAATATGAGTAGCCTCGAAATGAGGAAAATGACATCATTTGATCTTTCATAGGCGCACAACGGAATGCGTGGGAAATAGCATCATCCGTAGCAATCCATGTCGCCGGCACATACATAAGACAATGAACATAGAAAGGAATTGGGTATAATGCCGGGACATGGAACCACAATGAACGTAGCCTAGGGAAGTTGCATCAAAAGATCAATGAACAGGTAGCAATGCATATATGTGCATGGAAATATCGTAGGACTCGAAGATCATCAGTCTATATCTGCATGTTTCATGGGAGTCCATTTTCATCACGAGGCTCTAAATCCAACAAACAATTTGGGCGGCATGGATAGTGTAGCAACCCCGCTGGACAAAATCACAGATGTCCCTGGAGGAATTCCCGGGATGGAGAAGACGAAGCGGGAAACCACCGCAAAATCAAAAAGGCGCATGGCCAAACTCAAAGGCCCCGAGAGGAGACCCCCGCCTCACGACAGCCCGCCGGCGGGAGGCCGCTCCTCCATAGGGAGGCAGCCCAGGCTCAGCCGCGCCCAATCAAATCGCAAAGGGAGACGGAGAGGACGAGGCTGTGTGCAGGCGGAGGCCACGCCCTGCTACAGGAACACGAGCAGCCGAGGGCGGCCGCCCCAAATCGGCCGTGCGACACGCCGCGGAGAGGAGGAAGCGGGGTAGCGGAAGAAGATGGCGACGCACCGCCAAATACAGTCGTCGGACGTCGCTGCCGCCGGCGAGAAAGAGACGGCTAGGGTTTCGTGGAGGGGCCGCAGACCACGGAGAGGGAGTCCGCCGCCGCCGCCACCGCTGGCCAACCATGGCGCGAGCCCGTCCATGGCCCAGCGCCAGATCGAGCCGGAGGGAGACAGAGAGGAGGGAGAGGGCCGCCGGCGTTGCGCCGCCGCGCCGCACCGCCCGCCCGCCCACGGCGCACCACATCGGGAGGGAGGGAGAGAGCGAGGTAGGCGCCGGGGCCGGCGGCAGCGCCGAGACGGCGGCGGCGGAGGCGCGGTTCGCGGGAGGAGCGACTCGGCGTCGGAGAGAGAGTAGGGAGGGGGGCCGCCGTCGCTGCGCCGGCGCGCCGCAGCGCCCGCCAGCCCACGGCGCAGCACATCGGGGGGAGGGAGAGAGCGAGGGAGGCGCCGGGGCCGGCGGCAGCGCCGGGACGGCGGCGGCGGAGCCGCGGTTCGCGGGAGGAGCGAGGCGGCGTCGGAGAGATCGAGAGAGAGGAGGCGGTGTTTTTGTTTGTTTTTTCTACGGGTGCGGGCGGGGGTGGAGGAGATATTTACTGCGGGGAGCGACCGGACGGGAAGCTGGGCATTTCGTACCGTAAAAAAAATCAACTGACACAAACAGTGTACGGGAGGAAGCTCAGCCATTGATTGGAGGCATCCAAGGGCGTATAATAATTGGGGCGACGTGTACACGGTCGCTGTGCTGGGAAAAACTGCGGCTTATATATGTTAACACATATATCTGTACGTCAGTGATTTTAGAGGCTTCATGGTCCCAATCCTCTCCTGCCTCGTCTCGCTGCACCACATAGGAGCGCAAGGCGATGTCCAGGTCGCCAACGCCTGCCATGGCTACAATCGGCAATCCCATCTGTGTGGGCGTGGAGATAGGTGGAAGGAGGGCGCGCGACAGAAAACAGCAGTGAGTTCAAGATGCACAGCTCTCGCCGTGAGGGCACGCTAAATTAATCCTTCCAATAACGCCTTGGGAACTACTCCCTCCGTCCCATTGAAAGTGTCGTCCGGGAAACCTTTTTGTGAGGGAGGCACGCTTTTCAAACCACACTTTCAATGGGACAGAGGGAGTAACTGAAATCTCTGACATTTCTCCCTCCTTGTGCGAGCAAGTTGTAGTATACCGCTGCACGTGTCCTCAATCTCACTGAGTTGAAGGAGTCTCGGGCAACTCTCTTGGTCGAATTCACTCCACAAGATTGTTTTGAGAATCCGAGAACACGGACCATAGTAAGTCCAGTGTTGTACTAATCTCCGGACCCAATAACCTCGTGCAAGTTTGTGTTTCCCAATGCATCTCAATCGATTGCTCATCTCATATATTATTTTTGGCATGCATGTTCTTCTATGATTGGGTCTACAGTGTGGATGTCCACATCAGAGGATCAAGCAAAGTAACCAGTTGAGGACTCACCACTCTTATATGATCGCTCGCTGACTCGCTGGTTCAGCAGACACCAGAGGCCTGTGCATCTCTGCTACAAGTTTCCACCGTATGGTGCTCCTATTTAATTTATTTACCAAAAATATGCCAGAGAAAAAAAAAAAACAGTGACAGGGAGGCACCCAATATCACTACTGCATCTATAAATCAATTAATACAGTCTAGACTCTTAAGAGGCTCATATCTGAAAATGGGTATAAATCCAGGAGTACAATCCGATAAACTGTGTTTTGAGAGAGGAATTAAGTGATTTTAGTGAGGGTTGACAAAGCACTTTAAAGAGATCATAATTTTTTGACTTTTTGATCAATTGGTCGGATTGGTGAATGGACATCACGAATTCAAAGGGCTTGTCGAATGTATTCTGTTTGACTACTTATTTTGGGAGGAAAATGAACAATATACTACTAGTAATATAATAATAGCTTCAGCACTACGTAACAGGAAGTAGCTTAAGACCACTTTGTAAAAATCTGAACTTCTGAAATGATAGCAAATCAAAGCATCCACAAGCCATGTCACTCCTAGTAAGTAACAGATCATGATATCATGAGTGCAACCATATGATTGTGGTTCACAAGCCATATGCCACTCCTGCAACCATGGTGAAAGTGGAAAATCAGAAATCATCGTTTTTGGGACTACATGTACAGGTAATGAACCAGGTAAACATTAAACTGTGACGGACAATCTTACTATTACTAATTGGAAGCTCCAACGAAGTCTCCACATTAATTCTCATCAGATGCGCTAAAAAACGATAAATACAAAAAATTCTCACATTAATTAGAAACATCTAGCCATCCAATCCATAGAGGAGCGCAAGGCAATGTCCAGGTCGCCAACGTCTGCCATGGCCCCAATCGGCATTCCCATCTGTGGGCGTGGAGACAGGTGGACAGAGTAGGGCAACAGAAAACATCAGTGAGTTCAAGATGCACAGCTCTCGCAGTGAGGGCACGCTGAATTAATACTTCCAATAACGCCTTGGGAACTAACTGAAATCTCTGACATTTCTCCCTCCTTATGCGAGGAACTTGCAGTATACTGCCGCACCTGTCCTCAATCTCACTGCACAAGATTGTTTTGAGAATCCGAGAACACGGACCATAGTAAGTCCAGTGTTGTACTAATCTCCGCACCCAACAACCTCGTGCAAGTTTGTGTTTCCCAATGCATCCCAATCGATTGCTCATGTCATATATTATTTTTGGCATGACAAAATAAATCAAAGTTTTTATGTGGTACTTGTACAAAGGAGTTGTTCTAACCAAAGATAATTTAGCAAGACGGCAGTGGCATGGAGATAGGAAATGTTGTTTTTGTTCCTCCAATGAGTCTATTCAACACCTTCTTTTTGACTGTCATTTTGCCAAGTTTATTTGAGAATTGTTCATGTTTCCTTTAATTTATCACCACCAACTAGTGTACACAATATTTTTACTGGCTGGTTGGAAGGGATAAATAGGAAGCTGAAATCTCAGATCATTGTGGGTGCAAGGGCCATGTGTTGGGTGATTTGGCTAACCAGAAATGATATAGCTTTTAACAAGGTTGTACAGCCATCTTACTTGCAGGCTATCTTCAGGGGGACCTATTGGACTAGGTTCTGGTCTCTGTTGCAGAAGGAGGAGGAGGATCGCCATTTGACGAAAATAGGTTGCAAGACCATTGAAACAGCCGCGATGGAAGTGTTTGCTAGACATGGCTGGAACTTTAGTAATAGAATTGCTTTTCAGTACTGGTTGGGAATCTTTTATTATCTTTATGGCGCAAAACTTTGTTTCTGAGGTACCCTAAACTTTTTCTTCTAGTTTTGTTGTAATAATGAACAGACATATGCATTGATCAATGCAGAAGCTAGGATATAAATATATTCCCTTTTCTAAAAAAAAAATATTTTTGGCATGTATTTTGTTCTAGGTCCACACTATGGACATCGACAACAGAGGATCAAGCAAAAGCAACCAGTTGAGGACTCACCACTCTTATATGATCACTCGCTCGTTCACTAGAGGCCTGTGCATCTCTGCTACAACCTTCTATCTTATGGTGCTCATATCCTGTTTAATTTATTTGCCACAAATCTGCCAGAGAAAAAAAGCATTAGGACAGAGAAGCACCCAATTTACTGCTGCATCTATAAATTAATTAATAGAGGCTAGACTCGTAAGTGGTCCACCTCGGAAAACGGGTGTAAAACCCAGGAGTACAATCCGACAAAATGTGTTTTGAGAGGAATTAATTAGGGTTGACCTTATAACTTTAAAGAGATTACAAATTTTGACTTTTTGATCCATTGCTCGGATTGGTGATCGGACATACTGAATAAAAAGGGCTCGTCAAATACATTTGCTTTACTACTAATTTGGGAGGAAAGGGAACACAATATACTACTCTTTTAGTACACACATTATACTGCCTAAGACGAAGTTGCTTAAGAACCACTTCTGAAATGAACAGGGGCCTTCAAAGCCCTGGTAGCAGACTACATATTCACAGGCCTATTTCAAGCCAAGCCCATTTATAGCCCATCAAACTAGAAATATTTTTGGCCTGCTACAATTCAAAATATACAAAACCCATATATGATAAATATTGTGGCACAGCCCGTATACTTTTATACGTGTATCCCATAAGTATGGGTGAAACGCTCCTATAGTTGAAGTTTTCCGTACCATGTGTTTTTCTGTTGTGGTATAATATATTATGTAACCAGTGACTTCACAACCAGAAGTGTTATGTACTTCACATGTCATCCATTTAGTGTGTTTTATGAAAATATGTGAGTAATGATTTTAAATCAAGTGGTGTTATTATTTCACATGCCGCTCAATTTAGGGGTTGTTTGAACACTTGCATCTTCTGTATTTTTTTAGAAAAAGGATGAAACATCCGGCCTCTACATCCATGGGATGTACACAGCCAATTATTACAAGTCTTACAAAAGCTAAAGGAAACCACAATTCTTAAGGCTTAACAGCCCAGAAGCTATAACAGGCGATATAAATGTTTCCACCCCTGGTTCTTTAATTGTAGAGCAATTATCTCCAATTTCTTGCTCAAATCCGAGAGTGCGCCTTTGGCTTCCTCTTCACGCTGCAGCTGTGCCCAGAAACGAAGCCAGTAAGCTCCCCTGAAAATGACCTGCATCACCGAGTTAGTTTTTAGTTTATTAAAAACCACATCGTTACGGCATCTCCAGATGGCCCAACAAAAAGCAGCCACCCCAACCCAGATCAGTTTTTTGACTTTTTTGTGTTGATTACTAAGCCAAGAACCAAACATATGCCTTATTGATCTAGGTCGTTCTAGCCTAGTAGCAAAGAAAATGATCCTCCAAAGCAACATTGCACTAGGGCAATCGAGGAACAGATGTTGAATAGTCTCGTTCCTGTTGCAGTAGACACATTTTTGACTTCCTTTCCAGTTTTTCCTAGCAAGGTTGTCTTTTGTTAAAGTGACACCTCTTTGTAGGAACCACAGGAATATTTTAATTTTTAGGGGGATCCTGATTTTCCAAATTTTCCTATGCTGAAAGGGTGGCAGTGTATCAATGAGAAAGAGATTGCATCTTCTGTATGTCTGCTCAGGCCCAACTCAGACCTCGGCAACCAGAATCGAATGGCTAGGGTCACTGCCGGAGCCATGCATCATTGCAAGGAATGGAACTGACCATCCCCCTTCTCGTCTTATAAACCACATGCATCCGTAATTTATAGATCGACCAGCATCGACACGAATAGCATGAGGCGCTTATGTTATTAGCCATTTTTTGTAGTTATAATCACCTGGTGGCAAGAAAAATAAAAAATAAAAAATAAAAAAAATCTTGCATCTTGACACATTTGTTGGAAGAGGCTAAACATTGGGTGTCACAATACTATGTGAACCCATGTAGGCTCTAGAACTGGCAATGATGTACTCGATGTTTCTATAGTTTCAAATTCAACTAATACGAACTAAATTTAATGTCTTATTGAAATCAGTGTCCCAACAGCATAGTGTTATTACCAGAAATTGCTACGCCCCAAACTAGAGGCAGGTCTGGAATATGTGTCCTCCTAATCCTCTATTTTAGTTCACAGGTCAGAATCTTTGTAGCATCCGGGGTGCAATCATAACAATTTCCTCTGATGGAGTTTCTGACCCAGCCGCGAGGTCATCTGTTGTCGCGTGCTCACTTCGTTTGGCAAAATTAGATGTTCATAGGACACAAAGACTTCGTGTGTCTCTGGAGGTCTGAGTAGCACAGCAATGAAGCACTTGTATCCCGTGGGATTGTGGGAACCAATGAGACAATCGCAATTTGGCGTTGTTGACACAACACTGTGGTTGTAGTAGGTGGTACATTATACCCGTATATGCATCCCATTCCCACCGTATGATGCAATGATGCAAACTTAGCGTGCATGATGATGGAACTGCATATCACAGAGAATCACTGATGAACGGAGAACTGCTAGCCACGGTGCACTACACGTACAGTGAGAATGAGAAATAAGATGGTTTCATGTGAGGTGAGGCCATGCTTTTGTACACCAAATTTTTTCACGCTGTGTGTCTCTTGTGCAGTGATGTGAACATATATATATATATATATATATATATATATATATATATATATATAGGGAAATTCCATTATACTCTTACGAGTATGTACTCCCATCTCTAAAAAACCATACTAGGTATGTGGCAATACTTGTTTATCGGATTGAGTATGTTTATATACTCATTTTAAGATACTCCATGTCTTTCTACGCTAAAAAATTTCAAAGGAACATATATTTTTTAATATATTACTAAAATGCCACTACTGTACTATATAAAATATGTATGACCATATACCCAATGTATGCATGCATACTTGACATATATAACACCCTGGGTACTCTAGTATGACCATATACTTCGTGTATATACACTTCGTTTGATCATATACACCCTAAATCGAGAGATATAGAGATAGGAGTACATACTCTTAAGAGTACAGAAAACCTGTCCTATATATATATATATATATATATAAGCTGTGATTCTAAATTAGGGTTGCTATTTTTTAAAGATACGGTACCCGGCCTTGTCAATATATAATAATGAGAAAGTTGCTGTACAACTTGAATTCCATCTCCCCCATGGGGTTGCAGTGTTACAGTACGCTGATGATACTATATTATGCCTTAAACATGAGCCTGATAAAGCTGTGAATCTCAAACTTCTTTTATACTGGTATGAACTCATGTCTGGTTTAAAGATAAATTTTCATAAAAGTGAGGTACTAGTAATAAATGATGAGCAGAATTGGGGAGAATTCTATGCTGACTTGTTTAATTGTCAAATTGGTACTTTTCCTATCAAGTACCTGGGTGTGCCTGTGAGTCCAAGTAGGCTACATGTTGCTGATTGGCTACCCCTGTTGGAAAAGAATGAAAAAAGACTTGGGGTCTGGCAGGGTAGTTGCATGTCTATAGCTGGGAGATCGATGTTGATAAATTCTAGTCTAAATAATGCTCCTATATATCATATGTCCATATACAGGTTACCTAAGACTATTATTGCTAAACTCGATAAACAAAGAAGAAAGTTCTTCTGGCAAGGTGGTGGAACTAAAAGGAAGTACCATCTCTTGAGATGGCCTAAGATTTGTAAGCAAAAGAAAAAAGGTGGCCTTGGTATAAAAGATATTAATAAGATGAACATCAGCTTGCTATGCAAGTGGTGGTGGAAACTGGACACAGAAGATGGTCTGTGGCAAAGAATTATTAGGCACAAATACTTGGCTGGAAAAACAATTAGCAATGTAGAACATAGACAGAATGATTCAGCCATGTGGAGTGATTTATTAAAAATCAAAAGGGTTTACTTACAGGGAAGATCCCTGTCAGTGAAGAATGGTGAAAAGACACTTCTATGGAAAGACTCCTGGTTATTTGAAAAACCATTATGTGAAATATTTCCTAACTTGTTCAAAATATGTGAACAACCTGATATTTGTGTGGCTACTGCCAAAACAAATCTTAATGCTGTTTCCTTTACAAGATGGCTGGTAGATGAGTTAAAAGATGCTTGGGATTTGATTGTGTCCAAATTAAATAACATGCATTTGATGGATGAGGGGGATGTAGTAAAATGGAGATTCAGTGGAAATAATAAATTTTCTGTTAGCTCTGTGTATAAGGCTCTAACTGTGAATGATTCTTGACCTTATCATAAGAAGGTGTGGAAAGGTAAGATTCCTGCTAAAATTAAGATCTTTTTATGGCTGATGATGAATAATGCCTTGCTGACAAAAGATAATCTGGTAAGAAGGAAATGGGTTGGTTCACCTGCTTGTTGCTTCTGCAACTTTAATGAAGATATTACTCATCTTTTCTTTAATTGTTCCACAGCAAAGGCAGTATGGGCTGTTGTGGCACAATCTATTGGTGCAAACAACATGCCTACTCATATTGATCAATGCTGGGAATGGTGTGAAAAATGGTTGCCAGCTGGTAAAAAATTTCATGTGCTGGGAATTGCTGCTATATGTTGGGCCATGTGGAAAACTCGTAATGCTGTATGTTTTGAAGGAAAACAAGTGGAAGATCCTATTAGCATTGTATGCTACGCTTGCTCGCTAATGGGTTACTGGGCAGGTTTATTTCTTGAGGAAGATAAGAAGACCATTGAGGAGGGGCTGAGCTCAATGTTGGCGATTGCTTCGGGACTTGCGGCGAAGAAGAAGAAGAAGGTGCAGCTGCAGCTGATTGAAGCTCCTGAACAAGATCAGCCATGAGGAAGGAAGGAGAGAGCGATCGGTGGTTAGGAAAACAGTGGCAAAACTTTGTCTTGTAATTCTGGAGAAGTTTGTCTCTTCGGCTGGTGTCGTCCCCCAGTTGGTTGGGTGGAGGGTGTTTTTCAGGGGCTGGTAGAGGTCTGCTTTGAGCGCGTGGAATTAGGTTGCTCGTTTGATTGGGCATAGTATCCCTAGTATCTAGCTTATCTGCTCTTATGCTGTGCTTCCCGAACTATCCAGAACATAACCTGTATTTCCGTTTTTATTAATGGAAATGGGGAAGGGTCCTCGTGTCGAAAAAACTTGAATTCCATCAGCCAAAAGCACTACCTCTCGCAGCCTAGGCCTCATAGGTCTGGCCGGGTTGATATGTATTTCACATATACATTTCGTTCATATAAATCACATGCATCCTCAATTTGCATAAATCTACAAGATGCTGTTACAATTAGCCGTGCGTCATATACACCATTCACATCAGTAGCAATCACATCTTATCTTACTATTACTAATTGGAGGCTTCAACGGAGACACCACGTTAACTCTAATCAAACGCTAGAAAAAAGATAAATTCACGGAATTCTCACATTAATTAGAAACATCTAGCTGTCAAATCTATAGGCTCTCGCAATCTGAAACTATTAGATCTATTTTTATTTTCTATAAAATTACCCACCTCATTATTATTATAGATAAAAAAATAAATCATTATTTATCATCTAACCATGGGCGCCGCATGTTCCTCCGTCTTTTTCCTCGCAGGCGCCGCCGCCGAGTTGTCCGCTCCCGTGGACGTGTACGCGCGGCGAGTTGGAGGACAACCGGGCCGGTCAGTGTCTTGCCTTCATCTGCATCCATGTTTCTGCTCCAGTGCCGGTGCCGCAGGCCTGTTGCTACGGGTAAGGGCCCGCTGTTGACTTGCTTCTCTTCCTCCTATTATTAATGCAGTGGGCTGACTTGCTTCTCCTCCTATGATTAGCACAGTGTTTACCCGCTGCAGTAATTTGTGCACGCATAGCTGACCATCATGAAGGGAGGGTAATTGTTTGCAGCCATGCATGGTAGTGAATCTCCTCCTGTTTAATTCCTTTCTATTCTGTGTTCACATTATAATTAATCTTTTTATCATGTTTGAAAGCTGGCATCCAAATTGTCTGCAAAACAATAAGGATTATATGGCCTTAACATTTGAGCATGATATTTTCCAAAATCGGGTGAGGAACCTTTTTGCTTTAGTGATGATGGGCATGTTCAAGGACCAGTGGTGTTGGATCTACTTCGACTTTGTACCTCTTTACAAAAGGCTTGGGTTGATTTACATCTATATCAGGTAATTACAATGTTATTTATTGATCTATTTATTCAATTTCAACTGGTGGTCATAGTCTAGCAATGTATGCTTGAATTGGTTGTCACTGTAGTGGCAGTCAATTAAATGACAAACTGTCCGTAAAAAAAGTAAATGAGAGACTATGGGTGTGTTTGGTTGTGAGGATTATCAGGGATAGGATGGGGTGAACCCAATTTCATATATATTTGGTTCTTGGGTGACAAGGGAGCCTCCAAGTTAATTCTCACTAGATATGCTAAAAAAATACAAGAAATTATCCATTAATTAGAAACATTTAGTGATCAAATATATAGGTTCTCGCAATCTCTAAATATTAGATCTATTTAATTTTCTAAAATATTATGCACCTCTTCGATTATTATGTTATTATAGATAAAGAGAATAAAAATAAGAGCTCTTTTACCACGGTTGGAAAACTACCATGGTATTTCTAGGTACTTTCATCATTTTTAATTCTATAAGTTATTATATTGTGGTGGGTATTTTAGTAATTTAGGATGTGCCATTGTCTAATTACACATCGTGGGCTCAACACCTTGATCCCAGCCCAATAGACATATCCCTCGGTCTTCCTTCTGGCCTAATCCTCGCGTCACGCCCAAGAGAGGGAGACCGAGCGTAGCCGCCGCCATCGCCGGTCCGCCCGTCCAACCGCCAGGGCCCAACGGTGCTTCATCCTCGCGACCGGTTGACAACCAAAATTCAACACGACGCAATATAAGACAACCGTGGATGCTTTGTGTGAATTCTTTGTTTTTTTGTTGCTCATTAGTCATCGCAGTGTGCCAGAGACCAAGCTCGTAGCACACATCTGGCCATCTGGTTGGGCGATAAAGAGCGTGCACACACACTTACCGTGATGGGCAAAAACAAGCAGCCAATGGCTTGGGTGCCGCCTGTCTCTCCGGCGATGGGAGCAAGGCTGGGATGGGCAAAAGCAAGCTTCATTGGCCCGGCATCGGCTTGCAGTTGTTCGACTTCAAAGCCGCCACGGAGCCGTCGGCTGCCGCAAGGCGAACCTGAGCTGAGGGCTCGCTACTGTTGACTGTCAACGCCAAAGTGCATGGATTGGGTAAAACAGGAGGCCGGCGCTGTGATGACTGATGAACATCACCATGGATGGCAGTATGGTGTGCATACCGTGCTCCGACTGGCAAAATGAACAACCTCGTGCAAACATTATTATGGACAGTCGAGACCTTGAACAGGCCGAGACGAAGGGGATGGCAACGTCAGCCCAATAGGCATGCAAATCTCTTTGTTGTCCCTACATGACTGCACTAAAATGACTGATTTATCCTTACTAAAAATATAATGAAAAATAAAAAATAGATATGGTTCCATCTACTTTGGTACTTAGTCCCACCTAATTTGGTACTGTCTTCACCTATTTGATACCACCAAATACCTCCACTTGGGTACCTACTACTTTTCCACCGTTCGATCTCACCCAATAGATGGCTCATCTTTTTTCCAACCATTGTAAAATTCCTCTAAAAATAAAAGATAAATACATCATACTTTCCCTACAACCATTCCAAAAGGATCGCCTTGGCGGATCCGTTCACCCAAATACATATATGGTCCTGTTGATAATAAAAAATAGTTTAAAATTCAAGTATCTAGAAAATCTACAATTACTAAAATAAATAAGATGACAATTTTCATTTCGCAGGTGAGTTTGGCAAATGAAGGAGTTTGCCAAGTCCCAGCTAAGTATGGTAAAGTTAAAACAAGGCAATCTCCAATGGTTTGACATTATTCACTTGGCAAAAAATAAAATTATGGACCCACAAAATTTTCTTCTCCTCGCGCGCAGATACGGGAGGAATTCTCGCTAGCAAGCAATGCCAAGCCCGAGTTGACTGTGCATATATGGGAGTTCTTACCAGGTTTTTGCCAAGTTAACCAAAATGTCAATTCTATTTGCCAAACCGTTGGATAGGTGTTTTTTGATTTTTTTTTTTGCAAATACATGAATGTAAATCCTATTTGCCAAACCGTTGGGATATGCTCTAATCTTATCAAATGTGGTAAAATATCCTCAATTAGCAAATTGCATAGTAGTGACACTTACGGTTCACTTTAAGTGATGTTAATATTCATAATAATAAATTTAGCAAGTCATTGGCTTGAAAACGTTTAAAATTTTTTATTCAAACATTATATTATATGAATCTTGCTAATGATTGTAAATAATATCCATTGTATTTGAGCAATTAATGTCCTTGAAATTTGATGAAAGGAATCAAAATTTAGGTTCATATCGTCAAAATAGACCACACCTAAAACTAGCATAGTTTATCAAATCTGTTGGGTCAATGTATATGATACACTGTTCCATGCAAAGAAATTAACAAGTATAAATATTGATGAAGACTATATATTACTTTCGAATAGTCAATGAAGAAAAAAACAAATTTAATATAAGTGATTTTTATTAGTTAGTGTCGCATGAAATTTTTAAGCCATATGGGAGAGCACGGGTTGATTGGCTAGTGGAACTAACGCCACAGAAGCAGTTTGGGTAGTTAGACGACCCGCAGCGGTGCAGCTATCCGCATCCCGTAAAAGGCCAGCGGGCAGCATATGGCGTGAAAATTAGCTGCAGCGGTGCACGGGACACGGGCCGCCACAGCCAGTCGGCCTGGAAATATGTGTCGGCATAAAAACGTGACAGGGTCGGTCCTCGCACAGGGTGCGCAAGCTAGACTGATCAAGGCTCACGTTCCATAATCCCCACGACTACCTCCAGCAGCTGATCCGGTTAGGGTCAGGGCGTGCCAGTCAATTTGACCCTGCAATTGACAAAGAGAAAGAGAAAGTCAAATTATGGAACCTGCCGGCTTGATTCCACACAGTTCCGAGTGTATGGCTAAATAGCCGATCAGGTTAGGACAATGACTAGAAAGTCAAGATCCATTATGCATGCGAAGTAATAGAATGATTGTAAGAATTAATGTCCTGTTAATCATGCATTAAATAAAGCAGTTAATCATGTCATGATCAGGTAAATGATTGTAAGATTGAATCTAGACATGATACGTGCCAAAATAGGTGAAAGATGAGCTGAATCGGCTATCTGAGTATACATGCAAGTGCAAAGCCATTAGCCGATTCGGTCTATCTAACACAAGATGAATAAAATCCTACATGTGTGCAATGGCATGAATGAATCTAAAGAATCTACCAAACCCGTGAATTTAAAACCCGTTGACTAAGTAATCGTTGGGCCAAGTCTCGTCCAAGCAAGCCTGATAAACTAGACAGATCTAAACATGTTCAATGATATGGTCGAAACTCTGGTGAATCGGCTAAATTAACCGATACCGACGTGAGAATGAACTAGGTGTATGAACGATTCCACATTAAACCCGCTAATGCAATCTACTTTGGTGAGATCGGTGACTGAACCCGCTGCAGCCACCTAGATAGACTAAACTAACGAGTTTTATCATAAAACCACTCATACCCTAGAACGCGCATACGTCACGAATAAGATTAATAAGATTTGGCTAATGCAAGGGCGAGATTGATCATCGTGACAAGAGATCTAAACAATGTAAACAATGAGGATGATCGATTCTAAAAGACATAAGCCAAATCTACCAATCTTATTTCGGGCAAAAGATGTGTTTAAGGTAATAACTAATAGATCTAAACAACATCGGTAACTTGATGAATCTACTAGGATGCCAAACCTAATAGAGCCGATAACTAGCAAGGGTAACTTGATGAATCTACTAGATTGCCAAATCTAGTAGAGACGATAACTAGCAAGGGTAACTTGATGAATTTACTAGATTGCCGAATCTAGTAGAGTCGATAACTAGCATGTGTCAATTCATACAACAGGAGGTCGAACCGGCCCTGTTAAGCGCTAACACAAACTGTTGGCGCGTGCAAATCTAGATAAGAGGTCGAACCGGTCAAATCTAGCGTAAACACGAACCCCTCAACCATTGCTAATGCGTCCATAGGAGATCGAACCGGCCCTATCTAGCACGAACAACAGTCACCTTCACAGATGCATCGAAAGGAGGTCGAACTGGCCCGATCTAGCATAAGTAAAAGCTTTTTAACATATTTACAGAAGCGAGAGGTCGAACCAGCCAAGCTTGATGCAAATACGCCGAGATCCTAGGAAACTACGGGTTTGATGGCGCTGGGGCCGAAAAGGGTTGTTTGTTTGATTGATTGAATGTTGGATCCCTTTACAATGTGTCGGGGCTTACATATTTATACCCTAGTCTTGACAAAAGTCCTGTCCTAATACGACTCGCTAATAAGGTAAATAACCTAAGAAAATAATTATTCCAACTAGTAACTTGGGGTCCACTATTCCCTTGCCGTGGAGCCTCCATGTCTTTGCCCATTCTTCCATAACCGATTCCGGTCGTTTCTTACTTAAAGATAACCAATTCTTTTAACCAATTATGCTCATTTTGACCATCGTCGTCTTCCAAATCCCCAAAGAGTCTTCTTTGTAGCCTTTTACCCGTCGGTCAAATTCTGGTGCAAACAATATGGCGCTGTCAAGTTGAAACGCCATCACTGCGTGTGGGGCCGTGGGCAGGCAGCATGCGTGGGACGGAGAGGAGAGGCACTGCATGCGTGCGGGTCCCCCTGTTTTAACTAAGTTAAAAATGCTATAAATCACGAACCAAAACTCCAAATTAATTTTCGATTGCACTATTGAATTCGTTTCAATAAATTGTTCAAAACTAGATCTCACATGAATATATTTAAATAAAGTGACAAGTGGACCCAGTTTTGGTAGTTGAAATGGAGTATGAGATATAGAGGTTCATGAGTGCCGAAGAAACCTATATGGAGTAGAGAATCTTGATGATCAGGACGTGTGGAATAAGGAAATAGAGGTTGATGAGTGCAGATAGTCTTACAAGGAATGGGTAGCCTCATCCAAATCAACAGATTTCTCTCAAAGAAGTTGGCCGGACGCTGCTGGGACCCGCCACTCAGCGTGGGTATCACGTGGACGTCCGCCTAGGAATACACCACAGGAATCCGCGGGCAGTCGGCAAAGGGTTTGCCGACAGGATTTGCCTATTCCTGTCGGCAAACTGCTGTCGGCAAAAATCCTGTCGGCAAACCGGACTTTGCCGACAGGAATCGTGGCGCGGTCGGCGCGTACTTTCACCGACAGCCACCCGGTCTGTCGGTGAAGGAACAGCGCCGTCACCGTGCTTTGCCGCCCGCCGATGCCCGGTCAACATGGCTGTCGGCAAAGCTTTGCCAACGAGGTCAAATTCTGTCGGCAAAGTCACTGTTTGCCGACAAACCAGGTCAACAAGGCCGTCGGCAAAGTCATCCGTTTGCCGACAGCCCAGGTCAAGAAGGCCGTCGGCAAAGTCACCTTTTTGCCGACGCTTTGGCCGGCCAGCGGTTTAGCCGCCGCCAAGGTCGTCGGCAAACAAATACTTTGTCGGCAAAAATTGCCCCGCTTTGCCGACAGCTATGGCAAAAAAGCCGCTCGGCAAAGCTGGGAATTTTTTTTTGTTTTTGTTGTTTCATTGCATTCGAACCACATTTATAGCATATATATATACCACAGATCACATTTATAACAACAATATAGCATATAAACCGCATTTCATCATCGGATTCGATCTCAACATGAATCCACACATCAACATCATCAAATTCATCGATACATGTCCAAAATACACATAACGTCGCGAAACAAGTGCATACATGTCCAACATACATATGGATGTCCAACATACATGTCCAACAAGTCCTACAAGTCCAACATAAGGGCGAAAGGGTCTAACATGCATCCTAGTCCAGAAGATGGAGGCAAAGGTACCTAGCTCGTCACCGAGTACCCCCCACAGGTCCTCCTCCTACAAAAAAGATAAAATGATTAGTATCCACTCAAAAATTCGGCAGCACCTCCCCTGCACGGGGAGGTTCCAAGACTTGCAAAAAACATGGCACGAAGGCCAACAACGACCATGGCACGAAGGCCGATAACCACCACGGCACGAAGGCCGATAAACACAGCGGCACGAAGGCCGACAATCATAGCGGCACAAAGGCCGACAAGTAGTTAAGGGAGGCAAACATACCTAGCTCGTGGCGCCGTCCCCAGGGGTCCCATCGCCCCCACCTTGCTCCCACGGACCCCACCCTGGCTGTGGTGGTGCCTGAGTCCACCCTGACGGCGCGGCGTCGTAGTGCCATAGTCCTGCGCGAGGCCCCTGCTGCGTCTGCGCCCCCGGCCATGAGGAGTAGCCCTGCGACTGTGGAGGAGGAGGCCCCCACGTGAACGGCTGTGTGGGGTAGGTCGGGTAGGTCGGATACCCTGGCCAGCCTTGCTGTGGAGGGCTGGCACCCGGGGAGGGTCGGCACCGAGTCGGGTTCGAACCCGCCGACGGAGCTCGCACAAAGGACAAGTGAGGTAATTAGTAAAGTACTGGGGATGGCCGCACAAGCTAAAGCAAGTGAGGCAATTAGTATTATACTCACCGGACGCTGAACAGGAGCAGGCACTGGGACTGGTGCTGGAGCAAAGAGCGAGGGAGGAAGCTCCTGCTGGTGCTGGGTCCGGAGGAAGCCCGCCAGGTCCACCATCTGACGCTGGTGGTGCTGCGTCAGGGCCGCCAGGTACGCCTGGTGGGCCGCCTCCACCACCGCCAGCTGCAGCTTGTGGGCCTCGTCCTGGGCCGCCTGGTGGGCCTCCATCTGGGCGAACCTAGCCTGCAATATTACACCCGCACATGGTTGATGGTATGTGAAGCGAAGGTGGATCGTGTGTGAATGACGAATGGAACCGCACTTACCTCCATCTGCGTGTACATCTGGGCGGTGCTCGGCCGTCGTGGCGCTATGGGGATGCCGGAGGAGCTGCTGGAGTTGGCTTTTCGAATCTCCCTCAGCGTGGGAGTAGTGGTCGGGTCGATGGCGCTATTGGCCATCCAGTAGGAGCCGTGCTGCTTCCCTCCTCCCAACCTCATCACGAGCTCCGGGTCCAGGTGCTCCGTGGTGGGGTCCTTGTCGTCCCCATGGCGCTGGCGAAACGCGGCGCTGTACTCGACGAGCTTGGGGTGGACGCCGGCGTTGGTGTACGCGTCCGGCCCGTCCTGCAGGTCGAACCTGTTGTTCGGGTCCGACGCCTTGCCCTTTTTAGAAAGGGCGTACCCCACCACCACGTTGATCTCCTCCCATCATGGGACTCCCTCTGCGAGAGGAAAACACAAACATGGTTAGAGGTAAATAGATTGAGCGCTACATGAGTCCATGTGTATCAAAAGGAGCATACCCAGGCGTCCATGAACTGCGGGAGGGACCGGTTCCCTTGGTGGTGTGCTACCCCCTTGTTCTTGAGCCAGCGCCCCCGATGCTCGTTTTTCACCTCGTACGCCTTGTCCGATCTCCAGTAGCGCACAATCTCCTCCCAGCATTGTGGGTCCGCGTCGCACCACCCCGGTATCCACTAAGAAACATCAAGTATTTGACATGTCAGAAGATGAATTGAATGTTTCACGGAAGAAATAAGAACGAATGTTTCCTGCTTACTTACCCGCAAGTACTCCTCGGTGAGGTCGGTCTCCCTCTCCAGCACGATGTCCTGCCTGACTCGCTTCTTATCGATCGCCTCGCCAAGCACGTTGCGGTAGTGGTTGATGACGCACTGGATGCGCGCCTCGTGGTACAAGTCCTTGAGGCGTGAGTGGCGAGGCGTTCTCCGGACCACCTGCGCCCCGGCTGTTTCCCCATCCTCGCACTCGAAGTACTCGCACGCGGACATCATGTATCATTTCATTGTTTCAAGAACATCCAATGAATGTGTAGTATTGAGAAATGCATTGTGATGAAGACACTCACCCAAAACTCCCTCTTGATCTTCGCCGCAAGTGGCTCGCGTGCAGGTGAATCAGCACGATCGCCGCCTTCGGGCTCGGGGACGGGGACGGTGTGCAGGTGGAAGTGGTCCCAGACCATGGGCGGCTGTCGAACGCCGTCGATGGTGACCATGCCCGGGTAGTACTCCCTAATCAGCAGGGAGAGGATGCCATTGACATGGCGTGAGTCCCGTCTAGCACAGTTTCCAACCTCCCTCGAAAACACCCAGCTCCTGCACGAGTCATTAACAACAATTGTTAGTCTGCAGTTCGGTTTCCTACATGCCATATGAACAATGTGAACAAAGTAGTTTACTTACCTCTCGCCAACGGGTGCAATCACCTTGCGGTGGTGGGGGAGCGGCTTTCGGCTAGGGAGCGTCGAGGGCCCGCGCTCGAAGAGCTTCCTCGAACCTGAGGAAGGCCCCCCGTCGCCCCCGTCGCAGTGGCCCCTGTCGTCGTCGTCGTCGTCGTCGTCATCGTCGACGTCGCCGCCGCCGCCGTCGTCGCCGCCGCCGCCGCTGCCACCGTCCCCGGTCGTCGTCGTCGTCGTCCTCGTCCTCGTCTTGAACTCCAGCCTCCTCTGCCGGAGACGCCCAGAGCGGGCCGTCTCCCCCGTACCGGCCGTCTCCTCCGTACCGACCAGCACCTCCTCCCTACCGGTCCCCTCGTCCACGTCCGGCTCCTCCACGCCGCGATCGGCGAAGCGCGAGCGGCAGTTCCGTGGAGGCAGCCTCTTCCTGCCGCCTGGCATTCCGCCGAGTGCTTGCAATGACAAAGATTAAAACAATTAGCATAAATTGCAAGGTGATAATAATAATAATTGTAAATGACAAGTAGTTGTAAATAAAGAAACATAATTGTAAATGACAAGTAGTTGTATTACGTGGAGGCGACATAATCTCCGAGTATGGCAATACGACCAGTGAGACGTCATCACCAATTTCCTCGTCGTCACTATCGATATTGTCGAGCTCTCGATCGTCCTCATCATCTCCATCTCCATCGTCATCGTCATCGTCATCGTCCAGAACAACTCCTTCGCGCTTCCTCTGCCATTGCTCAAGGAGTTGTAAGTCCTTAGCATCCAGCACGTCATCACCCGCGTCCTCATCGATGTCGTTGTCTACTTCCATGCTCATTAGCGCAGAAATGTCTATCTCGAGTTGCCCATCTAGCCCCTCAGGTTGATAGAACTCATATGTCGTTGGGTCATAGTTGTAATCGTCATCATTTGGGGTAGCAGCTTTACAGCGCGGCGATACCATGTGCACAAGGCTCCAACCCGCAAGCCTTGGGTCAGTTTGGCACGCCCATGGAAGGTAATAAACTTGGTTGGCGTCTCGGTTAGCCACAATATAGACATCGTCTCCACTATATTTGGAATCCTGTCGAATTTCGATTTGCCCAATCTTAGGGTCTTGTTTCGTGACATAAGGATCAAACCAATGGCATTTGAATACCACTGGCTTCAAAGAACTACCACCCTTGAATTCGAGCTCGTATATCTCTTCGACTATGCCGTAATAGTCCAATTTATCATTGCCGGGAGTACGAACTCCGCTGCACGTGGTTTTTTGTTGGGGCCGGCTCTCCTCGTAGCCTCTAGTGCGAAAGCGATAGCCATTGACATCATAAACGGTGTATGACTTGACCTTACGGTTGAAGCCAAGGCCCACCTCTCTCAATTCAGCACTCATTTGCGGATCGGTCTGGGCCTGCAAGGTTAGGACAGTTCGACCGTTAAATTACTCGCTCCAAGGAGCAAAGTGGAATCACAAAGTCGGGAAACGATAGGTACCTTTGAACAGAACCAGGAAACGAAGTTGGGCTTGCCATGTCTAAGAAGACGGCCCTCTTGTTGCGAGGTAGGAGCAGTATTGCCCCTCCAGTGAATATTAATGAATTCCCTGAAAAATAAGAGACAGGGGGTCGAATCGATAGGTAAGATGATATAGTGACGGTGTATGAAACAAGCGTATCGAGAACTTACTTCGATAATCCGGCACTCATCAAGGTTCAACAACAAGTACATCATGATAGTGGTCCACTCGTCATGGGTCAAGTTCTTGTTGGTAGCCGCGCTTCCTTTTCGACATCCCCTTTGAAAAGGCCGAGGTTCGATGAGTTCTCCTCGACGTTGTAACGAGGGGTTGGATCTTGCGGTCTTTGAAGTTTTTCGGTATAGTACGCCTGTGTGAATGTCGACACCTCCTCCATAATGAATGCCTCTGCCACAGAAGCCTCAATTTTGGCTTTATTTTTACACTTCTTCCGAAGTAGCTTTAGACACCTCTCGATTGGATAGCACCAACGGTGCTGCACGGGCCCTCCCAACCGTGCCTCCCTTGGTAGGTGCAAAAGCAGATGCTGCATCGATAGGAAGAAGCCGGGTGGAAATATCATCTCCAACTTGCAGAGCAACATAGTTTGCCGACAGCATACAAAGGCTGTCGGCAAACCATAGACTTTGCCGACAGCATACAATGGCTGTCGGCAAACCTGATCTTCGCCGACAGCCCTAACGGCGTGGCTGTCGGCGAAGCAAACGGCGACGGCGCCGTTTGGTCGAGCCAGCGCTTCGCCGACAGCGTTAGTTTGCCGACAGCCTGGCTGTCGGGAAAAAATCTTCTGCCGACAGCCTTTCTTCGCCGACAGCCGGTGGATCTGGGGCTGTCGGCGAAGTAAACTTTGCCGACAGCGGGCTGCGGCTGTCGGCAAACAGCTGGTTCGCCGACAGCCCAGATCCTGGCTGTCGGCAAACCTCTGGGCTGTCGGCGAACAGCCGGATTCCTGTAGTGATAGAAGCATACAGTATTACGATATCCTAATACTTTATGCTTCTATTCCTCTTCTCCAGGCGCCAAAGTTGTCCTCTCCCATGCACTGCTCCATGTACAACCCCATCGCCCACTTATCTGACCTGTCGTAGGGCGTCCCACACGTGGCCCTTGGTATAGCTGGTGTGCCACTGTGCGTGTAGTCGACGTCGTCCACCAGCAGCGACACGCCTTACCTGGACGAGCCGGTAACCAACCTCGTTGCAACCACATTGCAACTAACAGGAGGCATGCAGTAGGCGGGGCATTCATATGTTCTAGCCATCCGGCTTTTCCGGGCTCACTGGCTCAGCCACCTTTTGCATCTCACCATCCAGTAGCTCATTCTCGGTGTGTCAGCCTCACAAGTAGCAGGGTCTCCGCTGTTGTGTGTTGGGATGATCGTGTTTTTCACGAACGCGAGTTGTTGGGGTATTGTCCACGTCCAGGTCCGGGTGGTATAAGTGATGAAGTGGTCGTGGTAGACACCTACCCGACCAGCGTGCCGTGAATGTCCGGCTTCATCCACATGTGTATATGACATCAATCACCATCATCTCAAAGATACCACTTAGTGATGATGATCGATCACTACTGTCAGGTCTGTATATATATTTTGATTGGAAAGATTGTGGGGGAGATCCCCACAGTATTGAAAATTGATTAATAAAAAAGGGAGTACAGAGTTTAGAGTTCTTACATACAAGCTTTAACTAAAGGCATCAATCCAGACACAGAAGGAGGACCTTAAGTCATCCTTAAATCTACAAGAGTGTAATAGACATTGACTTTTGAAATTCCTATATCTACAAGTTTTGTTTATATATTGACAGTTATGGTTTGTAATGACTTCATTACCTCGACCTCTTATGTTTGAGCTTTCTAGTTATTTGTGATGATGATGATGATGCTTTGGTAAAAAAAAAAGGTTATATGTGATGTATTCTATCTTGTAAGGCTAGTCTTAGTGGGGGTTTCATGGCATAGTTTCCAATGCATTAATTTTTTGGAAACAGTGCATAAGAGTTTAATGGGGATGAAACTCTATCATCTCTCTCTTCATTAATATAGTGCCACATCGGCATATTTAATGTGCATGAAACTCTGATAAAACACTAATGCAGTGGATTAGAACGAACCAGTAGATCAATACAAGAGGCACACAAACAAGACAGATAAACTAGATGAAATTGTGACTCACAATTCCCTTCTAGTGGTCACCAATCATAGTGTGAGTGATTTGTATTATCTCCAAAATTGTTCTCCTTCCCAAACCTCCTTACATATATATATAGAGCTGACCACGCAGGGCCATTGAGATATAGCAGCTGAAAAGCTTATAACTGATGCATGCATACATGCAGGACTCTTAAGTTTTATTGGAAAATAAATACTACAGCCACTAGGCTTCCTAAAGATAGTAACTTATGCATTATTGACTTTACTTATCTACATCATCCTCCCCGGGCTGCAATGAACTCATCCTCGAGTTCGTGTTGCCATCATGCAGTGGATCACCATGATATGGCAGAAGGTGTTTCACATTAAAGACATCAGATGTACGCAAATGGCTTGGTAATTTGAGCTGAAAGGCATTGTCATTGATCTTTCGTAGAATCTTACATGGCCCAACCTTCCGCTGACTTAACTTACTGTACTGTCCAGCAGAAAAACGATCTTTGGTTAAGACAGCCCACACATAATCACCAGCTTGAAATACAACATGTCGACGATGTTGGTCAGCTGCAGACTTGTATTTAGCATTGCTTTCACAGAGCCGTTGTTGAACTAACTTGTGAATCAAGCCAAGCTCTGCAACTAAATCATCAGCATTCTGATTTTTCTTCCCAATAGAAGGAAGAGGTGTTAATTCGAGCACACCACTGGGAACTCGACCATATACTACCTCAAATGGAGAAAATCCAGTAGAGCGATTTGGAGTGCGGTTGAAAGCAAATTCTGCGAAGGATAAAACCTTGTCCCATTGTTTTGGTTTTTCACCAGCAAGAGCCCGTAACAGATTTCCCAAGCTCCGGTTCACAACCTCTGTCTGACCATCCGTTTGTGGATGATAAGCAGTACTAAAATTCAGGGTTGTCCCCATTTGCCTCCACAAAGATCGCCAAAAATGAGACATGAACTTAGTGTCTCGGTCAGAGGTAATACTGCATGGAATACCATGGAGGCGCACAACTTCACGAAAGAACAAATGAGAAATTTGGCTTGCATCAGATGTCTTTCGACAGGCTATAAAATGAGCCATCTTGCTGAACCGATCAACCACCACAAAAATAGAGTCCACACGGCGCTGCGTTCGGGGAAGGCCTAACACAAAATCCATGCTCACATCTGTCCATGGTCCATCAGGTATAGGTAGCGGCATATGCAAGCCTGCATTGGTAGTCAGTTCCCTTGGAAACCCGACAAATATAACACCGTTGAACAAACCTTTCCATATCTCTCGCGAGCATGAGGCCAAAAATAGTGCCGCAACAATATTTCAACAGATTTGTCTCTACCACGATGTCCTTCATTGTGAATCTCCGTGATAATCAATTCCCGAATAGAACAATCAGAATACGAGCCGAGACCCGCGAAAAGAAAACCATCATGGACAGATATTGTGCAGACTTCTTGGCTTGTGCAGAACTATAAAGGGTGCTAAAGTAAGGATCAAAAGCATAGAGCTCTGGAAGCAAATCAAACCCAATGACTTTAATCCTTGTCATGCTTAGGCAATGTGCTCGGCGACTCGGTGCATCAGCCACTCTATTTTGTGCACCAGATTTGTGCTTCAAAACGAAGTTATATTCTTCAAGGAAGCTAACCCATCGTGCTTGTTTGTGATTCAAGGTAGCTTGACTTCGAAAATGTTTAAGTGCTTCATGATCGCTGTAGAGAACAAACTCATGATGCAACAAGTAATGCCTCCAATGTTGCAAGGCCCGAACCACAACATATAATTCAGTTTCATATGTGGAATATCGAAGTAGTGCTCCTGTCAATTTTTCACTGAAGAAAGCCACAGGGCGAGAGCCTTGACTGAGAACAGCACCAATTCCTACTCCAGAAGCATCACAATCTACTTCAAACAACTTGTCAAAATCTGGTAAGGCCAAACAACCAGCAGAAGCAATTTTTGTCTTAATCTCCTCAAATGCCTTACGTGCATCATCGCTTAGTACAAACATTCCACTTCTTTTCATGCAGTCGAAAAAGGGACCATGATGATGCTAAAATTTCGAATAAATCTCCGATAAAAAGAAGCAAGACCATGAAAACTACGAGCCTCTGTTAAAGTACGTGGAGCAGGCCAACTGGTTATAGCTGCAACCTTAGTTGGATCTGGTTCTAAGCTTTTGACTGATATAATGAAGCCTAGAAAATTCACAGAAGTAGTCAACAACTCACACTTCGATAAGTTGGCATATAATTTCTCACGCCTTAATGCAGAGAGCACTTCTCTCAAATGATGTAGGTGTTGATCCATGCTGCTGCTATATATGAGTATATCATCAAAATATACAACAACAAACTTCCCAAGAAAAGGCTGTAACACATGATTCATCAACCGCATAAATGTACTAGGAGCATTAGAGAGACCAAAAGGCATAACCAGCCACTCATAAAGTCTGTCTCTTGTTTTGAAAGCAGTCTTCCACTCATCACCTGGATAAATTCTCAACTGGTGATAACCACTCTTCAAATCAATTTTGGAAAACACCACAGCACCTACCAAATTATCCAACATATCATTGAGACGAGGAATAGGAAACCGATACTTAATAGTGATCTTATTGATCGCCCGAGAATCCACACACATACGCCATGATCCATTCTTCTTTGGTGTCAACAATACCGGAACTGCACATGGGCTCGACTAGGACGAATAAAGCCCTTGTCAAGCAATTCTTGCACTTGTCTGTTCAACTCATTATACTCGTTGGATTCATGCGATAAGCTGGACGATTTGGCAAACTAGCTCCCGGTACAAGATCAATACGATGCTGAATGTCCCGCATAGGAGGTAGTACGGTGGGAGTTCTTGAGGGAACACATCGAAAATTCCTGAAGCAGCCCTTGTGCCTCTTTGGGTACCGATACACTATCTCTCGCTCCGCAACTAACAATAAGTAGACATCTTCTCCCTGTGCCTGATGCAAAAATTGCTTGCAGGATACTAGAGTGGTAGCTCCAGATGATTCCCTACCATTTGACGCAGATACATCTTCCATATTTTCTGGATTCAACACAAACTTTTGCCCATTTTTCATGACAGTATATGTGTGCTTGTAGCCATCATGCATAGCATGTCGATCATACTGCCATGGTCGCCCCAAAATGAGATGACTAACATCCATATCAACCACATCACATTCAACCTCATCAAAAATTTGTTACCAATGGAGAAGGACACCAAGCATCTAAATTTAACCTTAGATACTTTATCAGACTTGAACCACCTCATATTATACGGATGAGGGTGTTTGACTTTCTCAAGTCCAAGTTTACTAACAGCATCTTCAGATATTATGTTCTCCCAGCTACCATTATCTATAATGACATGGCATACCTTACCACCAATGGTACAACGAGTGTGGAAAAGACTTCGTCTTCGCCAATCTTCATCATTGTTTGGTCGTGCTGTTAATGCACGCTCCATCACAAGCATCGGCCCTATATCTCCTTCAAGCTCAACCTCATCCTCCTGCTCTTCATCATAATTGTCATATATAGGGTCGCCTCGCTGATGACTTTGTTCATCAAATTCAGCCATTAAGCCCTTACCATCCCTACTGTTATTCTTTGGACAGTCTCTCTGCAGATGGTCTGAAGAGCCACACTTGAAACAACGACCACTCCTAGAAGATGATGATCTCGGGTGCTTCGGCAGTTCCCCTAGCCTTGGGTGTTGAGCTTGTAGATCGCATATCTCGCTGCCAACCTCCATCCCCGAGCTTGGACCGTCAAACCGTGGTCGCGATGGTGTGGTATTTGAACGCCATGCTCGCTGTTGTTGTTTCTCAATAGTGACTGCCCGCTGATATGCCTCGAGAGTGTGAAATTTGTATGCAAAGCCAACACATCTTGGATCGATTTACGCAGCCACCAACATACCTCGCCACCAATTGGCTTTTAGAATCACTCAAGTCGTTACGTGAAACCAATTGGTAGAATTGATCAGTATATTCATCCACACTCATAATGCCTTGGCGAAGACTTTGGAGCTGCATAAATAATGTTTCCTCATAATTGAAAGGAAGAAATTCCCGTTGCATCTTTTCCTTCATGGCCAGCCATGTATCAATTTTTGTTTTGCCCCGAACTCGACGACTCTTCTCTAGATTCTTCCACCAAACAGAAGCACGCCCCTTTAGTCGCATTGCAACTGCAGGAACACGCCGTTCCTCAGGCACATCTGCATATTCAAATATGCATTCAACCTGATCCAACCAATCCACAAAGTTTTCAGCAGAGAGCCCTCCTGAAAACTCAGGTAAATTGACTCTAAAACAACGACGTCAGCTGTCTTCACGTCCAGCAGGAGCACGATCCCTTCCACGTCGATGCCGCGCAAAAGGATTGACTTCAGGACGCCTCAGGTTGCTTTCTGAAGAGCTGTTACTGTCATAATCAGCGTCTTCCTCATCCTGATCTTCTGGCGAGTCCCTCCGTCGCCTATTGTCAGCAAACTGAGCCATCTGAATCTGCATGGCCTCCATTTGCTTTACTAGGGTCTGCACTTGATGTCTCAACTCCCGATCTGGATCTCTTAGTCTGGCATCGATGTCCCGCAGGTTGTGATGACGATGGGGAGTCTCATCATGAGACTCCTCTCCCTCAGCGTCACCATCCCGAACGTCTCGCTGGGGTGGACGACGGCCTCGATTTCTTCGCCCTCCTGGCATGGACTCGAACCTCCGCTCTGAATACCAACTGATGCAGTGGATTAGAACGAACCAGTAGATCAATACAAGAGGCACACAAACAAGACAGATAAACTAGATGAAATTGTGACTCACAATTCCCTTCTAGTGGTCACCAATCATAGTGTGAGTGATTTGTATTATCTCCAAAATTGTTCTCCTTCCCAAACCTCCTTACATATATATATAGAGCTGACCACGCAGGGCCATTGAGATATAGCAGCTGAAAAGCTTATAACTGATGCATGCATACATGCAGGACTCTTAAGTTTTATTGGAAAATAAATACTACAGCCACTAGGCTTCCTAAAGATAGTAACTGATGCATTATTGACTTTACTTATCTACGTCAAACACCATTGAGACTAGCCTAAGAAATATGATGGCACTGCTAATTCTCTGGTCTGATGTAATAATAGCTTTCGGGTAAGGTATTGGACCGGCACTGACAGTCAATTCACTGTGGGGTTTGCACTGGTGCTGCATCGGTGTCATTATCGCTACTCTCAATAGTGTCGAATAGTAACCTGTGCCACATAAAATTAAATAATAATCGGTGGTTTCTCCTGGAGGTGATTATTAGTTTTGGGGTAGTGAACAGAACATTCCAACTTTGCAGGTGCTTGTCCTTTATGCGCATTAAAATATTTGAAAATATCTATTTGGCTTCTATTGGTAGGGTTAAAACATTATTAGTTCTGTTCATAAATAAAAAAAATGTTTGATCCTCACTGAGTTCGAGAATGATGTTACATTATGATGTGACCCCATGTAGGCTATAAAACTGGTAGTGATCTCTCTACCTCTGGGTAGAATTTGTAGTGGTAGAGGCACATAATGTACTCAATGCTGCCAAGTTTCAACATCAACAAATCCAACTGGTATCGGATTGAAATCAGCGCACATGGTTGTCTTTGATGAATTTTAAAATATTAAAAAAACATATATTGTGCTCCAGTTCATAGGGACATAATTTTATCCAAGTTAGTTAAATCAAATTATTTTGTTGCAAATCAGAAAAGTTCACATCGTGACTGAGTTTTTTAGAGTGACACTAAACATAGGGTGTCAGTTGTTACACTAGAACTGGTAATGTAGTGGTTGTTACGCACGCTTCTACTTCAATGAGTTCATACCAAATTTGATATCTAATTGAAATCAGTGTCCAGCAGCAAAATGTTATTATCATATATTGCTGCCCTCCAAATTATAAGGAGGGCTATAGGCGTCTTGCTAATCCTCTGTTTTAGCTCACAGGTAAGATTCTATGTCGCACATATCCCCGCTGCAATCAGAACTTTGTGCTCTGCTGAAGCTTCTGAACCAGAAGTGGAGGTCATGCCTAAGTCGAGTACTCACTTTGTTAGGCACAATCAAAAGTGCTCTGTGAGGACACCAAAACTTTTGGCTCCTCTGGAGTTCTCGCTAACACTGCCAGGGAGTACTCGGTTCCCACGGGGGTGGATGAGACAAAAATAGCTATGTTGCGCTGATGATGTGGTCACAGTGCGCGCCACATAATATCCCATTCCCAATGCATCCCATGCCGACTGTACGAACCAAATTTGGTGTGATCATGCATCAATAATTGATGATCGATCACCTTCTTTGATGGAACAGAGTACTGCTAGCTGTATATATAGCAAAGACTCTCGCTCACTGATGAATTCACAAAAAACAGCTAGGTACGGTGTACTATAGTGTGATAATATTAGTTGTGTGTATATAAGCTGCTGGAATCAGAAATAAGATGTCTGCATCTCATGTACACTAAGTATGCTGGGTCACGCTCTTGCACATCGAATTTTTCACACTGTATCTTGTGTTGTGATATGAACATATATATAAGTGGTGTCGCAGAATTCATGCTGTTGTGTATTTCACATATTCAATTGTCATAAAGACTAAATAAATCCGTTTGATCACATAAGACTACTCGCACCGGGTACTGGAAACGATCCCTGCAGTTCATTTATCGGAAGAAAGTGCTGCAGCGCTGCCGGCGCCCGTCCTGGATATCCGGCGCGATGGCGTTCACACAGTAAACGCCCTTGCGGCCCCACCTCGCCTGTCCATGCCTCGCGAAGGTCGCAAGCAGGGCCACGCCGAAGCAAAGCCCGCGTGCGCCGCTCGCCGGGGAGGACCTCCGCCGCCCCCTGCAGCAGCGGCCGCGGCTCCGTGGCGACATGCTGCCTCTCCACCCGAGCTCCGACGGCGGCTCCCCCCGGCGCCAAGATGCTACCCTCCACCTGAGCTCGGACGGCGACTCCCCCAGCGGCGAGAGGCTCCCTCTCCAGCGGCTCGACCCTGCTCTGCATTGCGCCGCCCTCGGAGCCGTCGCTTGGGAAGAGATGCGGGACGGAGGAGCGCGCCCGCGCGCGCGGCCGGCCGGCGGTGCCCGGCGAGCCCGCCTTGCGGCGGCATGGCGAGCGTGGTAGTTCCGCCGTCTTCCGCCTCCTGCTGCCCGTCCTTCTCCAAACTCCTCGCCCGGGGAGGGCGCGACCCCGTGCCACCGCGGATATGGCAGCCGGGCCGCCGCCGCTGGTCCATGCCGAGGTCTTTTTTTCGCGAGCGGGTCTTGTACCCATATTTCATTAAGAGGAAGGGCCAAAGAAAGGCCAAAACATGCCGAGGTCCGTGCCGACACTGGTGCTGCGAGCAGGCCGGCGAGTGGGGAGGACGGGAATGGGCGCTGCAGCCGGCGCTGGTGCTGCGAGTGCTGGAGCCGTGGTCTGTGCCGGCGCCGGTCCTCCATTTCCTCTCGCACTGGCATGATACGAACGACCATCTTCTTGCCGTGGACGAGGAGCATGGGAGAGATTGGGGACAGAGGATGCACCGAGGAGGGAGATGGAGATGGAGATTGTGGATTAAAAATGTCTGATAAGTGGGTCCTATGGCTAAAAGTTGGTATAAAAGATGTCTATAGAGTATGAACGGATGCGGGAAAATTGGATAAATCTTGATGACTAGAATGGAATATTCCTTTAGACGATGAATTTAGAGTACGACAAGTGCGGGTAGTCTAAGGAGCGACATTTCCAGCATGGGATGACATGGACAAATAATTTTGGGTATATACTCCGTGCAAAAGAGAACAACATAAATGAGGTCCCCGAACTGAAACATATTGCTCTTTTCTTGACCGTGAAAGGTAATGATTCCAGTCGTGAGGATGCGGATGGATACGACCCAAGTGGCAATGCATGGCAGCACGACAAAAGCTATTCTCACCTGGAGTTGAACTTATTTGGGCCTCCTATGCTACACTGTAGCAACATTATTCATTCAGCAGTACTTAGAATGCTTTAGAGAAAAATAGCACTGATTTTTATCCATTGTCCATCAATATGCTCTTTATGAATGGGGCAACATTTTTGGAGATCTTGATCGCTCGGGCCAATGGGCAGCACCTCGTCGACATCACCAAAGCCTTGGCGCCATGCATGCGTCCTCTTCACGTTGTCGACCACGGACCTGGCTTCCCAGTGATGACGACAGAGGACCAGGTTGGCGCTGCCCGCCACGTACACTCTGTTGGTGGACTCGGTGCGGCGGCGCGTGCTCAACGTGAGTGACGTTGGTTGCACGGGGTGGTTCGCCTTCGGCACCGGCGGCCAGCCAGACAAAGGTGGCGAGAGGGTGGCGAAGATGCAGTGCTTCGTGATTGCCGGGTTGGCCAACTTCTACGCGCGGCCACTGGTGGTGGACCTTGACCGGGTGGCCCTGGTCGGGTACCGGGACAAATTAGTGGAGCCGGTGCCCAGGGCCGACGGCATCGACCACCATGCACTTGGAGCAGGGCATGGGAGAGGACAGCTTGGGCGCCTGGAGCAGGAATAGAAGCATATCTATTGGCTCTCATCATAGCAAAAACAAAGAAAATGAAGATTTCAATGATCTAGGGTGAAATGTGTATATACTACTGTAACACCCTAAAATTTGCATAAATTTTAAAATAGTTAAAATGATTTAGTTATGCATTTTTGTGAGCATTAAATGTAGGCCAAATAATAAATTTACAAAATTAAAACTGATCATAGGTCAAGAAGCATGGGTGAGCATTCGTGCTGGTGCATTATTGCATTGTGTGCAGTTTGGTTTTGGTTTGAATTCAAATGAATGGAAAATCCATTTCAAAATTGTTCAAATAAAAAAAAAGGCTTTTCTTTTCCTCCCTCACTCCTTCCTTTCTGGCCTGCTGGTCACTTTTCCCCAACAGCCCACTCCCCTTTCACCTTGGCCCGCTAGCGCGCTGGCCGCTTTCCTCACTGCGGGCCGCTCTCTCTCGCTCCTAGGCCGAAAGGCCAAGACCCAGCCAGCCGAAGTCACAGCAGGCCGCCGCCTCCTTTCCGGTCGCTGCAAGCCCGACCCCACCGGTCAGTTTCCTCCTCCGCTCGTGTTTGACAAGGACTCGGCTATCGAGTCCGACACCGCTACGCGCCGTGCCTCTGCGTGCTTTCCACGCAAGCGCTCCCATAAATAGCTGCCACCCGCGCCGCCTCACGCCCATCGACGCCCGCGCTAGCGCCCACGCTCGAGCCGCGGCACCGCAAACCCTAGCCCCGCAAGCTTCCGCCACTACCGCCGCTACAGTTCCGCCAACCCGTCGCCTCAATCTCGTAATCGGCAAGTCCACAAGTTTCCTTACTCCATTTCATGACCGCCGGGACTTTTCTTCATTATTTTCATGCTCTGTAGCGCTTATGGTTGCTCACCGGACTTTGCAGGAAGTTCGCCGCCACCTCCGGAAGCCACCAACCGTCCTCGGTTCGTCTTGACCTCCAAGTTCGACGCATGTGAGGTCGCCTCATCCTCCTCTTTCGTTTGGTGCTGATTCCGAGTCAAACCGAGCTCCCTAGGGTTAGTTTCATCTGCGCCGACGAGTTCAGCTCGCCGCCAGCCATGGCGCCGCCGCCGTCAGGGTCATCTTCCCCGACGAGATGCCCTCACTTGTTTCCCGATTTAATCCAACGGTCCAGATTGGCCCGTACCCCTTCGTGGGTCCGTTTTGTAGAAAACCCCCTTTAGACCCATCTATCCAATTAAGAGTCCTCGGCCACGTGTTTAATTCTGGTTTTCCAGATTTATTTTATTTCGAAAATAGTTCTATTTATTTACAACTTCGCAATGCGTTTAAATGCCTATAACTTCGTCATTTTAGCTCCAAATAGAGTCGTTCAGGATGCGTTAGAATCGTAATCTCGAGATCTATCTGTTGGTACCATTGTTAGATTTATTTTCAACTTTTGAATTTCGAGTTATAAATTAATTCAATTATTTTGTAATAGGAAAACTTGTAAAACCCATAACTACTCCGTTATAGCTCCGGTTTTGGTGATCTTTACGTCTATGTGCTCGTAGTGACGAGTAGAGTAATCTTACGAGATTTATCTTCTGTTTTATTCTGTTGACAAGTTTTGTAGCCATGTCAATGGAAGCCAACCATAGCTTCTGGCTATAAACTCCGTCTCACCTTTGGCGGTCAAGCTTATGACCATAAAGAAGCATTGCCGGGAGATAGCCCGGACTATTATTAAAAAATAATTTTCTCTTACCAATAAGGCAAGACAATGTTTTTCAAGTTAGTATGCACCCTCGGGTATTCTTGATCGCTAACCATTTCAGGTTGAAACTAAGAAGAACAGCGGACATATGCTACGCGAAGACACAAGTGTCACATCACATAAATACTTCGATGCCTTTGGTGATCTAGTCTCTACACACTTGACCTTTACACAAAAGTCTAAGTGTGGCTGAGGATAACAAAAGTTTCACCATAAGGCCATTTTGGTTAGAAAGAAAAAAAAAAGATGTTGGCTCTTCCTTGTTTGAAAAGAAAAGAAAAAAAGAAAGTACCAAAAAAAAAGAGGAAAAATAATAATAAAGGGAAGAGAAACACATTTGGTCTGTCCAACTTCACCGAGCATTGTTTCGACAAGCAACAAGGGCTCACCACCAAGCCTTTGCTACAACTATCAAGGCCCGTGGCCCAAACACATTGAGATATATGTGGCATGGCCTTGTGGTTAACCTGGGCAGAGCCATCATGTGACCCGCAGCAACACCTTTGAAGCTTCATTCATGCTGTCGGTACATACACTTAGGTATGCAAGGGTAATGTTCATCTTTCAATATCTTCATCTCTGTTGGATGAATCTTATTTATCTTTTATGCTTCCTTTCTTTACGCTAGCATGTTTTGGTTGGAAGTTTTGGTCATTCATTTAGTGATCATACTCCCATAGGCATGCTAAATTAAGCATGGTGCTTAGGTTAGCTATGCATACCTTAATCAAATAAGACATGGAGTCGATTTAGATTATTGAACCAAAACTGCTATTATAGAGTTTGGTTGATCATATGGACTAAACCGTGCATGAGTTTATAAATCTTTATAAGGGTAAGTCCTGAGATGACAACGGAGATAAAATTTTGTTTGGTGAACCCAAAAAAAGAAGAGAGTATAATGATAATAACAAAAAACAATAAAACCTTTCAACCCAAGTATTTTGTCCTGTTATCTCGATCACCACAAGACAAGCTTGGGGGAGGGGAACTTCCAGGCATGCTCGAAGGAGGCCATGACCCGAAAATCAGGCCATAGCATGCACAAGCTAGAAGCATTCCAAGCTAAAGGTTCGTCAGGAGCTCGCTTAGAGGAGGATCCCACAAAGGTAACTCATATCTCAAAATTCTTTGAATAAATTGATTATCTTATAGAACGATGAGATATGATGTATTTCACTCCATATATATGTGTTATAAGAATATTTAGTTCTACACTTGTTGAGATGATGAATAGTTGCTCTGTCTTATGTCTCACTTGTACCCAATTTATAATCGAGTTTTTCTCTAAGGTTTGGGTTTATCGGCTTAAAATGTCTCATCCTAAAAACTTGAACCAGTGGGTTGCATATGCTTGCTCTAGTCCATGTTATTGCCTGATATGATATAGTGACATAGACTACGCTATGACTTTGTTC
This sequence comes from Themeda triandra, assembly GCA_018135685.1. Taxonomy (NCBI): domain Eukaryota; kingdom Viridiplantae; phylum Streptophyta; class Magnoliopsida; order Poales; family Poaceae; genus Themeda; species Themeda triandra. The sequence continues at coordinate 328,412 of JAENPR010000559.1, read as the reverse complement.
TAAGTGAGACTTGACCTCCGGGGTTTTATTTTTTTTAAAAAATACTCAAAACAAAAGTTCGTCAAGGATTATGAAGTACCTACCAAGCCCATATGACATGTTTACTCATGCAAAACCTTTAATCATATGCTACTTGTTTGATCATTAGGTTCGATCAAATTATTTGTGACCTATGCGAGATTATAGTCATGCGCCCATGATTGAGATCCATTTACACCCACCAAATAAACACCGACTCTTACACTAAGAGTCACGCACAACATACCCAATCTAGTTTCATGCTTAATTTGAATATCTGTGTGATCAATTTGAGTAGCTGAGTTAATATTTCTATAACTAGTATGTACTGTTTTTCATCATTTACGTTTCTTCATTTTAATGGTAGATTCAATTTGATTTTATCAAAAATAATAGGGACAACTGTGTTATTACCCTTGTTCTCGAAGGCAATTGTGATTTTGTCCCTGTTTTTTCAACTTTGTGTTTTTACACCTGTTATTTTGAGTTCAATGGGCCGTTTGCCCCTGTTTCTCACGTCTGTCATGTTGACATGGATTAAACAGATTAAAAAATCCAACTCTAAAAAACAAATACGTAATGACCATAGTGCCGCCTTATCCTTAAATGTTCATCCCAAACTGAAGCACGGGGCGTCGGGCGTCGGCTCCGGGCTGCTCGAGCGTAGGTTCCCAGCCGCTCGAGCGCCGGTGGTTCGTGTATGCTTTCCATGTCCTGTTTGCTGTTTGTGCATGTGTGGAGCTACAATCGAAGATGCAGCTGCTTGACGTGGAGGATTTGAGCAGCGGCAAATCGTCGCAGGCTTCTGCATAGCAGTCAAGCTCCTGCCACCGATTCAGAGATTGTCAGAGTGCGCAGCGGAATTCGGCCCGGCTCGCGCGTCCATGAGCCGACGGCCCCTCGGGCCCAGGTCCACCGGAGCCCACAATATATTCAGGCCTTAGGCCTAACTCGTCCCAAAAGACTAGTCTGATAGGTGAGGACTGCCCCCGCCTTATTTGTTGCACTCCTCCACCATCAATTACCGATGTGGGACTAAACCCAACAATCTCCCCCGTCACATATTGGGCCCAACTCTTCACATCACACAACTCCATGTGATCTCCAGAAGACGTTATCCAGGCCCCGAGTCCAACGCTCATATCACACACACAACCCCGTGTATCCGTGTGACCCCCGAGACGTTAACAGGCTCCCCCGTCACCATGTGACCCTAGAGATTTTCCAGGTTTTCCGACCATGGGCTTTGATACCACTTGTTAGAGTGCGCAGCGGAATCCGGCCCGGCTCGCGCGTCCACGAGCCGACGGCCCCTCGGGCCCAGGTCCACCGGAGCCCACAACATATTCAGGCCTTAGGCCTAACTCATCCCAAAAGACTAGTCTGATAGGTCAGGACTGCCCCCGCCTTATTTGTTGCGCTCCTCCACCATCAATTACCGATATGGGACTAAACCCAACAGAGATGAACCCAGGTTCAGATCTTGAACCTGCCTATTCCCTGATGCCCTCCCCCATGTGTAAACAATTCGTTCCTGGTTTACAGTCTACAATCTTGGTTTAAGCACATGGATCTAAATCTAAATTAAAGGTTTGAGAGATCTAAGTTTCTGATCTCATAGTTTCAGTCCCAACCTCTATTGTTCATCAAAAATTTTCTAGCAAGTTCCAGTATTATGTGTAAATTAGCTACAAAAATATTAGATGATCTATAACTCTCTCCCAGTTTTGTTAAGGCACAATATTGAGTTGTCAAAAAAATAAGGCACAATATTTAAACATGTATTATTTTCATAGATATAAACCTGTATCTTGCTGATATATGAACTTTAGTGTGGCATACCCCATTAAAAAACCTAGATCCTCCATTGATGACGGTACAAAATATTGCAAGATGCTACCAAAATTTTGAATATTTTCAGTATTAATTCTGAGTTGAAATATATGTCACCAAGGTTAATCAATTGTGACAACATACAACAAAAAAGTCTGATTCCAAACAGGGGCGAAATCACAAATAGGCATACAAAATAGGGGCAAAATCACATGGGTTTTTATGTCTTTTTGTACAAAATGTAACACTGTTAGGGGAGGATGACAGAGTAAGGGAAAACTAGTGCTTCGTTTTGAAATAATAGGGGTAAATTCACAAAGTCAAAAAATAGGGGTAAAATCACAAACTCGATACAAAACAGGGTAAGAAGACAAAAGCCTCAAAATATTATGAGAAGCACATGCTTCATTGTACCAAAGTATTTCAATCCTGAAGTGCCATCACCGAACTGCATATGAACAGATTGAACAAAGTAGCGAATCATGCCCATGAAGTCACAACTTGGCACCTAGCAAACACCTCATCCTTCCAAGCAATGACGCCACTTGCTTCCAGCATAGCACCCATCACGTCCTAGTTTCTACTTAGCAGCAACCTAGATGGTTCAGGATGCAATTGGATGCCAGCCTGGTCCATACGATTCAGAACTAGCACATTAGTCTTGCTCCAAGCTTATGAAACTTTTCTTCGTTTCCACGCAGCATGGCGCGCATCATGCGTTGTGGCAGCTCCCATGCACAAACGGGCAGCCAATCATCCGTTCCCTATCAAGGAAATCATTTTTTATCAAAGCCAAAGCACCAAAGAACAACCTCCTGGCAGCATGGCTTTGTGTGTATCAAAGCCGTGGCTCTATTACATCCGCTCCTATCAAGCGTGGCAGACCATAGTTAGGTTTCCTAGGTGTTTCTGCAAGAGTGCACTCTATGGCACTACTACAGGTCTACAGCCAGCCTTTGCATGGGGCGGCTCAAGGCCATTTGTAGTGGTAGTTTCACCAGCCGCCCTTACAAAATTGTGTCTTCAAATGGCTGATTTGTACAAGTGGCTGGCAAGCCACCCTTACAAATCAATTTTCCTAAAATCATGAAAAGGCCTAAAAAATACCAAAAAAATTTTGTGCAGTGAATGTGGCTGCATATGACCAGCTTGTCCATATGTCATAGATTTGTTGGTGTATGTACTACTAGCTACACAATCCCTGATGCATCCCAGACCCAATCCTCTATTTCTGTTCGGAGCATATGACCATAGTAGATGAAATCTTGATTTTGGCACACCACTCCATGACCAGGAATGAATTGTCAAATACAATGCCAGTTGTATGTATTTTATAGAATGGCTTTCTATAAATTCTACTAATGTGTACCGTAGACCTTTGGTTCTCTTAATCACAGTAGTTGACAACACTAAACTAAAGGGTTTTGCTAGTTTCATTGAATTCAGTGGACACAGTTATAAAGCTGAACTGAAGAAGCATGACTCAATTCCTTCAATCAAACAACAAAAAGAATGACATTCGTGACAAAACGTTTCCTACGAAAGAAATTAATGTCTATGATTACTGATGCTTTTCTTTGAGCGGTTTCATAATTTGACGTTATCTTTTGTGTTGGTGTCCTATTCGCCAATTATGGTATCTGATCACTGCTTATAATTGATCAATTTTATGACCTTGCAAATGTCAGCTTACCAACAATACTTCAGTGAATATACAGTAGAACAATAGCTTAATTCAATTATTGCGGATCAAAACACATTTCAATCGATGATTACCCCAAGTACTGCCAAGGAATTCAGTTAACCCATACCATACAGTGATAAAGTTTTTGGTATAGTATGACAACAAATGTGTGCCATGCTGATCAGGTTTGAAAAATATAATATTTGAATCAATGAAAAAACTTTAGGAAGGTCAATAAGTTTGCCAAGGAGTGTTGTTGACCCAGTATATTCTGTATGCATTAACCCATACCTCGAGGCCTGCCCAAGGTAGGTCTTTTTTTTTAAAAAAAAGGTTTGTCTAAATTAATGTTTGGCCCAAGTGTAGTATTTTTCATTTCGCATGAGATATTTCTTATTTTTCACACAAAGTTGACACTCGGTTGTTGTACTAGACGGAGGCTGAGAACATATTTGCAATCCTCTATTCAAGCACTTTGGTGACAAGATCTTCAAGGTCACTCCTTTTTTGTTTTTGCAATCTGTACTAAAACTACTGAATGATCATCTAGTTACATTCTGTGCAGGCTTCGTCTTCACGGCGCTTCGTCTCCGAGCTCGCTTCGTCCGATCCGCTCAATACCACTGGACGCCCGCCCTGTAGCTCCAGATCTTTTCATGGGTTTGGAATCGCGACTCCGGCCGGGCATCTCCTTCCAATTCCTGAACAATGCGAAGTGTGCACCATGAGGAGCAGAGAGCCGTGGTCGTCCCTGTCTATCGCGTCATGGTGAAGCGCTCTGCTGCCGTCCGCATCTGCTGACAGGAAGCGATGATGCCGCGCTGCCATCTCCGTTTGCCCAGCTGCCTCAAGCCTGACCGCCTCTGCGGCGTGGATTTGGCAAAACTATTGCTGGCATGAGGGCCGAAGCCGTCCATGTGATGCGAGATGAGCAAGACGAGCTAATTGGGCAAGCTATGGACTGTGGCTGCGCAAAGCAGTGGAAGAAGCTTGTCTGACGAAGCATTTACCCAAACGGGCATATACGGGCGAAAGAAAATACGGCTGTATTCGTGTGCACAAGGTATTACAATCGGAAGTTAATTACCGGTGAATAAAGTTGACATAGGAAGACTATTTCCTCAACATAATACATACTTTGCACAAATCGTTTGCAACAGCTTGGATCGACATGAATATTTTTTTGTGCCTAGTGTTGAACAAATGTATAAACAGAGCAGCACCTATTCAAGGAGTGTCCTGTGTCCCAAATAATGATCTTTAGAAAGGTGAGCAGCTGGTGTACTTTGATTGGTTGTGGAACACCTAAACCCAGACAATTGGTGCCTCTCTTTAAATCCGAAAAACATGAAGTCTGTTGAAACTAATTTAAACAGATCTGTTCGTCAGCCTGTGCCCTTCTAACTTAATTCAGGTGCATCTTTGTCGAGAAGGTCTACACATATAGCGGCTGTCTTAGTTGGTGAAAAGTAGGACAAGAAGTGATTTTAGAGGCTTCATGGCCGCAATCCTCTCCTGCACCATAGAGGAGCACAAGCCAAGGTCGAGGTCACCACCACCTGCCATGGCTGCAATTGGCGTTCCCATCAGCGTGGGCATGATGGGCGGTGGAAGGATCAGGGCACGCCCGACATGCAGCGAGTTCAAAATGCACAGCTCTCTACAATCAGGGCACCCTTAATCCTGCCAATACGTCTTGCTGGGCACTAACTGAGATCTCTGACATTTCTCCCGTCTTGCGAGAGCAACCTGTGGGGTGATACCGCCACACCCATCCTCGATCTCCCTGCGGTGGAGTCACTAGCGACTCTGTTACTCGAATAAACTGCACAAGATTGTTTTGAGAGTCCGGGAACAAGGACCATAGTAAGTCGAATATTGGACTAATCTCCCGACCCAATCACCTCTTGCAAGTTTGGGTTTCCCAATGCATCTCAATCTCTTGAATGGATGTTCCTCTGTGATTGGGTCAACACAGTGTGGACGTCGGCAACACAGTATCAATCAAAGCAACCAGTTGAGTAGGACTCACAACTCTTATATATGATCGCTCACTCGTTCACCAGAGGCCTGTGCATCTCCGCTACAAGTTTCTACCGTATGGTACACCCAATATACAACTGCATCTATAAATCAATTGATAGAGGCTATATTCTTAAGAGGCTGACCACTGAAAATGGGTGTAAACCCTGGAATACAAACAGAATAAAATGTGTTTTGAGCGTAATTAAGTAATTTTAGTGAGGTTTCACAAAGCATTTTAAAGAGATCACAAATTTTGATTTTTTGATCCATTGCTCGGATTAGTCATTGGACATGACGAATTCAAAGGGCTCGTTGAATACATTCCGTTCGACTACTTACATTGCGAGGAAAAAAATATTACTATAAGTAAAATAACAATACCTTTCACCAGTGCCTAACAGGAAATTGTTTAAGAAGACCACTTTGTAAAATGTGAACTCAATGTTGCAAATCAAAGCATCCACAAGACATGACACTCATAGTCAGTAACAGATCATGAGATCATGAGTGGGCCTGGATATGTTTGTGGATCATAAGCCATATGTCCCCTCCTGCAACCATGGTGAATGTGGAAATCAGAAATAAACATTCAGATGAGTTTACTCTTGGTTTTTGGGACTACATGTACAGGTTACGCACCAGGTAAAATGAAAATTATTGGACTTGGTAACACTAACTAGGTGAGGCAACAACGTGAATGTTAAACTGTGACTGACAACATATCAAATTGGATAATAATAAATTTCTTCATCTGCTAAGTATCGAACAAGAACAAATATGCATTTAGGATAGTTTAGGGAGAAGCTTTGCAATTCAACTAAGCTCCATCAAATTAGATATGACTAGTTCACCAACCCGTGCTCCCGCACGGGTTAGAATCACATGAGACAGTAATTAATATGAACTACTTATATTAGATATCTTTTTCTCTTCACTGATAGTCTAAAATTATACTCCCTCCATTCTAAATTGTAAGTAATTTCAAGAATCTTGGAGAGACAAATTTTTTCAAGTTTGACCAAATTTATATGATAAAATAATAATATTTACGACACCAATTAAGTACCATTAGATTCTTCTTTACTTATATTTTTATTGTATATCTATTCAATGTCACAAATTATTATAGTTTTTACTATAATTTTGATCAAACTTAAAAAACTTTTGAACTCTCCAAGATTTTTGGAATGACTTAAAATTTGGAACGGAGGGAATAGCTATAATAGGTACTCTATGGTCTATATCCAGTAGTGATATATGTTTTTTTCATCCATATCGGTAGGTTTTTTTTTCTTTTCATAGTACCTATCTGTATCTCCAATATATATTGAGTTGAAAATTTTGCTTCAATTACGATAGTTTTAGCTGCAATCTTTATTTTGACGGCATAAACCTAAATTTTGATTCTTTCCCCCTAAAGTTTAAGGTTGTTAATTCCTCATATATAATAGCTATCATTGATACCTCCAAATTTTATGGCAAAATGTCTTAGATTTTCTTAAGAATTTTTGGATCTACTATCTTTATTTCTACCCTTTTTGTGAGAAATGATTTGTATGGAAAATCTGTTTTAGCATCATATGTATTTAGTTGAAATATAAACTAACTGGAAGTGTATAAAACTTTCATTTCATCACATTTACATGATATCATCAAATTCTATAGTTTAACGTTTAACTTTTGATCTAGTTGTTTTATTATTTTTTTTGCATATTTTCATCATTTATTTTATTAAACAAATATTATATTATAGATCCTAGTCTACCCCTATATTAAAAGAATACATTAAAATAGTTGTTTCAGCATTCACCACGAACCAAGAGGTGTTGAATGTATTGTATCGTATTAGTATTGTTTTTTAAACAAATAATTCTCAAAATTAAGTTAGTAATATTTATATGACATATTGTTTTTTATCAAAATGTTGAAGCTTTTTCATAACAATGACTTGCAAAATGTATCATCATAAGTGTTATATACTATCGAGATACATAGCAAAATGCATGCACCAAAAAAGTGAGTTGTAAGTGTCATTAATTACTATGTGGTTTTGCTAAGGATATATTTTATGGTTAAGGAGCCTATAAAAATAATTATTTATACCAATGAAAGTTTTAACTTACAGATGTTGAATTGTTGTTAATAATAACTTATATTAACATCTACACGTAGATTTGAGTGACTTATGTTATTTTTGTATAAAGGCTGAGATGTGGATAATTTAGGTACATATTATATCGATATATACTATTCTATATTATCTTTCATAATGCCATTTATCTGTAATTTAAATGCAAACTTAGACATCAAAGCATTATTTTTTGTAATGATATAGATGCATAATAATTTATAAAAAAACATTTTTGGATTAGGGGTGTACCTTTGGTCTACAAATGCTACCAGTGCCAGCTCTAATGTAGATGTCATGGACGTGAGGTCATGGCACCTGTGATCTACGTGTTCCCAACTTCCCATTCTTGACGTGGATATCCTTGTTTTCCTGATGATCCAATCACATGCCCATCCTTCCATCCCCTTGATCCCACCTTCCCGTTGGAGCCTCTAATTAATAATAGTAAGATTGGACCCAATGACCCATAGGAAGTAAAACTTGAATCACTAAGCACAATCAATTTGCTTGTCCTCTCCTATTATAGCTTGGGGCAGGCCTATTATAAAATTAAATTATTGAGTGAGATAGCATACATCACGCAAGGTTATGTGTAGACGACGGCACCTAGGCAACCAAAATGGGACGGCATAGCTACGGTCTCTGCTGATGCCATGAATCTTTACATGGGATCGATACATAAACAATATCCATCCGAGACATCACATCACATGGACGCGATGCTGCAGGAACAATTTGTGTAGTTATAATCACCTGGTGGCAAATAAAAAAATCACATCTTGACTGATTTAAAGGAGGCTAGCACTAAATATTGTGTGAACCCATATTTTAGGCTCGATCTAGAACTGGAGATGATGTACTCAATGTTCCACACGTTTCGACTTCGTCGAATACATACTACGCCAGATATCTAATTGAAATCAATGGAACTCTGAAAGATATTTTTTTAAGAGCACGCCGAAGCGTGTACTTCATTAAGGAGGAATAGAGTTTTACAATACAAGAAAAAGAAAGCAAGGGGTGGAAACGGTAACCCGTGGTTACCAAAACCTCCCAGCGACACCATCTCACACGAGATTGTGATTACATAAAAAGAATTTGCGACTAAACGACCAACACAGGACGACTAAACCTCATCCTCCAGCCCAGCCAATTCCAGATCCATGGCTGTAACGTCAATGCCCACATTCAAGTAGACCTGAAGAGCTTGCTTCTTCCTGTCCGTCATGTCATGAAAGACATCCTTGAACCGCTCGAAACTAGAGGGAGGTCAGACTCTCCATAGCATCCTCTAATGCAACTAAAACTTTTTCTGGTCCGACTGCAGCTTTTGAAGCACCAGCACTGCGGTCATAGACTCAAAGTAGGCATGATCTCGATGCATCCCATTCCCCATATGATGCAAAGATGGCGTGATCAAGCATCAATTTGCATGATGATGGACTGAGTACCGGCGTCTATAGCATAGAGTGAATGACGTACTCGCAAACGAAGCTAGCTGCAGTAGGATAATATTAGCAGTTTGTATAAGCTAAAGGAATGAGAAACAAGATGCCTGTATTTCACGTAGATGGCTTTGCAGCTTGGGTCCTGTCACACTCTTCCGCACCAAGTTTTTCACACTGGATGGCTCTTGTGTTTGTGGTATGAACATATATAAGCGGTGATCTCAAATTCTGGGTTGTTATGTATTTCACTTAATCAATTATTGAGTGCCATAAAGACTATAAATAAATCGGTTGGGTTGCATACACATAATTATTGAGATGCTACTTTACAGGTGTTAAAAAAGTATTATCTCGCAGGCAACGATTTAATTGAATGGCCGGATCATCGCCTTCATTTAGCAATTGCTGCTAGTGGTTCCTTTAATGTGTTTTTTTGGTTTACGATCAACTGTGCATGGTCCTGTCTACCAACATCTCTAATCCGGCTGTCCCCAGCTGCAAGGACACGGCTGGCTGGGACCACCATATGCTGGATCCATGCCAACTTCCAACTCTGGCTAGGATCCATGCTCGTCAGTGCAAACAATACTTAACAAATAACTATAACCTGATCTATACTGAGACGGAGGTAATGATACGGAGGCAGTTAAAAAAACTAGACCAACCTAGGAGGAACTATGTTGATTTTTTACTGAAAAAAATTGGCATTCAAATTCGCTTCCGACAGGAATCAAACTTAGGTGGCTAGACATGTATTGCCACATTTAGTCACCTAGCCGTTTCTTCTACATTAGATTAATCATAAAAACCTGATCTATATTGATATGGAGCATGCCTTTGTTCATACCAAAATCTGTGTTTGTACAGAAACAACCAAAATCCGTGTTGCTGTCGGGGACGATGGTGTTCCTGAGTAACGAGTTGTTGATGCCGTCCACGTTGACATCCAGGTGGAACGTGACAATGTGGTCATGGTAGATGCCCAGTGTGTTCTCGACCACGTCCGACTTCATCTGCTCGACATGTGTATAGGACGTCGCCTTCATCTCAAGGATGCCGCTGAGTGATACGTGCATTGGATCGCATGCATCCTTGCATGGCGTCTTTGCATCAGAGTGCCTATTTGGCTGAACTAGCATGTCGCATGTGGGTCAACAAGCTAAATAGATAGCAGGTACGTATATACTACGACAGACTTGGTGGATACTGCAGGCCATGTGGGCGAACTCATCAGAAATGTGTGTCAATAATATGTTCCCCCAATCATATATTATAGACACGTCTCAATTTAGTATCTACGAATGCGGTGTCTCCTTTGTGAAACTTAGCATAATGTAGGTCCGTCATATTATTAAATTACAAAAATTATAACAGTGAAAACAATTAAAATTTAAATTGTAATATTAGCTTATATATTTTTTCATCCGTCAGATTTCTCTGACACTGTCCGGGCAGACAAAAGGAGTGCGTGTTAAGAACAGGCACATAATCTGGTTTCTCCGAATCTGAATCACTGGCAATCAAGGCTTTTGCTTAAGGATGGCAGTGGGTCGGGTTCGGGGCGGGTATCCGCGGGTTTCGGGTCTGGCGGGTTCGGGTACCCGAAACCTATCGGGTTTGGGTTCGGGTTCGGTTTTTCACCCGTGGATATCCAATGGATATCCGAAATATGCATATATATATATATATATATGTGAATATGTGTATATATACATGTGAATATGTGTGTGTGTGTATATATATATATGAATATGTGTATATATTTGTGTAAATATGTGTATATATTTCCGCGTGTTTCGGGTATCCGTTCAGGTTTTAGGTACCCGCGGGTTTGGGTTTGGTTATGAAATTCCACCCGAATCGGTTTCGGGTTCGGGTTCGGGTTTTGACTTCGGGTTTTGGGTTTGGGTGCACGGAGACTCCACCCGATCCGAACCCGACCTGTTGCCATCCTTTTTGCTAGGTCCTTGCAGTTGACACCTCAGATGATGTGCCTTTTACAAAATTCTAATAACTGTGCTCAGCTTCGAAGCCAGTGTACCTTGCTAAAAGTCCCACATTGCTTGCAAGGGCGCCGGATTTCGCGGCGTTGTGGGCTCCTAGTGCTTCTCGATCCAGAAACTATTTAATTTACAGAAACGATGCTCTTGCTTCATTTTGCAACATCAGTTCTAGACAATGAAAAGTCTGCTAATATAGCAGCAACTCGCCTTGTTGCTCTGACACAATATGCCGTGCCTTGCCTGCAATCAAAAGATCCTGGCACTACACCACAGCCCAAAATTAGCGTCGGTGTGGGGGACGCTAAAAATATCAATTTAACGTCGGGTGGTCGGACGTAAAAGATTTGTGACTTTTGGTCCGACGTTATATCTGGTTTTTGCAATAGACTGCCGGTCGTTAATTCTATCTTTCTTCAGCGTTGGGCAGTCCGACGTTATATCCTAGTTATTACGACCAATAGACCGTTGCTACGGATGGGCTGGAACTACACTACATACAGTTGCTTGAACTTCTACAAGTCTCATTCTATAGGGTTGTTTGGTCTGACAAGTCTTTTTCGGCCTTGGAGCCTTGTAATTTTTCTCTATACTCATTCTTTCATTTAATTAAAAAAAATAGGTCGGGGCCTCCCCGACCATTTCGGTCAAAAAATATAGGGTTGTTTGGTCCGACCGAATATACAAACTATTACTGGTACAACCTACGGGGTCACTCAATGGTTAGTCCTAGGCGCTTCATATGACATGGTGCTCGCCTAGCTTGGCAAACGGGATCTAGGACAGGCTCTGTGCCATTATACGCCTGCTCTACTACAAGAAATGTGGTGATCAATGACAGTTCCCTGATGACGGTTTTTGAAACTGTCACCGATTTTTGAATATGTGACGGTTCGTAAATTGGAGTAAAATCGGTGCTAACTTTCTGACGATTTCAACGATTCATCATTTCAATAGTTACATACGGAGTATGACAATTTATAAAAACATCACGGATGGACATATAGGTGACATGGACTATGGAAGCCATCCATGTAGGTGACGTGGACTATGGGACCACCAGTGACACGCGCGGGCAACAACTTAATAAAAATGGTGAAAACCAAAGAAACAGGGCGAACGGAGGAATCGAACCCATGTCCGCCCAAATACAAACCTAGTGTCTTACAATCGCGCTGCTCCGGAAGTTGTGATTGATTCAAAACATTTATCTCTTTAAACTAAAACACTGTGTATGTTTATGAAACAAATTCAGACAGCTCATTGTCGGTATTTGTTGAAACTTAGATAAAAATTCAGACTGCTCATTGTTCGCCGTGACCACAGAACCCGTGACGGCGGATGCGGTGGCGGAGGGGGTGGCGGCGGGGCTGCGATAGCGGTCAAAGAGGTGCTGCAGTGGCAAAGGCGGGGGCGGCAGCGGCGACCTCGTGGGGCGCCATCGGCGAAGGTGGCGGGCAGCGGCAGCGAGGGCAACGGGTGGCAGTCGACGGCGGGGATGGCGGGAGCTGGAAGGCGGGGAAGGGGGTGCGGCGGCATCCAAGGCATGGCTCATCCATTGACGAGCTCCATTGCCTTCCTGTGAAGGTCACCACTAACGAGCTTCATCCATTGCCTGGTATGTATTTAGGATGAGCTATATCCTGGTTGTACTCAGTTTTCAAAGTTCTCATTTGTAGTCAAGATGCTGCATTTGAAGTCATATTATAGGATGACCAACTCAGCATATACTGCACATTTGAAAAACTTATGCAAAGCACAATTCTCTTCCCAAATCATATGTAGAAGCAAAGAAATTGCAGATTTTATTATTGGGTTATGGTCAATATATGTTTGTCCAAAACAATTGCGTGCTATTTAGAAAGAAGCATAAAAATCTTGACAATTGTCCAGTTTGTGGAGCATCAAGATGGAAAGATACTATGAATAACAAGGTTCCAGACAACGTTTTGAGGCATTTTCCATTGATACCTAGGCTTCAACGGATATTTGCTAACAAGAAAGCATCATAGGAAGCACAATGGCATAAGTTGAAAAGGGTATCCAAAGAGAAGGAAATGTCCCATCCTGCGGACAGACAGACATGGAAAGATTTTGACACATGCTGGCTAAAATATGTTGAAGATGCAAGGAACCTTAGACTTGGCCTCGCTATTGACGGTTTCAATCCATTTTGAAATATGGGATCATCTTACGGTATGTGGCCTATTTTTGTGATTCCATACAACTTTCCACCGTGGACATGTTTGCTAGGATCAAATTTCATGATGGCTTTGTTGATTCCTGGTCCTAAATCACCTAGCAAGGACTTAAATGTTTTCCTCCAACCCCGTATAGATGATTTGCTGAGTCTTTGGTCTGGTGTGTATACAGATAATGTCCCGACCACAAAAAAGTTTAAGCTTCGTGCTACTGTGTTATGGTGCATTCATGATTATCCAGCACTTAGTACTTTGTCAGGTCCTACCACCAAAGGTTATTTTGCTTGTCTCCATTGTGATAAACATCCATTGTCATATGCATAACGAGTAAGCTTTGCTATACTGGTCACTGTCGTTTCCTTCCTAGGTGTCATCCTCTATGCTTGAACAATGAATATGCCTCTCTACATGAAAGCAAAGAGAGGCCAGGTACATTCACATCTGAAGAGGTGGATAAGTTAACATGTAAAAAAAGTAAGCGTTCCGAGGGAAGAGGGCATGTGCCAATTTGCGGCAGGAGGGTCAGTTTGTGGGATTCATCATATTGTCCATCTTTGAAGCTTATAGACAATCTAGATGTGATTTGAATATTAAACAAGTATTGCAGTTACTGCCAAAAGGAGATGATTTTGACATGCATAAAGCAAGATACACCATATGTCTAGTTTGTGATGTTATTGTCTATGTAAGCAATAAATGCATATGTCACCATATATTGTAGGAGGTAGCACACTTACTGATGCACAATGTTGTATCAAAGATGCAGTATTTTTCCTACAATGAGTCTATGAATGAACTGTTAGTGAAGCTAATTGCATTGTATTGCTTAAATGGAGTAGACTACTTTGAAGTATTACTTGGGTACTACATATTTTTTCAGTTCATCCTTTTTAAGTGCAACAATTTAAACTGAGTTTTATTTTAGTTGCTCTTCACCCTCAAAATAGTTTGATTTTTGAAGCATATTGTCATTTCAATGATTTTGGTATGCAAAATTCTATTCTTTGAATTAGAACTCAGGTAGCCTACAGAGAAACACTATAATAATTTTGATTCACCATCCAAAATAATTGCTAAGAGATTCTTGATTCAAAATTTTTCTATTAGAATCTAGATCCCTACAAAGCACACCTTAGGCTTTATCATTACCTTCCCCTTATCTACCTACCAATTTAGGTTAGTGTGGGTTCGACCTCAAAAACCTGAAAATCTTAGGCTTTATCATTGCCTTCCCCTAATCATTGCAGCCACATGGGCATCTCCAACCTGTAAATGTGACCGACACTAACTAAATCAGACTAGATTGTTATGTTTTATGCAAGTAATCATGAAATAATTGCAGAAAGTAATGTTTCAATTTCATTATCTAACAGTTGACTATGACAATAACTATTTTCAGTCAAACTTTCAAATGGACAAAACTGCTGCACCTATGAAATAGGCTTGTGTGCGAATGATGAAGAGAGTTGTTCGCCAGCAGCGATATAAGCTCAAAAAGAAGTATTTTGATCCTTGTCCACTGCATCTAGTGTCGAAGACATCTCCTGTACCATGCATAAGTTCTTTGCACTGATTTTCATTTTTAGCATCAAAAGTTTGTTGTTGTAGTTGACTTATGAGAAGAACAAAGCAAATAGAGGTAAAGTGTAGTTTCACTAGACAACTGGTTCTCGCACCTATGACATGCACTTCATCGATCTGGTAAGCCCAGTCTAGTTAACTTATGTTGAACACATATTGCTTTGTTATCCTCTCTTCTAGATAGTTGAAGCATGAAGTGTGAATTAATAATACAGAAAATATAGATTTGGAATCAGTCCAAAATATGTAAAAGAAGTAACCAATTTATGGTTTTGTTAGTAGCAAAAGTACAAAGATGCACCACCAAATGGGCTTGACTTGTTTAAAGAGTTCCAGTGTAGCAAGAATAAAGACACTGCTCCTGTTGCACAATCAGTTATTGTAAGTAAATTGTCAATTAGTTCACAAACAAAAGAAAGATTAAATTGGGTATGCATTGATCAGTTTAGCCATGTAATGTTGCTTGCACTACCATGCTGAAACTGAGATGATGATTGCTGAACCTGTCGGGGATGGTTGTCAACTGAAGTAAGTCAATGATGCTGTTTCAGAACTTCTTGTTGAGAAAACAAAGAAGAACAAATTTCGTGTGAATGTGGGGCTCAAGGGCCTACATCCTGATTTTCGTGGTGGAAGTCACCGTGAGCTATAAGTAACATTGGTGTCGGAGAAGCAGACATTAGCAGATCTTAGGGAGCTGGTGAACCTTCAACACCAACAACAGGAAGAGATGGTGAAGAAAATGCAGGAACAAGATGAAGACGGGGCCAAGAAGGATGAAGAGGCGTGGGAGAGGCAAGCTGAGACTGATATTCTACTTCGGCGTTTGTTGGGCACGGTTCCATCGAATCAGGCAACAAGGTAATGCTGTGTGGTGTGGTGTGGTGGTTCTTCTGATGGCTACATTCTTTGCACCTTGTGACGACACATTTGGTGATGCTTCTGTGCTGGTAACATTCAGTTCTGTTAATGTGGTCATGCTTGTGTGACAATTCTGGTAAACAATGAAGGTTTAGGGTGGTAGTATTTTGTATCATGTAGAATGCAGGAACTTTGTTTGTATGATGCTTCTAGTAAACATCTAAGCATTTCTTCGTGATGCTTCTTTGATGTAATCTTTTCGAGTTTTGAATCTGTGCATGTGTTTGAATCTTGCTTTGAATTTTAATTTGCGGTAGAATTTGGATATTGGCCTGCTGGTATCCACAAAATAAAATGGGCTGAGACCAATTGAAAATATACTACCAAATCTTGTCCCTATGCCAATTAAAATGGCCACTCGCTGCTCTCCTGATGCATCCTATGCCCGCAAGATACAATTATTTTGGGCATCATGATCATGTAATTTAATTTGATAGATACTGAATCTGTTTCGAAGTCTTCACTATCCTTGCCATAACGAATGTTCTATTTTGTGATATGCAGCCATGAACCGGTATCTGGCTGTATATCATGTATGCACTTGAAAGACAACAAACGTGCATTTATTGTACATAACTAAGCACTCCAATGTAGCCTAGTATGTAGTATCAATCTTAAGACATCATCATTATTGAAACTGATTCTTTGCGGTCATATCAAGACTCAAGATATTATATATATCCTTGGGGTTGTTTTTTGTCCATGATGATGAGAAAATTTTCCAGCGAGCTAGTTTTATTGGATGCTCAACCCTCAAGGAAATCATTTGTGGTAGGTGACCCTGAAGGAATCAAATTTTCTTTGCTCTCTATCCTTGGTGGTCCTTCCATGAGGGCTGGCTGCCACACATGATTTATTGGTTATTTTCATAGTTGCCTTGCGATCGAGTTTTGGACCCTCAAGGACATTCTACATTTAAGTAACGAACCATTCTATTTTCCCTTTAGCAACTCCTCCGCTAGTCCCAAGAAAATCAGTAATGATTTAACAGATCAATAATTAACCAATCAATACCCTAGCCTGCCATGACCAATTGCCAATTCCGGACTGAACAATCCTCCCCATTCTCTTTCTTCGCAAGTTTGGGATGCATCAAGCGGTGGCTCTTAGCAATTGGGGAGCTCCATGGACCATTAATTCACCACAATGACATCACGGACAACTTGGAGCACAGAGGGTGCGGCTGAGGTGCTATGGGGACCGAGAAGGGAAGGGATGTGGCCGGCAGATCTTGACGCTGAGTCAGGAAGAGCTTGACGCTGACAAACCCCATGATGGCCGTGACAAAACACAACGCTAGCAAAGGACTTGCTGATTTTCTGCAAGACGTGAGCTGTTAAGTTTGTTGGATTGGAAAAGAGATGGACTCGGGCTAGGCCTGTGCAGGGCAAAAATCACCCACGTCTAACCCATGAGTAAAATCAGTTATTTAATTAAGAAACAACTTTGCTAGAAAATCAAAAACACATCTGCTTTGGGATCTGCGCTAAATTTTATCAAGGGAGCATTGGAGCAGTCCTTTTCTTTTAATTGTATTACATCATACATGTTAATACTTAATGGCAACAAAGAAACAAAAAAACAAATGAAACATGATTATCTTGCCTGCACTTAAACCATCACATTTGGAACAAAGAAACAAAGAGCGTGTTTGTTTGAGGTGTTCAAGTGGGATGGGATGTGTTGGACCCAGTTTTGAGAGTATATGATAGGGGTGCAAGGGGATGGCTTCATCCCCTGAAGGGAACATTCCCCAAAGATGCCGGTCGACCCGATTTCATATGAACTGCTGTAATTTAGTGCTTAACTGATAAAATGACGATGACGACGAGGCTATGGAGTTGCTCGCTGCTACATTGGCTTCAACTGCTCCTTCTTCTTCTCCGGTGCCGGGCGCTTCTGCTCCCACCGGTGAGTTATCTCTCCCTGTCCCTGTTTTTGCCCAATCCAAGCATATCTTCCATGTTCCTTGGGCAGAGAAGAAAACCCCGACCCATAAATCTCCTGTTCCATCTCAACAGGACATGGCATTCCGGCTGGTGGATCCGGAACCCTTCATGCCGCTAGGGGCTCAGCGTCGGATTGTTCCTGGTCGGCCGGTCATGCGCAGAGTGTTTGTCAACAACATGGTGCAGCGCAACAATGACATGGCGATCGCTTATCTTCAGCCCATGCCTCAGGGGCCAATCAACTTCATGGCGATCCACAATGTCATTGCAGATTTCTTGAGGGACAGAGGTATTGGATTTCGCTCTATGCAGCCGTGTCCCTTTGGCCAGGCCTATGTCCGTTTTAATTACATCTTTGAGAGGGACACTTTGGTTGATTTGGGTCCGATTCCATATGGCAATGGCACTATTACTTTTATTCCGCATGATGAAGCTTGGAATAATCGGATGATGGTGATGACTCATGAAGCTTGGATAATGTTGCTGGGGTTAAACTTGGACCTTTGGATGCTCCCTCTGATTGATCCAGCTGTTTCTTCCTTTGGTCGCCTGCTTATCTGGGAAGAGGACGCCTTCTATCAGTCACGCACAGTTGTCAGAGTCAGAGTTTCTAGCCTCGATGAGATCCCCTGGTTCTCTGTTTTTAGTGAAGGAAACAACTTTGAATCCCCTAGCTGGAGTGTGCAATGTGAAATACTCCAAGGGCGTATGCTTGGTGGTTGTCCAGCTGATGAGCAGCTTCCCCCAGATGATGATGTTTTTGATCCCCACCACTATGATTTTCATGGTTTTGGATATATGGGTCAGGGCCCTCCACCTTCACCTGAACCTGCTGTAGAGCCTGAGGTCAATCTGGAGCATCTGGCTGCTGTGGGTTGGGGAGTGTGGCCACAACCAGCCAATCCTGCTGCACAAGCTGCTGATAACTTAAATGTGCAGATACAACCCAATGCTAACATTCAGGATCAGGTCCAGCCCAATGAGAACCTGCAGATGCAAGTGAAAAATCTGCAGCCACTAGAGGAAGTCATACAAGTTGCTGGTTTTCAGATTCAGAATCCTGCTCCCATTGCCCCAGAACATGTTCTTGCCATGGATGACAACACTGATGCTTCCTCAGAAAATGAAATGCCACCCTTGATTGATGATGTGGAGGTTGAGATGCCTGCATGGCCTAACCTACAGAACTTGGAACCTCTCATTGTTGAAGAAGTTCCTCCGGAGGATTTGGTGGATTTTGATGATCTGGCGCCAGAGGATCCTTTGCCACTTGGTCCACCTGTTCAAATGGATGATGTGCAGCTGGGGTTTGTTAACACTTACTTCCCCCCAGTAGACCCAAGTCAATTTCTGCAAAGTCAGCTTCCAGGCCTGTCCAGCAAGTCTTTGGGCCCAAGTCCAACTGCTATCAGAATGTGGGCTAACTAGTTCAATACAGTAGACCAGAGCCTGCCTTCAGTCTCTATTCTAACCCAGTGGATGAATTTTTTTACCCTATTGATGTTGAAGGACTCCACCTTTGAATGGGCAAAGGAATTTCTGCAGACCTCTGGTTGGACTTCTTTGGCCAGTAATTTTACCTCTGGTAACTCATACACTTTCATTCTTCCTCGAGCTAAACCCTCTGTCTCAATCTCTGAAATTACTTGCTCATCTTTTAATCTTTCTCTAGACCCTACTGTTTCTAATTGCTCCTTGGATGGTGATGATTTGGATGCAGACCCTCTTGGTTGCTCTTTGCCTGACCCTGCCTCCTTTGGAGCATAGCAGTCCCCACCCTTACCAGCTGATGGCATAATAGGGGCTACCCCGGCTCTTGCTACTTCACCTCTGTTGGGTAAGCTTCCACAAAACACTGAAACTTCTACATCTCTCATCTCGGTCCCACAAATGCTCACTCCACAATGTCATGTTGCAATAACCTCTACAGTTCCAGCAACTCCTCTTCGGCCTCTGGTGCAGAAAAAGGCTCCACATGTCCAGTTGAAGCCACTCCACCGACTGTTACTTCTCCTACTATGGCTCTCACTCCAGCTAAAAGGGGTAAGTCTTCCAAGCCTTTACATATCTCTGAAGGTGATCTTCGTCGAAGTGATAGACTGCATGGTGTCACTCGAGGATAT
Organism: Themeda triandra; assembly: GCA_018135685.1. Taxonomy (NCBI): domain Eukaryota; kingdom Viridiplantae; phylum Streptophyta; class Magnoliopsida; order Poales; family Poaceae; genus Themeda; species Themeda triandra. Next base: position 308,498 of record JAENPR010000559.1, on the reverse strand, counting down.
AAATCACCATCTTGTAAGGATCGTAATTGTCTAGGCTGCACTGAACCACCTACTCTATCTGCTTCTGTAGTTCATGAGCTGGGGACTTCTTTCTGCAACCTTAGCACAGAATCTCTCACTGATGACAAGCTGATGGCCAAACCAGTGAAGCAATCTGCTGTGGGACGTGTCAAGACAGGCCAGGCCAAGTCAAGCAAATCCTCCAAAAAGGGCACTGATGCTGGGCAGGCTGAAGATGCTGAAGCCGGGCCAAAGCCTAAGAAGGGCAAGAAGAAGTGATCTTGGCCCTTACTCTCTTGCAGTTTCTTAGTTATCTAAGAATCTTTATCTTTTTATCATTTGTTTCTTAATGGCTGTAAGACAATGGAAGATTTTGAGTTGGAACATTCGGGGTATTAACTCTGATAAGAAATGGAACTCGATTCGTGATAGAGTTGCTGAATCCAATTGTGATATTATTTGTCTTCAAGAAACCAAGCGTTCAGCTTTCGACCTTGCTTTTATTCATCAGTTCTGCAATGTCTCCTTTGACTGTTTTCATTTTCTCCCTTCAAACGGAGCCTCGGGTGGCTCAATTCTAATTTGGAAAAGCTCAATGTTCTCTGGGAATCTCATCTTTGAAAATGATTATTCCTCCTCTGTTTTTTTCTCATCGTGCCACAACAATGCCAGTTTTGTTTTAACCAATATCTATGCCCCCTGTACGCCCTCAGGGAAAAGGGCCTTCTTGCATTGGCTTAAGAACATTACTATGCCACCTGATGTGCATTGGCTTTTAGTGGGTGACTTTAACTTATACCGCAACCCGGAGGACAGAAACAGGTCAGGGGCTGATTATGCTGAAATGCTTCTTTTCAATGGGGCCATTAGTGCTCTCGGTTTAGTGGAGCTTCCCCTGAGAGGTCAGCTCTTCACTTGGACAAATAAATAGCATCCACCGTTGCTAGAGCGTTTGGATTGGTTTTTCACCTCGGCAAGTTTCACCAGTGCTTATCCTAATACTTATGCTTCAACTCTTGTCATGGAAACATCTGACCACGTGCCCTGTCTGGTCACTATATCAACTGATATTCCCAAGAGTCATATTCTCAAGTTCAAGCAGGATGGACATCTCCTTCTCACATTCAAGACCCTGCAAAGATCCTCACAGCAAAGTTTAAGAATTTGAGAAGTGTGCTGAAACATTGGAAGCAGTCTCTCTCTGGACTCAAGGAGAACATAAAGAATGTCAAGCTCATCCTCTCCCTTCTAAACTTAATGGAAGAGTTTAGAGACTTGAGCCTTGTTGAATGGAATTTCAGAAAAATTCTGGAGCAGAAACTTGTTAGTCTTCTTCAATAGCAAAAAGCCTATTGGAAACAAAGGGGAAATATAAAGTGGGTCACCCTTGGTGATGCAGGTACTAAATTCTTTCATGCTCAAGCTACAATAAAGTACAGGAAAAATTTCATTGCTCAACTTCAGCAAGATGATGGAACTCTAGTGTTTAACCATGCTGCCAAGCCAACCTGATTTGGCAATCCTTCAAGGACAGATTGGGTGTAAGCTCTTATTCATCAATGGGCTTTGATCTACAGTCCCTGCTCATTCCACATCCTGATCTGTCCAGTCTCATAGTTCCTTTCTCACCAAGTGAAATAGATTTGGTAGTCAAAATCCTACCTAGAGATAAAGCACCTGGTCCAGATGGCTTTAATACAGACTTTATCAAGCATTGTTGGGATTTGATTAAGCAGGATTTTTATAGCCTCTGTCATCATTTTCATGCAAATAATTTGTGCCTTCAAAGCATAAATGGCTCTCATATTACTCTTATCCCAAAGAAAGATGATTGTTGATGTCTATTAAGTGCAACTGAAATAAGAAGGGTTCCGCAAGCGCACGAATATATCATCGTAGCATTTTAACCGGGAGTAATCCAGGTATCGTTATTTATAATTTTACCACTGGGAAGGGAATGCACTGGATAATGAGTGATGAGCAATGCACATGCGATAATGGAGAGCTTAACCTTGTCTGTATCGATCATCTCATACAGGGTAAGTGTCACATAAAATATAGGAATGAATGATAAATGACATAAGATAAATGAGAGCATTTAGCCACATAAAATAATAGTAATAAGCCATCTCAACTTAGCACTCTAAGCTTATAACACTAGCATGGACTAGGACGATCTAGGGTATAATCCTATGTTATTCTAACTACAAAGTCAAAGCATACAATGATTAGTGCAAGAACATCTAGCAATCATGGCGGGAAAAGGTTACATCTATGCATAGTGATATTACCGAGAGAAGACAAGAGACATAGCAATGACTTCAATGTAATAGGTTTGTTCTGCTAGACCTATACTCGGGAGAAGGGCTACAAAGGACTCAACAGGACTGTCACTCCCGCGATCTACCTCACGATCCGGAATATAGGGTGCAATCGCAGATAAATACGGTCTAGGCACCACGCCTACACAATATTTACCACTCACCCATCGATCTAATGAGCGAGCGCTATACGATCCTATGCATAAACACAATTCTAGTCCAACTATGCTAAACATATAATCAAAGTAAACTAAGAACAATATAATTGAGAACATAATCAAATAGAGCAAAGTCAAGTCTGATATAATAGAATAGAATAAAGTACTACTCATAGTATCACAAACAATGATGAATATTACAAGAATGTAGAGGGGAATTACCAAGAACTCCGACAGATCCGGACTCCAAGCTAGGCTTGATTCCCTCTAGATCTATTCCTATGTAGCTATGCTACTAAACTATGGAGCTCTAATTGAGATGGTGGCTCGGCTTCTCCCGAATTCGATGAGAGAATGAACTCTTGAATGAATTAGGGTTTTACCCGGGGCCGGGGGCTCACGAATATATAGCCCCCTAGGATGAACCACACCCTCGGATCAAACCGACCTAAATGGACGATAATTATTCATCCTCAAAGGCGGTGGAGGCGGGATCCGCGAGACTCAACGCGATTGGCCGAGGTGGGGAGTCGGCCGACTCCCCCTTGGGCGGCCGACCGGCCTTGCCGCGATGGGGCCCAGCCTTCGGGGGTCGCCTTCGGAGTCTTCTAGATTATACTTTTTCACCCGTTCGGTCTTTATCTCTATGTAATCATGACATGTGGGCCTCCTTTGGTTCTCTTTCTGATAACCCCTGCAGAAATAGACAATCACCAAAACTCGTGGAATTCTATCGGATAACCCCTATATCTAATAGGTGAACTCATATTAGTCCTTTCTCTTGCTGCGTTGACGGTATAAAATTGATACTTAACGACCGTCAACAAACTCTCCCAAGCTTACCTTTTGCTCGTCCCTGAGCAAAGATAGACTCAGTGATGGATCAGGAGTTGCTACAATGCTTTCATTCTTCACAAGTACACATGCGTTCAAACAAGAACTCTCCTCCGGATTAGAGTAAACTATTCTGACTCAAAACTTACTCATATTACCTTTCACCATGGGGCTTGTAACCGTCACTTGGGTCTTGAGTAGTTGAAAGACAGAACGGTCATGTCAAGCGCCATGTTTCTCGCTCTTTGATCAACTATTATCCCGGAGTTTTTTTGCAAGGTTTTGAAATAAAACTCGAGTTCCTTGTATGAACCTTTCGTGTCTCTCATTTGTGGTATTTCTCGATCCTCTCTAAGGCATGAGTAGTGTATGCCTTCTCTCTCTCAGAATATGTGGTATTTATGGAACTAAGGCATAGTGAAAAGTGCCTTCTCTTTCTCACCCTACTTTCTAATAGGCTTATGTGGAGCTCATAGGTGGGGAGACACTCAAACTCACTTGCATATATTGCATAGTTAAGACATGGATCCAATAGGAACTAAAATAATAAAGTCATATGTGCATGTGAATGAGGAAGTGGAATGGATGATAAGATGATAGGATGGTGATAAGGAAATTATTATGAGGGGTGATCACTTAGTGAACATCTACTTCTACACTTGCTCCTTTGGGGATAACATGACTCCCTTTATTTGGAAACCTTGAAACTTCTTGAAGGAAGGACTTGGCTACTCTTTCTTTTTCTTTCTTTCTTCTTTTCTCTTTTTTCTCTTTTTTTTTTAGAGCAACCAATCCTCTGAAAACGAAACTTTAGCAACGGGGAGTGTATAACTTGAAATGATAATGACTGGAGCTTTTATGTAGGCAAATAGAATGGCGATGATTATTTCTAGATGTTCACTCCCAGGATAGGAATAGTACCATTTCTGGATGAAGTGAAATGAATGGTGTATGTATATGTGGATGGATGGATGGATGCGTACTCCCAGGGTAGGAGCAGCATAGGTGCGTATCTCCAGGGTAGAGATAGCACAATGTGTGGTGGATGTGGATCTATATGTGGGTGGTACTTCTAGGGACAGAAGTAGCATAAAATGAATGTAGTAGTTATAAAATGGGTGCATGCTTCTGAGGACAGAAGTAGCATAGATCAATGGATGGAGAGCACATAGTATTGACTTTAACTACATGACTGATTCCTTATGGGTCCACAGCATAACCACACTCAATGCCTATAAAGACTACACTCAAGCCTACAATATGATCTATATAAACAGATGGGTTTTCCTAATCTAGTAAGCATGAATATATGGCTGTGGTAGGAATTTGAACTCTCATCATAAAGGAACTCATCATACAGAATTTAATATTTTCATAGATAAATTCTCCGAAACTCTAGTATCTCTAAGAACAAGATGGACAAGACTCAAAACCTTCCCATATCATACCCGTCAACCACCTAGACTTAGATCAAGTGTTTGCTACCCACAAGTTTCGGGTTCGAGCAAATCTTAAGTCTAAACAAGTTGTGTCCAAAACTCGAGAGAGTGCAAGGTTGAAAACTAGGTACTTGAAAGGAATTACGGCGAGCAACTATTCATCATCTCCATGTAGAGTTTATTCTAGGGATCAACTTAAAGACAGATTGCAAGAGCTCTCCAAAAGTAGAAAAGAATAAATAAGGAAATCTTTCTGGGTTTCTATGGTTATGCATCTTTTTTAGTTGTTTTAACAAAACATATTCGAACAAGGCATAAACAGATAAGTTGGAAACACTTAGTGCACACGGGGGATGCCCTCCCCCAAGCCGGATGTTGACATAGTCTGCCGATGTTGCCGACGAGTGCACCAAGACGTTCTAGTCCTCCGGGAGTGTCGTAGATAGTTGCTTTGTTGGAGACGGCATTCAAGTGTCACGGACAAAGACACTCCGACAGGACCGGATGTCCTTCGCTGTTAGCTCTTCTTGATCCTTGATGCTGTGAAGCTCAAATAGACAACAAAGCTTGTGGAACTGATTAAGTGTTAGTGATAAAACCTCTAGGCCTTGGTTGTCTAGAACTTTCTTAACTTAAAACTCATTCTAACGGATCACGAAAATATTTTTATCTTTTATTATTTAAGGAATGCGGACGGGAAAAATAAATATCTTTGAGAAATTATTTTTGTGCCACCACGGTGAATGATTATCCACATGGGGCTTAATGATTTTCTGGATGCAATTGCAAAAAATCTTTATTTTCTTTTCTAATGCGAGATATAAAAACATAATGAAGCAACTAAGATGTAAGTGGGGAATATGCTAAAAAATGCAACGCTGAAAAAGAATAGCTGATAAATACCAAGTTACCTCTTGGCGCGGCGTTCGGTGGTTTTAAGTCCTCCGAACAGGACTTGTCATGTTCGCTCATTTTCAAGGGGCGCATTGGCCGGCGCCTCGGATGATGTCGCCTCTTGTGTTGAAATCGTTTCGATTTTTCTTTTACCTTCCATACCTTCTTTGTTGGAGAGGATGACCTTGAGGAGGAAGCTTCTTGGATCACTTGTTTCTCTTCTCGTCGGTAGCACCTCTTCTTCTACAACGTTCTTCTCTTCAGGGTACCGATCTTCATATCTAGACACTTCTCCCTCATAGTCGACCCATCCATCTCGTAGTGATGTTCTTCTTGTTACGCGACGGTACGCTGCCTTCTCCTTGCTCTGTTCTTCTTGGGCTCTTCAGTGATTGTATAATTATTGTTAAAGTAGCGGCGTACCTTCTCAGTAGGAAAGTGGAAATGAATCTCTCCTGTTCCAATATAGATGATAGCTCTGGTGGTATTCAGGAATGGTCTTCCTAGGATGATTGGAGGGTCGTAGTCATCTCCCATATCGATGACTAGAAAGTCAGTAGGGACATAATGGTCATCTATCTGGATGAGGACATCCTTCACTTCTCCTTCGACGAAGCGGAATGTCCGATCTCGCCATCTGCATTTGTGCATAGGTGGGCTCCAAAGGCATAGTGCCATATAGATACTCATAGGTTACCTTGGCCATAATGTTGATGCCGAGATCCGGTGTCACGGTGCCTTTATTGAAAGAGCTTCGTTGATGGAGCATTGAATGGTTGGGACACACGGTCATCTTTCTTGATCGACGTGGGGATCGAGTAAGTGGTCATTCTCCTTATGGACTGCGTGACCATCCTCACTTTGTCTCCGTCTTCTTGGTCTTCTTATTCTTGTTCTTGCTCTTCTTAGCCGGATTCTTCTTCTTCTCACCGTTCGCGATGAGGGTGTCTTGGGAACCGCAGCACTCGTTCTTGAAGAAGAAGGTCTCTCTCTTGCCCTTGATATTGAAGATGATCTTGGCAGTGTTGGCATACATGATGGCTCCAGCAGTGTTCAAGAATGGTCATCCCAGAATGATAGGGGACCTTTCATCACTGCCTGTATCCACTACCACGAAGTCTGCAAGAACATATGAGTTGCCTACTCGTACACATATATCTTCTAGTACTCCCAAAGGAACACGGAGTGACCCGATCCGCAAGCCGCAAGCACATGGTTGTGTATGCTAAGGGGCATCGAATAGCTTCTCATATATCACTCTTGGCATGATGTTGATGCTTGCACCGAAATCACAGTTGCCTCATTGAATTTGGTACTTCCAATGGAGATCGGAATGATCGGTCTCCCCGGATCGCCTTTCTTGATTGGCGAGTTGAGTCAATCCATGACCCCTTCGATGGATCACTCCGCTGTCTTCTACATTGAATATATCAACAAGATTTGCGGTTTCGAGCTCTTCGGGTTGTCCCGCGGTTTACCTTGGCCGGTGGAGGGAGCAAGGTTAACAAGCCGTTGTACCGCGACTCAAGTATCTTGTTGAAGCCGAAGCCGACTCTTGATGGCATTGGAAAAGCCATCCATTCTCGTTGCCGAGTGTCTCTAGGACCTTGTCATTTGATGTCGGCTTCTTGGACAGTTGTCCATCAACTTGCCTTGATTCAAAGCACTAACTCTCTCAAAGGCGGCCGGTTGTAATTATTGTAGGAGGAGTCATTACCTTGATAGTTGCTCGAATAATTGCCCGAGTAGTTAGGCCTCTGCTGCTGATTCCAACCTTGATTCTCCGCGAGGACGATAGTAATTATTGTTGTTGTTGAGGTAGTTCACATCCTCCTTCAGCTCGGGCGCTTAGCACTGTGTGCCCGCCTCTCCACACTCTTCACATGTCATGCGAGCATCATGTATATGCATGACTTCTTTCTTCTCTGGGGCTCTCCCATCGAGCCTCTTCATTAGCGAGATCCATTTTGGCGTACGGCATGTCTACCTCCTTCGCTAGTGCATTCCTCCACCTCTCTTGCGGGTCCGAGTTCTTTCTTCACTCCGGCCTTGGTTGGATGCCATCTTCTCCACAAGAGCCGTGGCCCGAGGAATAGTGAGTGACAAGAATGCACCTCCAGCGGCATCCATCGTCTCACGTGTGTTGTTGTCTTTGAGCCCATGGTAGAATGTCTGCATAAGCAGCCAATTCTCCATACCATGATGAGGACACTCGAGGATGTAGTCTTGAAAGTGCTCCCAAGCTTCTGGGACAGACTCATCATGATGTTGCTGAAAGCTTGATATCTTCCCACGAAGAGCATTTGTCTTGCCCATGGGAAAGAACTTCGCCAAGAAATTGGTGGAACATAGTGCCCACGTAGTATTCTTCTCCTTATTGGCGTAGAACCACTGCTTCGCTCTCCCCAAGAGTGAGAATGGGAAGAGGCGAAGTAGTATAGCATCTCTGGGGACATCCTTGATAGTGAATGTGCTACAAATCTCCGAAGTGTTGGAGATGAGCACTAGCATCTTCATGGGCCTTCCCACGCAAACCGGCTTGCTTGCACCATGTTGATTAGCGCGGGCTTCAGCTCAAAAGCTCCTTCGATGTCCGCAACCGGGTCTAGTACGAATGTTGTCCGTAGTGGGAGCTGAGAACTCGCGGAGTGACTTATTCGCCATGGCTTCAAACGCTGGTGTCAAGTCTCGAACGAAAGGTCGACTTTCTGCTTCTGACAAACTTCCAAGTTGAGTTGATGATGATGATGATTGATTGGTCTTCTTCAACCTGCTTCTGGCCTTCCTGATTAAAGCTTCTGGATTGTCAATATAGTTATCAGGAAGAATTGCCTTTTTCATACATTACCCTGCATAAGATATAAAAATAGACGAAAAACAAGGGCAAGGCTTGTATGAGTAGAGAATGGTGACAAGTGCTCAATCTCATTATGTAGTGCAATGCTGCTCATTATCCATTGGCTTTCAACCTTCCCCGGCAACGGCGCCAAAAATGCTTGTTGATGTCTATTAAGTGCAACTGAAATAAGAAGGGTTCCGCAAGCGCACAGAATATATCATCGTAGCATTTTAACCGGGAGTAATCCAGGTATCGTTATTTATAATTTTACCACTGGGAAGGGAATGCACTTGGATAATGAGTGATGAGCAATGCACATGCAATAATGGAGAGCTTAACCTTGTCTCGTATCGATCATCTCATACGGGGTAAGTGTCACATAAAATATAGGAATGAATGATAAATGACATAAGATAAATGAGAGCATTTAGCCACATAAAATAATAGTAATAAGCCATCTCAACTTAGCACTCTAAGCTTATAACACTAGCATGGACTAGGACGATCTAGGGTATAATCCTATGTTATTCTAACTACAAAGTCAAAGCATACAATGATTAGTGCAAGAACATCTAGCAATCATGGCGGGAAAAGGTTACATCTATGCATAGTGATATTACCGGAGAGAAGACAAGAGACATAGCAATGACTTCAATGTAATAGGTTTGTTCTGCTAGACCTATACTCGGGAGAAGGGCTACAAAGGACTCAACGGGGCCCCATCCACTCCCGCGATCTACCTCACGATCCGGAATATAGGGTGCAATCGCGAGATAAATACGGTCTAGGCACCACGCCTACACAATATTTACCACTCACCCATCGATCTAATGAGCGAGCGCTATACGATCCTATGCATAAACACAATTCTAGTCCAACTATGCTAAACATATAATCAAAGTAAACTAAGAACAATATAATTGAGAACATAATCAAATAGAACAAAGTCAAGTCGATATAATAGAATAGAATAAAGTACTACTCATAGTATCACAAACAATGATGAATATTACAAGAATGTAGAGGGGAATTACCAAGAACTCCGACAGATCCGGACTCCAAGCTAGGCTTGATTCCCTCTAGATCTATTCCTATGTAGCTATGCTACTAAACTATGGAGCTCTAATTGAGATGGTGGCTCTGGCTTCTCTGAATTCTGATGAGAGAATGAACTCTTGAATGAATTAGGGTTTTACCCAGGGGCCAGGGGCTCTGAATATATAGCCCCCTAGGATGAACCACAGCCCTCGGATCAAACCGACCTAAATGGACGATAATTATTCATCCTCAAAGGCGGTGGAGGCAGGATCCGCGAGACTCAACGCGATTGGCTGAGGTGGGGAGTCGGCCGACTCCCCCTTGGGCGGCGGCCGGGCCGTCGCTGCCGGATGGGGCCCAGCCCTTCGGGGTCGCCTTACGGAGTCTTCTAGATTATACTTTTTCACCCGTTCGGTCTTTATCTCTATGTAATCATGACATGTGGGCCTCCTTTGGTTCTCTTTCCGATAACCCCCGCAAATAGACAATCACCAAAACTCGTGGAATTCTATCGCATATAACCCCTATATCTAATAGGTGAACTCATATTAGTCCTTTCTCTTGCTGCGTTGACGGTATAAAATTGATACTTAACGACCGTCAACAATGATGCTCAAAAGATTTCAGATTTTAGACCAATCTCTCTCTTGAATACTTCAGTCAAGATCATTACAAAGCTGCTTGCAAATAGGTTGCAATTAGCCTTGCCTTCTTTATTGCACAAGAACCAATATGGTTTCATAAAGAATAGAACTATTCAGGATTGTGTTGGCTGGGCACTTGAGTACCTGCATGGGTGTACCAATCAAAAAGGAAATTCTCATTCTCAAATTGAATTTTGAGAAAGCCTTTGATAAGGTTGAACATGAGTACATGTTGCAAATAATGGAGTATAAAGGTTTCCCTGAAAAATGGTTACAATGGATGAGAGCAATTTTCAGTTCAGGAACTTCTGCAGTGCTTCTTAATGGTGTGGTGGGTAAGGTGTTTCATTGCAGAAGGGGAGTTAGACAAGGAGATCCCCTATCTCCCATTTTATTTGTCCTAGCTGCAGATTTCTTACAGACACTCCTGAACAACTTTAAAGACTTGGGTCATTTTACCCTGCCTCTGAATTTTGCATGTGATTCAGATTTCCCAATACTGCAGTATGCAGATGACACACTCATTTTCATGAATGCAGACATTAATGAGCTTGGTCATCTCAAACAACTCCTTTCAAATTATGCTGAAACTTCTGGATTGAAGGTCAACTATGAAAAATCTCAGATGGTCCCTGTGAATGTCTCAGCTGAGAGGCTGGAAATCTTGGCTACTTCTTTTGGTTGCAGTACAGGCTCTCTACCTTTCACATATTTAGGGTTGCCTTTGGGATCCTCCAAACCAAATGTGGCAGACTTTTGGCCCCTTGTCAGTAAATGTGAGAGAAGACTGGTGGCCTTCTCCTCTTTTCTGACAGAAGCAGGGAGATTACAGCTTACAAATGCTGTCCTAACAGCTCTTCCTACCTTTGCAATGTGTAGCTTCCTCCTCCCAAAAACTGTGGTCAAACAGATAGACAAGTATAGAAAACACTGTCTTTGGAGAGGTTCTGATATCTCTAGTAAGAAGCCTTCAAAAGCAGCATGGCCTTTAGTTTGCTTGCCTAAAGCTGATGGTGGTCTTGGTATTTTGGATATTACCATTCAGAATGAGAGTTTGCTCCTTAAGCACTTGCACAAATTCTATAATAAATCCTCAGTTCCTTGGGTCTTGCTGGTTTGGGAGAAGTATTATTCAGGAAACAGGTTACCTGCTACTGGTGTTACATCCTACAGACATTCCTTTTGGTGGAGAGATATTATCAAGCTTCTGCCCAAATTCAGAAGCATGGCTTTCATTACTGTTAGAGATGGTACAACCTGCTTTCTTTGGCATGATCTGTGGGATACTGAGGCTCTTTGTCACAGATTTCCTCATCTCTATTCTTTTGCCAAGCATCCTCAACTCACTTTGCCAGCTGCTGCTTCATCTGTCCTGCACCATGATCTTTTTCACTTACCCCTATCCATCGAGGCCTATGATCAATTCCTTCAGTTCTCTGATCTTTTACAGAACCTGCATCTTGAAGCTGAACATGACACTTGGCATTATCGTTGGGGTCCCTCCTTCTTACCCAATGCAGCTTACCAAAAGCTAATTGGGCACCATCAAGTACACCCTGCTTTTAAGTGGCTATGGAAGTCATCATGTCAGAACAAGAGAAAGATTTTCTTCTGGTTAGTACTGCAAGACAGACTAAGTACCAGAGCCTTACTCAGACGTCGCAAGATGCAACTCCCAGATTATAAATGTGTTCTCTGCCATTTACAAGTAGATGAAGATCTTGCTCACCTCCTCTTCCACTGTCCTTTTGCTACTGCTTGCTGGATGTCTATTTCGCTAACCTTGCCCAACTCTACTGATCCCTCAACCATTGTTGAAGCTCTGAAGATTCAGATTCGGCAACCTTTTTTTATGGAGATAATTGTTACTATGGCATGGGGCATTTGGATGATGAGGAATGATCTGATCTTCAGACATATCCCACATTCTGTCAGGCGTTGCAAGGAGGTCTTCAAGAAGGAATTTGCTCTAGTTAGGCTAAGAGCAAAGGCAGCTATCAAACCAGGATTAGATTTATGGCTACAGTCTCACATGTAATTTTTCTTATTTTCTTTCACACCTTCTTTGTTTCTTGAGGTGTATGTGTGGAGTTGTAACTCTTGCCTTTTTTTTGTAAATTTTTAATAAAAGCCCAGTAGGGGAGTTCCCCTCCTGTTTCATCAAAAAAAAAGTATGTACAATTGGGACAACGATTCATGGACCATGCTTTGGTCTAGTATGTCATCACTGGTCAAGTTCCATGAAGAAAATTAAAGAGAAAACATAAAGAAAGATCGATCAGAGACCAACACGGTGGTTGCCGTCAATATGCCCAACTCGAGTTTGCAGGACCAGCACGAGTGGCCCTAGCACACAGACCAATGAGAGATCAGTAGAGTTTCCAAGCTACAACCCTACTGTCATCAGCTTGTTAGTTTGTTGCCTGCTATTCTGATATCCTGGGAAGCCAACGGATTGCCTTTGCACAGTCCCTTTCAACAAGTAGCAGCAACAATCCTGATGCATCCTACTCCCAGTCCTATGTGAGCTGCGAAAATTACGAGCAGAGTCCGTTTTTGCAGTGGGCAATTCTTCATTTCGTGGTGCTCTTTGCTCTTCACGCTCTTGGATTTCTCTATTTTCATGTAGTTTCATTTTGGGGTGTAGTGTATATAAATATCTGAGCTACACAGGTCGTAGTTGATGACAATAAATGATTTTCTATTTTCAATGCATTCAATGGACAGTTGTCAGAGTTGAACATCACACTTATTTTTTCCTTTTACATGTAAAATATTCATTTGCATAGCACCTCTGTATATTTTAAATACTCAATTTGTTTGAAACCTTGCCAATAACTATGGTGGCTCTTGTTGCCTCGAAAATCTTTTGAAGTGACGAATCTAAATTTTGAATGCAAATGTACACCTACATGTTTTCATTTATCACAAATCTTATATAGTAGTAGTTATTGATATGTTTATCTATATCAATACTATGAAAGAGGGAAGGAATTGATGTCACCCTATAAAAGAGTGAAGGAATTGATGTCACCCGCCCCACATCTTGTTCATCATATTTGTCTAGATCTTACATGCAACGGTTATCGCTTGCTTCTCACCTCTCGCGAACCGCGTGCACTTCTGTCAATCCGCTCACCAACCGAGCCGTCGCGTCGCGTCGCTGGGGGCGCACCACTGCAGACCCCTGTGTCCACCTCAAAACTGCCCGATGCCATGTCACGTCTTTTGATTCTTTCCGCATAGGTCTCGTGTTCCTCCTCGTGCCGCCGCCGCCTCCACCCCCGCTGTCGTCACTTGCACGCCATGCAACCGCTGCAGAACCGGCGTTGCAGAACCCCGTCCCTGCCCTCGCCGCGCTTGTGCGCCTACCGTCACCATCCGCCGCTCGGCCTCGTGTTAAAACTAGCCCTATGTAAAATGGCACTTCGGAAGCATCTAGAATGAACGCAACAACAGAGGTTTTGCCATAAGTTGCTGCCGCCAGACAGGATCTCTGGCAGGCAGCGAAATGAAGCAGCCTCCTGGTTGCAGGACGTGGCCAGCCATTTTGATGTGTTATTTGTTGGTGGAGAGCAAGGCGAGTAATAATCTGTTGGGAACTACTGATGTTTTGTGTCACTAGTAGCCTATGTATATTTCCTCAACAAAAAAACAGCCTATGTATAACCTACATGTGTACAACTACTCTGTTCTTGAACTCGACAAAAGAGCTATCGAGAGATGTGTCGGAGCACACTGCTCTGTTCTTGAACTCGCATGAACCTGCTCCGGGCCACCCCTAAGGTCGAGAATGGGCGACGCAGCCGGCCGAGCGCCCCGCCGAGGCCAGCATCGCTGCCTGTCTGCCGCATGTGGCGCACGGTGCGCGGACTGTTGGGCGCAGGCCGTGGCCACGTAGGTAACCAGAAGAGCTGGAGTATGGATGGAGGGATGTCGGGACGAGAAGCTGCCACCAGGAACGGGAGCGCGGGCGCGGCCGCCAAATAGGCTCTACACTATTCAACCGGAATTAAAGGGCGGGCATCATGAGGCCTTGGTCATGGATGTGCACAAATATGCTCAGTCCCACCACGATGTGGTACAGGGTAGGCTATTTTTACCACATGGCTGCACAATTGATATAATGTCGCCTATTATGGGTTCATCGAAGGAGCCACTAACAGAGTCATTCATGTCGTTATAATACGCTGCATTTATAGTATTTCGAAACCTGAACAAGCCAGAACGACAACAGCAACGTAGCCTGAATAATGGATAGAGGAACAATCTGAACATTAACCAGAAATGCGTCATGATTTTCTTGAAGGAAAATTTGCAGAAAATAAGAATATAGGGGAAATCCGAATGGTCGCCCATCCATGCAACTGGGACAAATCACCTTAATCGTATTCTCTATGTTTTTTCCTCAATAAGTAAAACCAGTAGGGCAGCTCCCAATCCCGCCCTGGATGCTTGGATGCCATGAATTTTGGATCTCCGTCTATTTGGTGATGCATGTAGCTGCTCCGTCTATTTAGAGCCTACTGGTTCACGCCAGCGTCGCCACGGGACTGGGACCTCAGGGACAGCTGAGCCGGGTGCAGGCGCCTGACGCGGATCACGTGCACCTGTGCCGGCTTCCTGCGGCTGCCCGGCGTGAAGTTGCCGGACACGACCAACGCGACGGAGGACGCGACCATCACCGTGGACGAGTGCCAGCAGAGGTGCTTCATCAGTTGCTCCTGCCTGGCCTACACTGCGTCCGACATCACATACGTACACAAGCCATCGCAAAAAAAGATAAAATATGTACACACTGCCACGCTAATGAAGTCACATACAAAATTATAAGCTAATAACGTCAATATACCAAGTACAAAAAATATAAAATAAAAAAGATTTTTCATATGATTTATAGAATTGCATGCATCAATCAAATCTTGACAAGCAAATCTTCAAAAAGATTTTTGATATTTCAAACTTTCCTTATTTACCCTATTTTTATAAAACAAAAATTCAATAAATACTATTACCTTCTAGGAGGTAATAGATGATCGTGACCGTTAGATCGGAATAAATGAATGGTCCACAGTTATTTTGGAGTACCGCAGTCTGGCTTCCAATTTTCAACATATTTCATACGCCTAGTTCAAACTTCAAACTATAAACAAGGATGTCCAGTTTGGCTTCCTAATTATCTGTGCATTAAAATCAGGCAAGCTAGGGACACAAGCCGGCTGTGGCCCGTAGTTCGAATTGAACCCACGTAGAAGAAGGCCAGGTGTCAAGGATCCACAGGCGAAGGGAGACTTGTGAAGGGCCGTACCAGGGAGCTTGCAGAGTACCATGGGATAGAAGGTAAACCTTTCAGAAGAGCTGTACGATCCAGATCAACGATGGGCGAGGAAAACGTATTTGTGCTAGTGCAAGTGGCGAGAAAATTCTCCCATGCCGGTCAACCACCCTGCACTTCAGTTCAGCTAGGACTCAAGCTCCTGATGTATCACATTCCCACCGCAGGAGTCCCAGCTATAGTTATCATGGATTTCTAACCAAATAAATACTTGTTATCCATTGTTTTGTAATGCCTCGTTGTAGCTTTATTTATAGGCACATGTCTTTTCTTTGGGGGTCGGGGGATAGGCACGTCTTATATTGAACACAAAAATGCATTTAATAGATCGCATAAATGCACAAAAATTATTATTACATAAAACGTTGGCACATGCCTCAATAAATTGTTTGTTGCAAGCACTTTTGTTTTAGAATTAGATGACGATCGAGAACATGTTAAATGCACGATGCTACATGCAAGATGAAAGATCTGCCAAGCACCTATATGATCTAAAAACTCAGTTGCTAGCTCTTAACCACTACTCCCTCCGTTACTCAAAAAAATGACGTTTTGGACGGCAACGGATCCTATGCAAACTAGGCATCCCGTGCAAACTTGTAAACTAACGATCTGGACCGCACGATGTTGATCAAAGGGTGCGGAGAGATTGGGTAATTTTACACTTAACCGCCCGCTCTTAATCACACTTTTACAAATCCCTTCTTCCACCTCTCTCATGCGCCATCTTGGATCAACATCCTGCGGTCCAGATCGTTAGTTTACAAGTTTACACGGGATGCCTAGTTTGCATAGGATCCGTTGCCGTTTTGGACAGCATTTAGAATACCAAGGAGTGATTAATTAGGGTAGAGTTTTCCCTCACTGCCCCTATTAAATACACTTGCAGGTGCATGCTATACGATAACACCCATTGGCTCAAATGGTTAGCGCAGCGACGTGAAGACTGAGGTGCTCGGTTCGAAGCTTGATGGGCGCTTGTTTTTTTTATTTTATTTTATTTTTTGCTAGTGGCACAATTTTGCATGTACCAGAATCAGTTTTCGCTAATTTTGGCGTGGTGCGCGTGGGAGGCGCATGGCGCGCCCCTGGCCGCAAGTTTTGGCCGCGATGGCTAAATAAAGATGCGCGGTGGTGATAGGCGAGCGAGAGCGGTGCGGATGGGAACCTGTGCAGGGGCATTAGCGTCCAGATTAGTAGAATTAAGCTAAAACGATATTCTTTTGCATCCAGTACTATGGAGGCCAGAATGACATCTTTTAGATTAATGGAGGGAGTATAACACAATGAACTTAAAATGGAGGCTGTGCTGATGCTACAAGTAGTTAACTAACATGTTCAAGATAGTTTCTCCACCCTCCTCCACTCCAGATCCAGTGGTGGGGAGAGCGCGCTGGCAGTGGTGGGGGATCAGGGCCCAAGGTCCGGCGGCCGACGGCATGACGAAGATGATGGCGCCTGCCGATCCAGGCGCAGTGTCTGCTTGCGAAAACAACTATTAATGCATGCTTTTCATAGCAGGGGGACGGTTTGCCTCTTTGGAAAACTGTTTTTGCCTGGCTGCTTAAATAATAGTCTAGTCGTGATAGGCCATCTATAAAGTAGTACCCAAAAGATGGGGCCGTACTAAAATAGGTGCTCTGTTTTTTTGTTTTTATTTTTTTTCTGAAAAAGGTAACTCGGTATATTGTTTGGTTAATGCGAAGACCGAAGTTGCGATTCCCATTCTTTCTCTGTCTCAACTGAACCTGTCCACACCTTCCTTCTCTCCATATCTGGAAGTTCCCAGACCGGTGCTGCCACTGCCATTTTTTTTTTTAATAATGGATAAGTTTCTTACATATCCGGCCTCTACATCCGAGGATGTACACAGCCAATTATTACAAGGTTTTCCAAGGGAATAGAGAGATATAGCCAAAGTCTTATAGAACGACCCCGGATGCTAATTCAAACAATATAAGTGTTTCCATCCTTTATTGGATATCTCTAGAGCAATTACTTCTAACTTCTTGCTCATCTTGGAGAGTGCGTCCTTGGCTATCCCATCAAGCTGCAGCTGTGCCCACGAGCGCAACCAAAAAGCTCCTCTGAAAATGACCTGCATGATAGAGTTATAATTCATTTGATTAAAGATAACATCATTACGGCATCTCCAGATAGCCCAACACATTGCAGCCACCCCCACCCAAATCAATCTTCTAATCTTTTTATGTTGATTAGAAAGCCACCTCCCAAACATGTGATTGATTGAACTAGGTGGGGTTAGGTTAGTAGCAAAGAAGATAATCCTCCAAATCATTTTGGTAAGGGGGCAATCTAGGAATAAATGTTGGATATTTTCATTCCTATTGCAGAGATACATTTCGACTCCTTTTCAATTTTTCTTAGCAAGGTTGTCTTTAGTTAAAACGACACCCTTTTGTAAGAACCAAAGAAAAATTTTGATTTTTAGAGGTATTTTTAACTTCCAAATCATCCTATGGCGAAAAGGTGGGCGTGTATTTATCAGAAAATGATACATGGAACGGACTAACCCAGAATTGGTTAAAGTCCAACGAAAATAATCAGTTCCTGCCACCAGTTCAACATTGGAGATTAGTGCTACTAAGCTCCGCCATTCAGAAAGTTTATTATCCACCAGCGCCCTTCTAAAGGAAATGTTTAGGGGTCTGGTATTCATCACTTTTGAGACCATTGCATGTGGGTCTCGTACTATATTAAATAAGGATGGATATTTAACTTTCAATGGCTTATTGCCTACCCATATATCATCCCAAAACCTAGTATTAGTTCCATCCTTGATATCGAAGGAACCAATAACTAGTACCTCATCCTTGATCTGCATGAGGCCTCTCCAAAAATGAGAGTCATTGGGTTTGGCTGTCACTTGAGTAAGGCTTTTGGAGTTCAGGTATTTATTTCTTAGCATAGATTGCCACATGCCTTCTGTGTTTAAAAGATTAACCAACCATTTGGCTAGAAGGCATTTATTTTGCAGATGCAAATTAAGAATCTCTAATCCTCCTTGATCCTTAGGACGGCACATGATATCCCATTTGGCAAGTCGGTATCTGTGTTTATCAGAGGAATCTTGCCAGAAGAATGTAGATCTATAAAAATCTAGTCTTTTAAGTACTCCTTGGGTATCCTCGCATGTGCATAAAGCTGGGAGCGCCGCCTCTCACCCTGTCCTACTGTCCACAGCACCACCATAATGTAAGTACCTACGGTAACCTGGTAAGCATCAGTTGTTCAACAGTGCGGCCCTTCTTTAATAATCTCAAAGGATTATATAGTTTTCCGTAAGTTTACTTGTCATTACCATATGAGCAATGGAGCTAATGTGGACTGTCACATCAGTCTTACAGTAATTCAGAAATACAACAACTAAAATAGAGAAAGGAAGGAGTCAAGGATGCATGCTTCTCCTTGCTGGTGTGCCATCATCGCTCGCCAGCGTGGTTTGGTGTGCCATGTAAGTGCCATCATTTGTATAATAAATCATAGAGTAGCGTTTATCCACAGGCCGACAGGCTGATTGACACGGAAGGGCCACAGGGCACGGTGAGGCTTCAACTTAGAGAGTCGTGTGCTGATGGTCCAGCACTGTCGATCGTCTGATAGAGCTTTGAATTTATTATATCATGACCAATGCCATTTTGGCACATGAAGGAAGCCGCACCGCGGAGGATGGAGAAGACATGAATGACTTAGGGTCATCCTCGCAAGCAAACACTCAACCTAAAACTCTTGATGTGTCTCATTCCCTGGTGAAGAGGAAAAGTCACCAATGGTCACCATTGACTCCTGACATACTTCAATACTACTAAGCATACTCATCAACCTCCTCACTTTTACATACCCCTAAACATTCCCACAAAATACGAGGGCTGAATGTTGTTTTGGAAGCTTCCTGTGTTGTACCTTTCTAGGCTCATGTAGCACCCTAAAATGAGGCTTTATAAGGTGCCTATCATTGCTTCACCCACCATATATAACTTGCTTCACACCCACCATATATATGATCAACATTTATGTAGCCTGAGATTCCTTGGAAACGACAGATGATATTCATGTTTTCTTTATAATCGTTAGCTTTCATGGTTGCCTTATCTCGATGGTTACCTCAAAACATTTTGTATTTGTTTGTTTTCACATAGTCCATTTTGAACTAACAATATCTCTCCATGACACTTGAATGCTCTATATTAGTTAACTGTGGCTTCCTTGCTAAGAGTGATGTATATTCATTAATGGCAACGTGAAATTCCACGACAGTTCCCTATTTTTTCAGGGTAACAGTATCTAGAAACGACATAGGAAAATTATTTTTTGCCATGAACTTTTAAACAAATTTTAGTAAACAGAGCTTACATCGTTCAAAAATATGTATACTTCCAACACAGTTCATTGTAACTCAAGACAAACCTTGAAGTTTTCACACCTTACATGAAATTCGATCTCCTATGCACCTCAAATTTAGATAAAACCATACATTTACCACAAGTTAACGAAATATGAGGTTTGAAGAACATCACTGCTCTTTATAGTTTAAATGAATTATGCTTTCCATCTAGAGAAAAATTCGAAACAAACAATGTATACCCCAAATAAGACTGATAAGGTTATATAAAAAATATATTTTGGCTCAGATGATCCCTTGAATCATTTGTTATGGAGATAGATGAAAAGGTCAAACTTGAAGCTTGCACATCTTATATGAAATTTAACCTCATATGGCTCAAGTTCAAATGAATCCTTGTGCACTAAAATTCCCAATTAAGCCGGGTGCACCTAATTACATTTAAAAAGCGCATAAAAATATACTATTCTAGGGTGGGTGTGTGTGTGTACAGAACTCATACGGCTCAAGTTCAAATGAATCCTTGTGCACTAAAAATTCCAAATTAAACTGGGTGCACCTAGTAAGATTTAGAAAAGCGCATAAAAATATACTGTTCTAGGGTGTGTGTGTGTGTGTACAAAAAAACTGAAAATAAATGAACAATTAGATTTACAGAACTCATGGTTTTTCTAGAGAAACTCGGGTGCCCAAGATTTAAAGTGCTGCCAAAAAAATTTAAAGACCAGAAAGGCAGCAAACAGAAAAGCAAACATAAGAACCCCACACTCCAAACCCTAGCATGCACGGCCCTACCAAATTCCCAGCACTTCCCCAGGGAATTTAATCCTCATCAATTCCTCCCAATCCCATAGGTTTTGGCGCAAAACGGACAAGGTTATGTAGTTGTATCCTTCTGTTTTAAAATTTTGACTCTTTTTTTTAGTTCATCTTGTGAGGATTAATGCGGAGGCCTCATAATGAGTGAGTAAATGATACTCAAAAATAATAATGAGTGAGTAAATGGCAATATAAGGTATTTTGCAGATCTAATAGATTTGATGCACTTGTCTATGTGTACTTTGTGAAAAAGGAATTTTAGCAACGCCTCCTTTCTTTGGCGGGAGGCACTCAATCTAAAAGCGCCCCTATAAGCGGTTCCCAAAACAAGCCGCTTATAGGACTGCTAGTACTATCAGCTACCCGGCTTGTCAAATGAATTTGTTGGGGTGGTTGAATCTAGAACGGCACCTAGAGATGGACACCAAACTAACAACATTACATATTGAAATTTATGTTTCTCAAACATCCTTCGATATAGAAATGACCAAAACAAACGTTGTAGATTTTAAAAAGCTATACAACTTTGTAGTTATCAACTTTTTATTTAATCATCTTGCCATAGAAAACTACATTTGAATTACTAAAATTTGAAATTTAATTTTTTTAAAACTTCTCAGACGGAGAAACGACAAATATATTGCTGTAGATCTCAAAAAGTTGTACTACTCTATAGTTGACAAATATTTTATTTGTAAGCATTAATCAATGCAAAATTACATCTGATGTTCTCAAATTTGACATTGGATTTTTTTCAAATGATATCAAACGGAAACTTTTTACATTTCAAATCATCTACCCATGAAAAATCATTCTTGAATTTCTCATTTTTAGAATTTAATTTCTTTAAATGACTTCGGATCAAGAAATTATAAAAACCAAATTTGTAGATCTCAAAAAAATTATAATAAACTTTATTGTTAGTCATTTATTTCATTTGAAACTGTTAAAGAGTCTCAAGTACTCTTATTAAAATCAGATACAGATACAGACGAATATCATATATGGTCACAGGCATATAATGGGTCAATTGGTTAGGAGAAGGTGGTCTGAAGTCTAAAGTCACAGGTGCATGGTTTCTTTGGTGATGGACCCCCCAGAGTTTTTAAAAAATTATTTTGCAACCCAAATTTGAGATATCGAAGAATGATCCGTAGGAGCGGCTACCCCAACCGTCATTACATAGATCCTGGACCGCCCCTAAATCAGCCATGATGTGATGCCCTCATCTGTGATACAATAGGCTATATTCTTGTTGATCTTCCAACTTTAATAACAGGAAGGATTTCAAATTAGTTAACATGAGAAAAAACACAGATTTAATGTGGCTTGAATTTGTACTGTATCTTCAAAATAGTTCTGTTGATCAAGTTTACGATATTATGATAGTTGCACAGATGAAAATGTTTCTTGCCTAAACAAGCTAAGTTAGGCGTATGTCTTTTTCATTGTTCCACCCACCAAACAGCTACATCTAGACCAAACTATGACACATTAAGTAGTCTAACCATATAATTTAAATTCTTCGTTCAAGACCCAACAAGGGTTCCAGTCAGCTGCTTTAAACATAAATAGTAGAGTAAAAGCTGCAAAGTTTAATCTGCAGAATTTATAAGAAAGGAAAATAAGGAAGGTTACAACAGTGGCTATAGGCTATATCCATAGTTCAGCCAAAGAAAAATATTAGGCTGTAAAGTTTCGTCCACCATTATTAACATAGTGATAGGATGAGTGGCGTTCAAATTTGTGACCTTTTCTATCAAATATGTTTTCTCCAAACAAAATTATACATGAAAAGCCATGATTTTCTTTCAAAAGATAACAACGGGTTATAGAGTTATATTGCGCCATTTATAGGAGAAAACGAAAGATGGAAAACGTTGTTGGCAGTTGTGGTTTTTTTGCATCTCTAAGATATTCATAAAGAAAGGTTGTTTGCTATTCCATTTGTTTCTAGTTGTGTACATCGACTTAAGTTCATAACAGGGGGCATGTTTGGATCTGCTAGAACTTGTTACTAATAGAAACTAAAAATTAGCCAAAATCAGCTGAGGTTAACAAGCTAGGTTGCTAACATCTAGTTATAAGCTTAGATGAGCCTTCAGGCAACCGGTGATTGGCACAAAAGCTGATCCGAGGAGAGGCGAGATCGAGCAAGGAGGCCAACTCAGCTCAAGGTGACATCGCAGTGAGAAACAGAGATGCGGTCTGCACTGAAACAACGGTCGTGCGGCCAAGATGTCGATTGCCAAAGTCATTTCTCCTATATCATGGGTTCATAGGATACGAAAGATAGAGAATAGAATGTGAAGAGAAATAAGAAAGAAAAGAAAGAGAGAAGGGCCCTATGAACATTTAACTATTTTTAACAGGCGAAGCTGTTTTACCTAACGCCTTTCCCAAATAGCTTCAGCATGAAAGCCGTAGCTCAAGCTCTACCAAACACACCATCAGGGTCTCAGACTGATTGCATGAATCTATGGCCTCAAATGGTTTCACCGTTCTAAAAAGATGTTTTTGTAAAAACAAGTACTGAAATTTAATTTGTTATAAGTACATAAAAAAATGGACGATTTTGCCATTAGTGTAATAAATAGAGATTTACATGTCATCTCCTTTTTGAGTGTTGCATCAAATTGGCTGGGATGTCAAATAAACCAGCCACAACCTATCATCCTCTGACCCCTGGCCATATATATGACCAGCTACGCATCTATTGCTTTGGCTCTGTGTTTACTGTCATATATTTTCATTCCATTAAGGGCCATCAAATCTTCAAGATGTTGCAGCAAGAAACTTCGATTCATTTCTTTCATTTCTACAGTCAAGCCATGCTGAGCATTGGAGTATTAATAAGGAGGTGTTATACCTCTAAAAGAGGTCGAGTGTTCTTCCATAACCAGTCACGCGAATCGCCACTCAACAAAGGGGAAACCTGCAAACATTGTGGATGCTTTAGGAGGCCAGTGATTTCAATAAGATGAGATAACTTACTGGAGGAACTAGGAAGGCAACATTATGATGATT
Organism: Themeda triandra; assembly: GCA_018135685.1. Taxonomy (NCBI): domain Eukaryota; kingdom Viridiplantae; phylum Streptophyta; class Magnoliopsida; order Poales; family Poaceae; genus Themeda; species Themeda triandra. The sequence goes on along the minus strand of JAENPR010000559.1, from coordinate 284,787 downwards.
TTACACAGCATAAACACATTCATAGAAAATTTATGAAGACTACCAACCTGTGCACCAGAAAGATCTGATGAAAACATACAAAAGGGAGCCATTGTTTTGCAAAATAACAATGCCCTCGGTGTCATCTATGGTGTACAAATAGGCAAGTCCCTAAATGTCAATGATATAAAAGCTCACCTTTTCCCAGACCTCTTCATGGTAATCATTGACCCACTTGATCTCCGAAGATGACAGCAAGGATGTCTCAATAAGCTTGCTCTAAAGATGGAAAAAAATCATCAGTACTTCATGAATTATGTGTTCAAACAAACTAGCAGTACATCAATCCAATATATGAAATTAGAGCAAAGTTTCATCCATTGAAACATATCAATAACATAATATTCCATTTGTATGTACCTGAATTGGAACAAAAGTTAGTTTCTCAAAACCAAGGTATGAAATTCCACCAAACGAATTTGGTAGATTAAGCTCGTTTACCAGAAGTAAATTCTGCAGCATTCAACAAAAAAATTAGGGACAAAAATGGCTGATTGGAACACCTAGTACAGTGAAAAAAACTACCTCGATACGAATGCCGAACGAATTGTCTTCATAATAACCAGGTTCGTTGCTGACAATCATGCCCTTCTGTAACGCTGTCAAATTTCCATATCGATAGCTAATGCTCTGAGGGCCCTCGTGGACATTTAGTGCAGCTCCAACTCCATGGCCAGTGCCTGGACCAAGAACGAACATGTAAATTAACTTATACTGCACATTATATCTTCAATGGAAGATTAACACAATCCTTCACTTTAGTTATCTTACGTAGTTAAAAAAAGGTACTACCATGTCTATAATCCAGTCCAATCTTCCACAGAGATGATCGTGCCAGAACATCAAGCACAAAGCCTGGAGTTCTCTCAGGGAACACTGCTTGATCGAGAGCTATATGGCCCTGTCACAAAATTTTATAATTTCCATCAGGCAGGAATATAAGTTGCTGCGAAACTAAATGTTGCTAAAATGTATTCCCAACATCATAACCAAATTGATTACCTGCAATACTCTGGTGAAGCATTCCTTTTGCCTTGGGGAAGGCTCACCAAAATGCACTGTTCTTGTTATGTCAGTAGTTCCATCAATGTACTGAGCACCACTATCTAACAAAAACAGATTGTCACTTCCAACAGAGCTACAGCTCTCTGGGGTTGGTCTGTAGTGTATTATTGCACCATTTGCACCATAACCTGTGTGAGAAAATTGACTATCAGATATACAAGTCAAGAGCTCTACAAATAATACTTTGGGTAATGCCGTAATGCAATATATCAAATGTCTGCTTTCATTCATTGTTCTGCCTAAGAAAAAAGTAAAGTATGCATCATAATAAAACAATAACATTAACACAATTACATAAACTACCATGGCTTTCATACAGATAAAATGTTACAAGATAGGCATAAAAAAAGGTTAAAGGAAAAAAAAGGATATTCCATCCTAGCTAACCAAGATCGATCTATCCTGTCATAAAGTGTCTAAAGAAAAGAAAATATAGTCTGAAGGGCTATCTTGAGACATAGTCTAGAAGTAATATTGAACATAATACAAGGAATTATCATTTGCACTTATACATGACAACATAAGAGATTAGCCAAGAAAAAGTTTCTTTGTGTTCTTATTTTAATAGTATTTTCTTAAAGAACAAAACAAACAAATTATACCACTTATAGTGTCGAAGCTTGTCTCTATAAATCCATCTTGCTTTTGACGAAACTCAAGAAGCTTTTCAGCAATTTGTACCTCTGTAAGGGGCACACTTTTACAGATTTCCTCCTCCAGCCAGCACCAGAATTCTGCTAAAGCAGCAGCATCTCTACAAATGTTTCATGTGCCAGGAAAGAAATATAGCTGTCAAGTTGAATGAAAGTAAAGGTAGCAGTAATACAACACGAAAATGTGGACCTTAGTCATGATAAGTAATGATGGATACAGGGACAGACCAGAGATGTTATTTTAAACAATATCCACATGACTAAAGAACACTTCAACTCCCAAAGTTAGAAAGTCGTTACAAAATAGCTACAGTATAATAGTTAACGCATTATGTTTCATTACTGAGAGAAAGATAATAATTTAGTTTAAAATTCCTGCTGGGCTGCCCTAGAGGCCTAGATACCTTTTCCTTTGTACAGCTAGAGGAAATAAAATTTTTGAAATTTATTCAGGCAATTTTCAGAAGAGAAAAGAACACTAGTTCAAAAGCCCTTCAATACAATACCTTAGGTGTGAATTCTTCATTCCCTCAATTTCTGCATCATTTTTAACTGACTTGGCAAGTGCAACCGGTGAAACATTGAATACAGCACTTATGACACCATTCTGGACACCAAGATCTCCAGTTATTGGGTCATCTGAACATGCTTCTCTCTCTCCAACTTTTTCCCCTGATTTTCCTTTCCTTCTCATGTGTCTGTTGCAACTTGATTTGAATGCAGTAACTATGGCTGCATTCACACTTGAAGAATCCAACCAGAGGTTTGCACCTTTCTCTGCCAGTCTTAAAAAGTAATCAATGTTTTAGCAACATTATTATTGTCTATGGCCTTTGGCAGGCCATCTAGCTCTTGGAAATCCTAGATCTAGGGCTGCAGGAATCTTAAGTGCATTTACATGACTCGTTTCACAAATATTTTGTGTTATATAAAAATAGTTAAGCCACATTAGTTTAGTCAAAAAACTACAAATTTAGCGTAGATCTTAGAGCTAGAGCATAAAGAAATATGTTTTAATTAACAGCAACATTACAAAAATTATGTTTTCCCTATTGAAATGTTGCATGATCTGATTTTTTTCTCAAATAATCAGTAGAGCATACATATGGTACAACACGCATATCAATGTAAATAGTGAGATCTGAAAAATTCAATTGTATACTTGGACTCAGATTTTATTTACCAAAAACAAATATTTACAAGAAAAAGAACAGAAATTCCAGCACCTCCATGGCAGCGACGCATTTGCACAGGTAAGGCCATAAGTAATTCAATTGATTAAATTTGATATGAAAGAACCATGGATCTAATGGGACAATTAAATCAATATATATGTTCTGACCATGATGGTTGCCTTACTATAGAAACAAAGGACTACATCAACAGCAAAACACAAAAGATAGTCTAGCAGAACTGCATATTGTCAAGAAACAAATTATTTTAAAGATTAGTGCTTTGGCAAGATTACCTTTCTACTTCAGAAATAATTGCTTCATATGGCTTAAGATTTACACCAGCTTGCTCAAGGTGCTCCAGAACATCTTTAGAAACTTTGCTGCTATCTACAAATAGTGTAGCAGTGCTAACCTCCACAATGAGGTAGCTATAAAATACTGGTGAATGTGGGACATCACTTCCTCTCTGCATTTAAATTTGAGATGAACCCATCAGATTCATGAACAATGCTGCTATGATTTCTCCAGAATTGTTGCTCGAGCTTTGAGTTCAGGCATGGCAATCGGTTAAGAACAATAATTCTTTTCAACAATTAATCAATTACTATAGCATAATAGTCAACAAAAGGATACAAACTCCCAAGGAGAACATTTCATGGAAACTCAACAAATGTTAACTATAAACCAACTACAAACAAAAGAAATAATAAAACTAAGACAGTAACATTTGCTAAGAACATTCAAACATATGATGCTTTTGAGTGAAAGCATGTGGACATTGAGGGACCGGTCACATGTATGACCCAAAATACACCAAAATGGATATGCAAATTGAGGAAAAAAAAATGAAAAGCACATCATGGCTTAATCGGCAGTAATTCCACAATACTCATAAGAAACATATCAATCAAACAAATTGTAAAAGAACCAAGATTTTACCATGTTCAACAACCAAGCAACTTCATCGAGCATTGAAATTACTACAGCATCACACCCATTTTCAGCAAGTTGTGACCTAACGAAGGACAACTTTGATGACACATCAATACCGGCATATTTGATGTCATGCACCCTAGTTGGTTCTTTTGGGGGATTTGGCCTTGCATCTCCCCATATCTCATCAACTAGGTTCATGCCCTCAACCAAAACTAACTCATGATTCTTATTGGCGATTGAATCCTTCAGTTCTTCAGCAGCATCAAATGAGAAAAGAAACTGCATCCTTCGAAGAAATGAAGGAAACAAGATTAGACTGAGAATACAATAAGCATATATCTCCAGAAGAAAAACATAATCAATAAAAGGAAAAACTAAATAAAAGTGAAAAATTGATATCACTTCAAAAATATAACTCTAAATTGAGTTGCCATAATCAGACCATTTCCATGAGGAACAGACATGTAACAAGCTTCTAGATAAGAAAAAGTAAGATTTTATATATAGAGTAAAAGGTAACAAAACATCTATCTGAAAAAAAATTACATGATTTCTTTATGAATAATAATTAACCCATGGCTTATTTATTACTGTTATGTCTTCAAAAAGATAGTTATATGTTAATAGATCCATAAATCTAATAGTAGTAATGGAATCATGATGCCTAAAATCTCTTTGGAAGTAGATCATATAACAAATTTGGATGTAGACAGTTTGTGATGAAGCGGATCCAAGGGAATGTACTGCAGTGTCTTTTGTGAGTTGTGACATTCACAAACCACGTTGTGGTGTCATCACCAAGAAAGAACGCAAACGCCAAACTACACACTTAATGTGGGCATCATGTAAAGTGTATAAGCAATACATCACTGATCACCACTACCCAGTATTGAAAATATATAAATTCTTCAATACAGCATATTAAAGAAAAACTCACCGGATCAATGCCAACTCGGCAACCGGATGGTAAAACATCATTTAACCACTCACTAGTAGTTGGAACACCATGATTCCCACTGCGCATGAGTGTCCAGTGATGGCCTAATTCCTTCTCTGCCTACCAAACAGAAAATTTGATCATGAATCAATAACTGAACTAAATTATGAATCAATAACTGAACTAAATGTGCAAAGATATTAAAGTTTGCAAAAGGTGAGAGTACCTGAAGGAAATAGCGGCCATCAGTCCAGAGAGCAGCCTTATCTTTTGTGACCACAGCAGTACCAGCACTGCCAGTGAACCCAGTCAGATAGGCACGCCTCGTGAAGCATTCTGCAATGAATTCACTCTGGAACAGAAGTTGTGAATAGAGACTATATTTAATTCAATTTCATCACTTCACTAAGTAGTACATTGAAAAATTACTACATCATTTACATTGGGCAGCAGTATTAGGAAAACAGTTCAAACTTTGTATCATGTGCAGTCAGAAACTCACATTGAGTACAGGTATCATAATTTTCTAAATCTCAAGCTAATCTTAAAGCTAGTTTCAAAGTAGAATAAAGAAACCATATATGCTTCATGACTTCAGTAGCAGTGAACTGATGCTTTGGCTTCGAATCGAAGTGTCAAATTTTATTTGTGTTTGTGCCTTGGACATGAGACGATTGACTACTGCACTGTTAAGCAAATGCTGTTTTTTTATGAAACTACATCATGACATAGTCAGAGCACACCTTACTAGAAATTACGTATTTATACCAAATGTAGCAATTATTGTGTGATTCTACAGATTTGTCAATAAGTATGCTTCACTGATACTTTAGAGAATTGGTGCATCAGTAACATCACATACATCCAACACAGTTGGAAACTATCGAAGAAGTATCAGAGTATATTTATGTTAAACTATTTGCCCATACTATACAAATACTTCTTGTATATTTCACGACCATAGCACCTCAATCGATAAAATCAGCCACGCCAATGTCAAATTTACCTCCTCACTCCCACACATCACACCAGCCAAGCAACTCCGAGGCGCTGGCCTCCACAGCCCCTGTTTCACCAACCTGCTGACAACCGCATCTCACCTTCCGTACTCCCAGCCCTTTGTGTCCATCCCCATGGACCCCTCTCATTACCCTATCAGTATAATCCCTTTGGAAGATTGTATGTTTTCCAAAACTTGCACATTGTATGAATAATCACAAACATCACAAGAGCAAAAGTTGGCATCCAGTGACCAGTAAGCCTCCTTGGGCTACACAAAACACATCTTCTAAATACAGGGCTAAGAACGAGGCAAATTGCAACACAGTCGTCACAAACAACGCAGTAATTTCTCTACAAGTGGGGACTACCATGCATATAGCACCTAAATTCAAGTACTTTTCCACAGTTACACTAATAGTTCGAGTAACCATCTACCAGTTCTGTTCATCTGGGTATATCAAAACCAAATCAATCACATATCAAGTCGGGACTATGGAGAGCGCGGCCGGACCTGGTGCGCGTCCTGTGAGGGGACGATGTATGCGTCAATAGCAACATCCGGCCGCGCGAAGAGTCGACGCAACGAGCGGAGCTTCTCATCCCCGTCGGGCGCGGAGTCCGCAGCAGTCGAAAGGCCCCGGCGCCTGCGGAGCTCGGACGAGGAGAGGGCGACGACGCGCCCGTCCCCGCCCGACGAGCTGGCGAGGACGCGGAGGAGGGGGAACCGGCGGCGGAGGGAGGAGGGGGAGAGCGCGGGAGGAGGCGGGCGGCGCGCAAGGAAGGCGGCGGCGGCGAGCGACGGGGAGAGCCGCGCGGCTTCCATCGCCATGAGCGAGCAGAGGAGAGAAATGTGTGGGGACAGGGGAGATAAGGCAGAAACGGCCCATAAGCGTCTATTCTCCGGGCTGGGCTGGGCCTCAACGTGTGGAAAATATCTACGGAGTATTTGACATTGAGGAACACGTGTCTCAAAAAACAAAAACAAAAAAACTTCGACGAAAATTTTCTTAAAATAGTAATATTTTCTATTAGAAATGAGACTTATACTACGACAGTTGATGTCATTAAAATTTTCTTGTAAAATAAAACGGACAAAAATTATAAAAGCAGTAACGAGCCGAGCACTGGAAGGACGCACGAATAGTGTTTCGATAGAGGCATCGACTATGATGACCTCCTCATGTTAGCATAAAGCTAAGCCACCAACTAGTCTTGTCCTACCATTGTGCAAAAAAAAAAAAGCACAAACTATCTAGGTTAGAAATCAAATGGACCCTTATACAAAATTGTGTCTTCATCTTGCTCTCGTTTTTGTATTTTTCTTCTGTAATTTTTATGTTTTTGCGATCTTGGATTCACAGGTTAGTTAGGATTTTTAGTAAGATCTTTTCACTCTAACACGAGTAACACCAATGTTGGACTCAATTGGATTCAACATGGAAATGTAATGAGCTGTTTTCCATATAATGCTATGGTGTTACTTGTTAATTAAAATATATGCACATGATTATTGCAAATGAGTACACATACACATTAGCTTAGACAACCAGGGATATCTTCTATATACGAATCCTGCACCAAACCCGATAGGGCCACGTCGCCCGCTAACGCACCGACCGTTCGATCTGGCAAACAAGCAAGATCGACCATCAGATTGGGGTCTTTGCGGGTCTCTACCCGTTACCCAGAAAAAAATCGGACCATCTCGAATGTTCGCGAACCCGCTGGGCCGACAACTCGTCCCCTCCTCCTCGGACTGTGCTCATGCGCCGCCAGCCGCCGTGCTCGTGGCTCTTCTATGCGCCAGCCGCCATGCTCTGCGACTCGCCGTGAAACCAGACGCTACTCATCCCCTCCACCTCACGCTACGGTGCTCCTACAAAAGTTCACTCTACCGTCAACCGATGGCCGCCACCAAGGCCTCCCCACGCCAAGATGAAGATGGATGCATACAGCAGTCCAGCCGCACCATTGCTGGCCTCATCCCCAAGCTCCAATCAAGTCTAGCCATCGCCGACTCCTCCTGCGGGCGTTTCGTTGCAGCTCCTCGCGCATCCCGCCTGCGTCACGTGGAAAGGATCGCCAAAGCCTGAAATCCGATAGCAATGGCATCCCTAGCCTCTGTGCTTGCTCTGCTCTCGTATACTCCCCATTGCTGGCTACGGTCGATCTCATTGCCGGCGTCGATGCTTTCGTGGATGATGCCCTCAACATATTCGGTGAAATGGGTGTTCAGTGAAATGGGCACAATGTGCGTCTTTTTCTCTTCTTCTTTTTCCCCCTTTCAATATTTGGTGGCTGATTCTATACACTCCGTAGTCCACATCTCCATAGTTGTACAGATATTGAAACGAGTATAATGATTTCAGTGCAATTGATAGATGGTGACTATCAGCCAACAGCCAAGCGGATGTGTCTACACATCGAGATTCTATCGAAGATGATGCACCACTCCTCAATTATGTAAATATACTTCCCAACTTTGTTCGATTGGGGGAAGAAAGCTAAGCTGATTACATATCCATTTTAGGAATCCGATGATATTACAAATACTTCCAATAATCAATGATCTCGTAACATAAATAAATGAGTTAAAAAAAATTACAGCAGAGTACATTGCTTATTGGATTATAGGAGATATGGTGCTAATAAGTCATAAGTAGTCAAGGCAAGGCCCTCTGGAGTCTTGCAAGCTGGATTCATTTTTTAAATATTTATTACTCAGCAGTCTTGCAAGCTGGAGTCATAAGTAACTAAAAAGATAACTATTTGGTGGAGTATGTATGAGTCATCTAACCACTTGGGCTTTACTATAGGTTCACTTGCATGCTGAAATAAGTATATCTTCAAGCATGGTAATATCTTTATATATTTTTATGCCGTCCTCTTAACAGCTACCTCTAACTACACCATCCATACAAAAATGCAATGATCTGTAAAGAGTCTGAATAACTGTACGTTTGAATAGAAATTGCCTAAAAGCTTGAACTGAAAACCAGGGATAGTTGTGCTACCAGATATGTGAATAACAGTGGTGAAAAATCAATAGTTTTGTAAAAAATCAACAGATATTATGTTATGAAATGCTATTATGTTTATAAAGAACAACATTGCAAAGCTACCACATAGATTTTCAGAGTCTGAACACAAAGTTAGTTCTTTATCATAATATGGGTTGTTTTATATATGAAAAGATAATTCTTGCATATATTTTTCAGGGGCATGAAACAATGATATTTGTCCAAGTGAATGGCCTTTATTTAAGTGTCCTATACATTTATTTAATCGTTTTAAACAATGAGTATTCTTCCTAACCGGTAACAGTTGCAATCTGACTATATCACCACCGACCTGTACTGGTTAAAACTTTGTCAGATAAGTTGCCAAGCTCATCTAAAGAGTAAAGACTCATCTTATCTTGCATTTCTACTAACTGTATGTTCATGTTAATTTTTGTTTGCAACATAGAAAAACTTTGCTAAATCTTGACTAATTATATGTTATCTCATATTGTATTGGATATGACCTTTGTTTGTTCCTAATACAAAATAAGATCAATACCATTTTGTTTCTCAAAGATATCTTAAATCTCATCAAATTAGGATGCCGCTTACCTTTTTCAAGCTCTGTTAATTGTTCTGGGGGCACAATAGAATAAAAACCAATAGAGCTTCTGATGGCAAACTGAATGTCAAAGATCCAGCCAGTTTGCTTCAATGTGGTGTGCACAAACTGGGCAACACACTTCAGATGACTCTCACAGGCTGGTGAGGCAAAGGTAGGCGCTTGAATCATCCTTCGGCCAATTGTAACTTATAGATCATCATAATTTTGCAGTTTGGGCAACTGTATTCACAAATTTATTAATCTGTCAATGCATGTCTCCACGATGCTATGGTGTATTATTTTTTAGACACAAAATCATACAGAGGATTGAATTCAGACAAAGGTACAACTCACTAATAAGTCTACTGGAGAGTGGAGTAACTAAGTTGTTAGCTGATCCATATATCTGTACCCTGTTCCAGTTTTGTAGTGTTTACTTTTTCCACATACAGTTTAGATATCATGTGACATCTTGCTTCAAATGGAGCTCTATTTGTGCCATTCCACTTGCAGCCCTGCTCAAACATGTTTAACATTCTTTTTTTTTTTCTCAGTATAGCGATGCTTACTATTATGTTTAATTCTATTACTTAAATGTCCTAAACATCATGACATTTCACTGTACCCTTTTGAAGTTTGCAAAGTACTATAGGAATTTCTATTACAAGGAATGAAGCTACTGGTTGCACATCTGAGTACCATGCCGGTATGCACACTGTGACAATCATTGTCGTCTCATGCCCTAGCACTATCTTCCTACACTCAGCCAAATTGATCTATAATTATTAATTTAAATAAACAAGGATCATCTATAATATAACGGGCACATTCACTGGCCATAAGCGGCAACACCGCGATGTTTTCTAGTTATGAACGATTCTAGCATAAACTTCTCATTCAAGTATCGCTTCTTAGTTAATTAGCCAAAATATGGTTTTATCAAGAAACATCACTTGGTGGAACTGAGTTTTAGGTTATGTACTGACTAAGAAACCAAGATACACATCTGCAAAGAAACAAAGGTACAAGCGAGTGGCAAAATCACTACGAAACCAAGATAAAATCTTAGAGATGTGGTATTGGGAGTGGTAAAGTCTTGGTTTTTCTCCCTCTCTCTTCAATAAATATAACGTGACATCAGCAAAATAGATTAAATACGAGGATAATAAATACTCCGGAGTCTATGATAGTGTCTGCACTGTGAGTGCTCTAAGCAACATGTATTGAAAACCACACTTACCTTATCAAAGCGTTTGTGTACTGCTGTGCAGTCTTATACATGAATATAAAGATAGGAGGTAGTGAGGGTCATGGATGATACGGGAAAATATCTAGTGGAAACCACATCTTAGGTGGAAACATGGAAACCAATTCAAAAACATATATTTAGGTCGTTCAAAAAAACTTTTTGAACGACCTAAATATATGTTTTTGAATTGGTTTCCATGTTTCCACCTAAGATGTGGTTTCCACTAGATATTTTCTCTGGATGATATATCATACAATGCATATGCATAAATATCTTGCTAGTGCATGAGTGTTGTCTAATATAGGAATGAGAAACATCTGGAAAGGAAAAATAGACCATGTGAAGCATGATTTCCTCGAAGAGTCGCATATCATCACGGCCGGTGACAGATGCCTGAGCAGCACGAACGGGTCCGTCACCAATAGGATAACTGTGCAGCTCGTAGTCGTGGCTCTTGGCATGTAACACAGCCACCGAGCGTGGGTTGACAGAAGGTGAAGAACCGGTCGTGCTCATGATCGAGCTTGAAGAACTATCAACTATGGATCTAACTTGATTAATCAACGCACGATATCTTAGCATCGACGAGCTCCTCACTACCATGTTTTTTCATATTATTAGTTATACATCTACTGTGACATGCATGGACACTCAGGAGAGAATCGACGCCTGAGCTCATCTGCTGCTCACCCCCCCTGTTTTCTCTGAGCTTAATTTCTTAGCTGTGGAGTCGAGTAGAGTTGAGTTGGTGCTTTTGTGGCACGAGTTGAGTTGTTTTGGTACCTAGGTGTGTTATTGGAGTAGGGTACCCTCCAAATTGCATGTGGTTTTTGTCCAGTTTCCACTTCAAAAACTTGGACGGGGGCACTTGCCTTTCTTTTTTCTTTCTTCAACTAATAGAAATTGCGGCAAAACTTTTGTCGTCCTTTCGAAAAAAATTCTTAGCTATAGGAGCCAGACTTATGGTATATGATTCTAAGGCATGTGCATCACATACCGAGGTATCTAGTTAGTGGTATGAGAAGGTGGAACACTGCGGTTGCTAACACCACCACGTAGTAAAACGTGGACATCAGTGTCGGGTTAAAAGATCGGACACTGATACTGCCTGCCACCTCACTGCTGAAACCGTCGTGGTAGTTTGAAATCTGGCAATGTTGGGGGGTTTTGAACCACCATAAATCCAGTAATATGGGGTAGTGTAACTAAAGCATAGGCAATGGTAATAATTATGGTTATGATGCTATCGGGCTACGATAATTCGTCAAGTTGGAGGTTAACTTTGATATAGAAGAGAGATAGAGCCTTCCTCTATAATCCAGCACCCTCAAACTATACTCGCACGAACATATACGATTCTTGATGACTCGGCGGCACCTGGACAAAACCGAAGTTATAGTAACCATGCATTTACATATGTATAGTTAATTAGTTATATTTGCATAATATGCCTGCAGAAAAGGCAAAGCAAAACAGGATTTCATGTATTTGCGTTCCATCTCTCTATGACATACAGATTTGTCTTCACAATCGCATGCATGCAGTGACTGATATTCAGCATCCTATCCCTTTTGTTCCATCTGCCAGTCTATTGGTCTAGTCCTCCAAGAGGGTTGGCACTTGGCAGTTGGCACACTCTCTCGGTCTTCTCGGTACTTGCTCCCTTTGCTCTGTTTCTGGAACTCAGTCTTCCAGTGATGATATGCTGATCTTTAAGGATGACATACTTTGCTCAGCCTTTTCATTCTTTCCGGGTGTTTCTCATTCCCAATGCAGGAGACACATGCATTGAATAGATCTATATGTGCACATATTCATGGATATGGCATGTATCATCCTTGTTCTTCCCTCCCTAACTATATATATTCTAATGCAGTATAAGACGACGAGCTCGTCCACACGTAGTCATGAATAATGGTAACTGTGGTTTCCACCACACGTAGTACTAATCAGACACCAATGGAGGTGGCAGCATTCAATGAAATCTTTTATTAGCTAGCCGGTACGGTCTCTATACACGTTTCAAGGAGTACATTACATTTCATTATTTTGTTGCAATAAATGTTACAGAAGAGTTTGCAACTAATTATAGAGGAACCTACTATACCTAGTGTTATAAGTTGAGCCTCCATCTTAACATGCATGCGTACCTGATAGCGCACATGTATATTTTATTTTCCAACTCATCCACCAAATTGCGCATGTGTACCTGAATATGGCACATATTTTGATTGCTAAAACTGAAAAAAAAACAGGCACATTGTCATCCAAAAAATAGGAAAACAAAAAATCATATGTTAGCCCAGGCTATCGCGAACTAGGGAATTCGTAGTTACCATTACCAACAAGGAAGCATACCAGTAACATAACAATCACTGATAGAGAAATGGCTTCTTATCCCGGTTGGGAAACCCCATTTTGTCCCGGTTTCCCAACTGGGATTGCTCAAGCGGGACTAAAGGTCGCCCCTTTAGTCCCGGTTGGACAACCGGGATTAGAAGTGGCCCTTTAGTCCCGGTCTGTACTCCCAACCGGGACTAAAGAAGGCTTGAGACCAGCAGCTCTACGCACCCAGTTTTATTTTCTTTTATTTTTCTTTTCTTTTCTTTTCTTTTCTTTTATAGTTTCTTTATTACATCGGTTACTTGTGAGATATTCTAAAATAATCACATATTACAAACTAATAAGCAATAACATAGTATAATACATTATAATTATGGATCCATACAACAAAGTATAGGTTCATGCAATCCAAACTAAGAGTTTGCGATAAGTGTTACAATAAACTAATTGATGCTCAACCGCAAAGTTAATTACACACTTGTCCAATTAATCCCCAAAGCGAGGTATAGGGATTTGACTCTCTCGCACTTTAAAATCGGTGAAGTGTAGATCACCGATTTTTAATCCAAGAACATCATCTATGTACTCCAGAGTATTGAACAGTGCACTCTCCGTTGCCTCACTACTACGACGACAGGGGCGACTAACAACGGTTAATGGTACTCTAGGCGGAGTTGGTTCTCCCCTCTTAGTCACAATCACCTTTGCCCGATATCCTTTTGTAGTTAGTATTGGGTCTTCAGGATCATATTTCCACTCATAACCCAATGAATGAATGACTTGGTTTAGAATGGCTTCAAAACTGCATGCCGCATAAGTCATGTCATACTCCCGTACACTGTCAATGTTGTCAACAAATAGAGTTATGAGAACCGATATATATATCTTTACAAATTATAACAACAAATGTAAATATAAGCTTCGAGTTTGACTTAGAATTACCTCGGGACGGGTTACGTGCCATCTCAGTGCACACAAATGCGGAACTTTGTCATACATGTTGAGGTCTATAGCTTGCATCTTCACGAGAAGATAGAGTAGGCAAGGTAATCCCAAGCCTTTCGAGCCTCTTCACACATACTTGAACTGCATATTTGACTACAATACCTCGATCGGGATTCTTTATTCCGACCTCTGAGATTTGTACAAGTCTGCGACCATGACCTTGACCAAGAGCAATTTGAAAGCGAATTCGACATTGGAGTCTTTGACCATCATCAACAGTGTTGGTCTGAGCATCCACTTCTGTAACTCCAAAATATGATAGTGTCTCTTTGAGCCAAATGAGTGGGTCAATTACCTATGGCATATTACAAAATCATATATAAATACATTCCACGCGTGGTTTGAGCCAAATGAGTGGATCAATTTCCTTACAATGTTTGGATGATTCCAAGGTATAGAACTCATTCCACGCATGGTTTCTATACTTGGGAAATCCCGACATACGAGGTAGCCATTGAAACCTATGACTTCTGGTTCAGGGAGCGCACATCCAGCCATCTATCTAATTAAACAAACATGTTCATCAAAAGAAATTATGTTACAAACAAGTACCAACACAACTATATAGTATTATTAGAGAACCATACAAGTTCTATTGGAGAACCACACAACTATATTTTAACAAGTATCAACAATTATCTAATTAATTCAATGAGAATGATCCGAAAATGTTATTTTTATATAGAATTGGTTAAACTTATTATATAATACTAAAAATGTTATTTTTACAAACAAGAATGCTCTTGGCTAAAACATATTGTGTCATTATATACTAAAACATATTTTTCATTAAAATGTACTACACTTATATACTAAAACATTATATTATACTAAACTTATATACTAAAACATGATAATATACTAAAACAATTGTGTCATTATATACTAAAACATATTTTTCATTACAAGAAACCATACCCTGCTCTTGGCGGTGGTGTGGCCCGGTGGCGGCGCTGACCCGGTGGCGGGGGTCGGAGGCGCGTCGGGGTGGGGAGGCGCGTCGGGGTGGTTGGAGGCGTCGGGGTCGGGGTCGGGGCGTCGGGGTGGTTGGAGGCGGCGGCGCGTTGGGGTCGGAGGCGCGTCGGGGAGGGAGGCACGTCGGGGTGGTTGGAGGCGTCGGGGTCGGGGTCGGGGCGTCGGGGTCGGGCCGGGGCCGGAGGGCGTCGGGGTGGTTGGAGGCGGCGACGCGTAGGGGTCGGAGGCGCGTCGGGCGGAGCGGAGGCGCGTCGGGGTTGTCGGCGCGCGTGTCGGGAGTCGGCGCGGAGGCACGCGTCCGTCCGGGGAGGAGGATGTGGCGGGCGTTGGGGTCGGACGCGGAGGCGGAGTGTCGGCGGCGGAGGGGTGGCGGCGTGGTACGAAGTGACTCGAGTGGCGGGGAGGAGGGGCGGCGGTGGCGGATAGGTTTTATAAAAGGTTAGGTTTAGTCCCGGGTTGGGCCTCCAACCGGGATAAAAGGCCATTCAATCCCGGTTTGGGCTATCAACCGGGATAAAAGGCTCACATTTAATCCGGTTCGGAGCCGACCGGGATTAAAAGGAAAATTTTGGCGCGCTCCAAATTTTCCTGCGAGCCACCATTTGGTTTGCCGCGCTTCTTTTTCTTATTTAATAAATTGTTTTCCGAGAAAATCATTATAGTCTTGTTTAATCCATATCTCACTCATTTCTTGTCCAAATTGAGTGATTCAAGTTCCAGTATTTTTCTTATGACATGAGCTATGCATAGAAAATATCATATGGCCTGTTTGTAGACATTTTCTATGTAGGTTTTATTTAATTATGGGCTATGATTTAATTCTTATAGGGCTGCTTGGTTGCTAGCCAATCTTTGCCAAACCAAAATATGAGCAACCAATAATTCTTATACTCACTAAAAGGATACTAAAAAGATTGTCATTAAAAACCTAATATTTTCAAGTTTGTTAACTCAATATTCATCACATCAATTACCGTACCACTCATTGTCTCGTCGAACTTCCAAATCCCATGAGTGTATGTCTTAGATGCATATTTCTCTCTCAAAACTAAGGTAGATCAACAAATTAAGTAATGCACTTTCAGTTGCTTCACAACTTCGAGTACAGGGTGTACTAACAACTTTTAATGCTGGTGAAGTCGGGGGGGCTTGTCCCCTCATTGTCACATGCAGCTTTGCCTGGAATCCTTCGGTAGTGAGTGTTGGCCATTCATCAATAAATTTCCAATCGTAGCCCAATGTATCCATTGCCTGGTTAACAATTGCTTCAAAACTACACCCTGCGTAGGTTAAGTCACTGTCCTCATCCTGTAAGTATCATAAAAAAAGGTAGTTAAAACTAAATTTTATAACACTAAACAAATTTGTCGATATTATGTGATTGACAGCAACTTTACCACATCATCTTGGTTGTTTTGAGCATTCCTTGCACAATACCTACGGACAAAATGCCCTTTGTCCTCGTTGCCCGAATCTAACTCATATGAATATTCCTCATCTTCAGCTTTCATTATTATAGAGGACAGTGTAGGTATCGTGTACCCAATATTAGCAAGCTTGTTTAAGCATGACTTTATACAATCTCTTTCTACAAAAGCCTTATCATGCCCCCTGCGCCCCGTCTCTAAGATTTGTACAACATCTGTACCCACAGGTGGTAGGATGGAGAATGATCAACTGGATGAAAGGTCACAACATCCAATGCTTCAACATCGAAATGATTGAATGGTATCTCCCTAATCCAAACAATAGGGTCAATTACCTACGATACATTTAAGAAACACACATATGAATATATATCAGAATTTTTTTTGAAATGATATCTAACACACATTATTTTCTTGAAACAAATAGGGTTGCTTACTATAGTGGGAAAACGATTGTTCAACACATTTGGGTTGAAAAGTTCCGGACTACACATTACGTGGCCGAAGTCCCCTATAACTTCCGGTGGAGGGAGAGAAGAACGTCCACCATCCCTTATAAAGGTAAGACAATATCATTGTCGATTACAAAAATTACATAGCCCATCATCAAAGTGTACAAACACATTAAAAGAAAATTACATATAAGGTAACAAAGACCTTAATCAAAGTGTACAAACACATTTATAAGTAACCACCTCAAAAACACTCTTCTAGCACCAAGAAACGTCAAACAGGTGCCAAAGAATGTTAGAGGTGGAGGATACAAACTATGTCTATTCCAAGACGATGCGCGAGACGAGCGAGC
Organism: Themeda triandra; assembly: GCA_018135685.1. Lineage (NCBI taxonomy): Eukaryota > Viridiplantae > Streptophyta > Magnoliopsida > Poales > Poaceae > Themeda > Themeda triandra. Next base: position 267,570 of record JAENPR010000559.1, on the reverse strand, counting down.
AACGAGAATGTTCATGGCTTCTTGCACGACTAAGTCCGCGGCAGCCCATGCAACAACTTTCCCAAATAGGATGGATCATTCCACCTATTGGGAAGTCCCTGTAACAATCTCATTGCATTAACCGCTTGCTCAACTACTGCAAGGTCTGGAGTAGCATAGAACTTCAAAAACACTCTTCTAGTACCAGTTGTGAGCATCATCACTAACTAAGCACGTCACAATCTGTATGTGAAGGGCTTTATCCCACAAATAACATATTTTTATGGATACAAATGCAAGGAAACAACAGATCCATATTAGAGCGGAAGGTAGTTCATCGCAAACCATCATACCTATGCAAAAACCTGAAAAATACTTCTAAACATTTTAGAGAAACAAATATATATATCATCACAGGAGAGCTGGAGCGCCTGACCATGCGCAACAAGTACACCAGCGCCGATCAGGTTCATGCTACGGACGGGGCAGGTATGGAGATAGCCCACGTTGGCCATAGCATTCTACATTCCCCTAGTAGAAATTTTTGTATTAAAAATATTCTCCATGTTCCACAAGCACACAAAAACCTATGTTCAGTTAATCGTCTTACTAAAGACAACAATGTTTTCGTTGAATTTCACTTTGATTAAGGAGCGGGCAACGAAGAAAATCCTCCACAGAGGAACATGTGAGCGGGGGTTGTACCCGCTTCATCCATCGCCACCATCATCCCGGCCTCCGAATAAACAAGCTCATGGCGCAACCAAGTCCTCCATGTCTCTGTGGTATCATCGTCTTGGCCATGCTTCTTCGCGTGTGGTTCAGCAAGTCTTAGATCGTTTTCAGCTTCCTTATTTTTACGATTCCAATAAACATCAAGTCTGTGATGCCTGTCAACAAGTCAAGAGTCACCAGTTGCCATACCCTCGGTCATCTAGTGTGTCCTCTGGTCCTTTGGACCTTATTTTCTCAGATGTATGGGGCCCTGCCCCTAGTTCAGTCGGTTGTTTTTCATACTATGTGAGTTTTATTGATGACCACATGAAATTTACTTGGGTCTATTTGATGCGCCACAAATCTGAGGTGTTTTCCATCTTTCAAGAGTTTCAATCTCTAGTTGAGCGCCAATATGGGAGAAAAATATGTGCCGTTCAAACAGATTGGGTGCTGACGGTGATTAAGTATCATTTTTATACTGTCAACGCAGCAAGAGAAAGGACTAAAATGAGTTCACCTATTAGATATAGGGGTTACACTGACAGAATTCCACGAGTTTTGGTGATTGTCTATTTCTGCAGGGGGTTATCAGGAAAGAACCTAAAGAAGGCCCACATGTTGGGATTACATAGAGATAAAGACCGAACGGGTAAAAAAAATACTCTAGAAGACTCGGGAAGGCGACCCCTGGAAGATGGGCCCCACCTGGCAGCCTCCAGGGGCGGCCGCCTCTCCACCTCAACCAATGAGGTTGAGTCTCGCGGATTATGCCTCCACTGCCTTTGAGGATGAATAATAATCGTCCATTTAGGTCGGTTTGATCCGAGGGCTGTGGTGCATTCTAGAGGGCTATATATTCAGAGCCCCTGACCCCAGGAGAAACCCTAATTCCAATTCATTCAAGAGTTCATTCTCTCATCTGAAGAATTCAGAGAAGCCAGAGCCACCATCTCAATTAGAGCTCCATAGTTTAGTAGCAAAGCTACATAGGAATAGATCTAGAGGGAATCAAGCCTAGCTTGGAGTTCGGATCTGTCGGAGTTCTTGGTAATTCCCCTCTACATTCTTGTAATATTCATCATTGTTCGTGATACTATGAATAGTACTTTATTCTATTCTATTATATCAGAATTGACTTTGCTCTATTTGATTATGTTCTCAATTATATTGTTCTTAGTTTACTTTGATTATATGTTTAGCATAGTTGGACTAGAATTATGTTTATGCATAGGATCGTATAGTGCTTGCTCATTAGGCCAATGGGTGAGTGATAGATATTGTGTAGGCATGGTGCCTAGACCGTATTTATCTGCGATTGCACCCTATATTCCGGATCGTGAGGTAGATCGCGGGAGTGACAGTCCTGTTGAGTCCTTTGTAGTCCTTCTCCCGAGTATAGGTCTAGCAGAATACCCCTATTACATTGAAGTCATTGCTATGTCTCTAGTCTTCTCTGGTAATATCACTATGCATAGATGTAACCTTTTCCTGCCAAGATTGCGAGATGTTCTTGCACTAATCATTGTATGCTTTGACTTTATAGTTACAATAACATAGGATTATACCCTAGATTGTCCTAGTCCATGCTAGTGTTATAAACTTAGAGTGCTAAGTTGAGATGGTTACTATTATTTTATGTGGCTAAATGCTCTCATTTATCTTATGTCAATTACCATTCATTCCTATATTTTATGTGACACTTACCCCGTATGAGATGATCGATACGAGACAAGGTTAAGCTCTCCATTATCGCATGTGCATTGCTCATCACTCATTATCCAGTGCATTCCCTTCCCGGTGGTAAAATTATAAATAACGATACCTGGATTACTCCTGGTTAAAATGCTACGATGATATTTTCTATGCGCTTGCGGAACCCTCCTTATTTCAGTTGCACTTAATAACCATCATCAAGCATTTTTGGCGCCGTGGCCGGGGAAGGTTGAAAGCTAAAGGATAATGAGCAGCACTGCACTAGATAATAAGATTGAGCAGACCTTTTCATACTAACCCATCTCTACAGGATTACTCTTGTTTTGTCTACTTGTGTATTTTATGCGAGGTAATCAAGACAACTCTTCCTGACAATTATATTGACAATCCAGAAGCTTTATTCAGGAAGACCAGAAACAAGTTGAAGAAGACCAATCAATCATCATCATCAACTCAACTTGAAAGTTTGTCGGAAGCAGAAAGTCGACCTTTCGTTCGAGACTTGACACCGGCGTTTGAAGCCATGGCAAACAAGTCACTCCGTGAGTTCTCGGCTCCCACTACGGATAATATCCGTCTTGGACCAGTGCGGACATCGGCGAGCTTTCGAGCTCAAGCTGCGCCGATCAACATGGTGCAAGCAAGCCGGTTACGTGGAAGGCCCATGAAGATGCTAGTGCTCATCTCCAACACTTTACGGAGATTTGTAGCACATTCACCATCAAGGATGTCCCCGGAGATGCTATACTACTTCGCCTCTTCCCATTCTCACTCTTGGGGAGAGCGAAGCAGTGGTTCTACGCCAATAAGGAGAAGAATACTACGTGGGCACTATGTTCCACCAATTTCATGGCAAAATTCTTCCCCATGGGCAAGACAAATGCTCTTCGTGGGAAGATATCAAGCTTTCAGCAACAACATGATGAGACTGTCCCAGAAGCTTGGGAGCGCTTTCAAGATTACATCCTCGAATGTCCTCATCATGGCATGGAGAATTGGCTGCTTATGTAGACATTCTATCATGGGCTTAGCAATAGCACACGTGATGTTGGGTTATGAGGGTGCTACGCTAGCCGGAAAACAAAACTTTTCTACCTCACATCCCAGGATCTACTGCTAGTTATAGGTTACCGGATTACCACTAGACGCGCAGATGCAGCGGAAGACAACTCGATGTAGTCGAACACGTTGCAGCAGTGCCGTGCAGTTGCGTGGTCATCCAGCAACTCCTCCCACCACTTGCGGTTCGTCCTCATGCTCCAGATGCAGCACCTCCGAGGTATCACACACATACGAGGAAGAAGCGATGCGCCTCCGGACTGCTAGGTCCACGAGGAGCGAAGGCGAGAGCGTGGAGGGCGACGGCGGCTGCCAAAAGGCATGGATTAGGTTTGGCCACGCCCCTCCCCTCTACATATATAGGCCCATTAGAAACCCTAAGCCTTTTCTAATTCGGGTCCAACCCGAATTAGGCTTCCAGCCTCTTAAGCGTGCGACCCTATGGATTCACGCACACATAGACATGGGCCGAATACTCCTATTCGCCCAATAGCTGACAGCGGCCTCTAGCAAGGCGTGACAACTCCTATGTGCACGTAAATGATCATATCAGACAAACCACCATGACTACATACATGTTACTCCCTTGCCTCATGATATTTGGTTCAACTCGTGGGTTAACACTTAACCCAAGCATGACCATGCATTTGTTGATCCAATCACTTGAGTGATCCAGTGATATCACTCTCATTAGAGAGGGGCAAGTCTCATCTTGATTGTCTATGTCTCATAGCATGTTTCTAGACAAACTCGAAGACGTCCTTTATAACTACCCAGTGACGGAGTAGCGTTTGTCAGTCCCTAAGCAAGTCGATACACATCTCGAGTACTGTTGGTTAATATTACGCTGTACCGGATTTGGGTAAGGAATCTAGTTCCCCGGCAACGGCTCAAGAAATGCTTGTTAGCAGATCTTAGCGCAATCACTAGAATTAAGTAAATGTGAGTAGCGTATGGTAGCTAAGCCTACGCAAACCCGAACCACTACCGGAGAGAGGGTGTCACAATTCCTCTTCCGGCAACGGCCTAAGAATGCTAAGCCAAGCTAAACTCTAGTGACAACGTAGGACTAACCAAAGGGTAACTCGCAGCGCACGGTGCCGATGTAGCACTTCAATCGGGTGAGTACTCCGGTGTCGAATTTATAGTTCGCTCACGGGAAGCGGATTAAGACTCTCTAGCAAATGTGTGATGGAAATCCGTGGTGGTTCTACTCAATCTAAGCTATTGATATTGATAAAGGGTATGAGTGTTGTTATGAGTGATAACTAAGGGTAACTAGTAGGTAGCTAGCTAGGTGGGAGGACAATGAGTGAGTAAGGACTCCTATGTATCTAACTATACTTCTGTGTTCTAATCTAACTAGTGTAACGACTTAACTAAACTAATGCCTAGACCATCGATGTGATAGTCCTATTCCAGCGGACCTATGACTTTAATGGGCGCCCTACACCCTACCCCTAACGTAAACAGATATAACTGAAAGGCTGCGTTCTGTCACAACCGCCCCGCTGTAATACGTTGGACAGTGAATGGACTTACCACTCAAGAGTGAATGGAATTACCAATCATCGATAGGGTGCATCCACTATTAAGCACTAGCCTAAGCACCTCGCCTAATCTAGTCTTAAGACTCCGGTTACCACGTAAGTAGCCTCGGCCCCGAGTTGGTAGTGAAACACACACAAAGGATCTAGACACTAACTAGTTCGGACTCTACACTAATGAGACTAAGACACAACACTACTACACTAGTATAGCAATGCACTAAGTAAATACGAAAGTAAAGTACTCAAAGTAAAGACTTAGTAAAGTAAAGCGAGACTATATTAATATAAGGAAAGTACTTCGAAAGTAAAGGTACAAGAGCTATACAGATTCTCCGAGAAAGACGACTCCGGAGACCCGAGCTTCGCTCGACTCGACTCTAACTCCCACTCTAGACTAGACTACACTACTCTTGATCTCCCAAGAGAGCTTGAGCTTGAGAACACTAATGTGAACTACTTGGGGACACTTTACAATGAGAGACTAGGGGGTATTTATAGTGGAGGTGGAGTAGGGGTTACTCCGCGCCACGTCGGCGATCCGTGTGCTCTCCGTCATGCGCGTTGGATCAAACCGACCTTCCACCGACTTGAATGGACGGCTCTTGGTGCGGGACACGTGGGAGTCATGCGGGGAAGGCGGTGGAAGCGAACCGACCCCAAGTGGGGCCCATGTGCAGGTCGGCCGACCTATGGTTGGCTGACTGTGGGTCCCACCGGCCTTCTAGAAGGTCCGGGTGGCGTGGGTGCAATGCCAAGGTGTCCTGCCACCAAGGCGGGTCGGCCGACCGGCATTGGACCCCGGTCCACGTGGCAGCTTCCTGGTGCTGTCCTGGCTTGTCACGTGTAGTCTTGTCCGAAGTTGGGTTCACTTGATATCTTGCTTGCTTCCATGTGGATCCCTTGTCCATTGTACCAATCAGATGGAATATTGATGTGTGGTACATTTGGATCCAGGATCAGGTTCTCCTATAGAGTTCAGGGACCCTACTTGGTGGTCGGATCTGGTGAGACCCGAGAATCGGGTCGGAAGACACGGGTTTTGGTCTCACGGGTCTGTTTCCGGCTTTCCCGCATTTCACAAGCTAAGAGTACAAGTGGAACTTTATTAGTGATAAATATGCTCATGTGATGCTTATCTTCCTTCTATCGAGGACTGTTGACGGGTTTCGAGTGTACCAAAACTGGTCTTTATTCCGTCAACAAGATCCCCCAAGCTTAACCTTTGCTCGTCCCGAGCAAACGATTAAAACTTGGTTCGATTGGATCGAGTATTATTACTAAGTTAACATCTCAATAGTACTAAGTGCACAACAAAGAACTTCTCCTTGAATGGAAAATTTAGCAATGTTAACACACCCATATTACTTTAGCACCCATGGGGCTTATGGCATTAACTCAGTCTTGGGATGTTGAAAGATAGAACAGTTTTGACTAGAGCATCTACCTTTCTCATTCTTTTAGCAAGTTTCATGCCAGAGGTTTTTGATAAGTTTTTCCAAAGAAGTCTTAATGTTCCTCAAATGGTTTCTCTCAAGTCACTCAAGTGGTGTATAAATCCTCACTAAGGCACAAAATGTGTTTGCCTTTCAAAGACATCCTATCTCTAATAAGGCTTTATATGGAGCTTGAGTAGGTATGTCAAGGAATAGCGTACTTGCAAGGCATATGTTGTCTTAGTTAAGAAGAATGAAGTCTTGGACCACAGCAGAGTCTTATCATACCCTTAGATCAAGATGTAAGATGGAATGGGTGAATGTGATGGATGATAAAGAAATGTATGGTGGATGAGGTTGCTCCTTTATTTTATGCTATCTCTCTTTCTACTTCTATTGAGACAAGGCTAGCTCTTCTCTCTCTTTTTTTTCATCTCTTTCTCTCTCTTTTTTTTTTCTCAATAGATGCCTAGCCTTTATGAGATGTGTCTCACCTACAAATGATAACTGAGAGAGAATCTCTAACTGTGGAGCATGGAGCAACTCATGGGATAAAATGGTGAAGGTGCGTACTTCCAATGTAGAAGCAGCACAAGAATGGTGGTATGGATGATAATGCGTGCTCCCAGTGTAGGAGTAGCATAATTATGATAGTGAGATGCGTACCCCCAGGGTAGGAGTAGCATAAATGATGGATGTAAGATGCGTACTCCCAGGGTAGGAGCAGCATGGTTGCGTACTTCCGGATTAGAAGCAGCATATTTGGTGATGTGTGGATCTTGATCTTAGGGACACGACAATCCTCTAGCAAAGGTTCTACAAGTCTTAACCAAACTCAATGCAAGCAAGTAGCTTATGTAGAAGGCTTATGATATATCAAGGTATATGTATGGCCGTGGTAGGTATTTCAACACCATTGAGGAACAATTAAGTTTTTCATTTATTTTAAAAGGAAATCTCGGCAATCATGCGTGCTTAGAACAATAGAGTAGAACTCCTATCTTAACTATCTCATATCTCACAACAACTTAGACTTTGTATTAGCACTTGCAACCCACTAAGTGATCAAGTTCAAGGTGGTTAAAGGTGCCAAATAATCTAGACTTAGAGAAGTGCTAAGTTGTAAACAAGCACTAGAGAAACATTAACTAGCAATTTCATCATCATTTCCATAGAGGGAAAAGGGAAATAAAGCAAATAAATATTTTTGGATTTTTGAATTTTTAGATTTTTTTAAATGCAAGAAAACAATAACTAAAATGCAATAAGACAAGAATTAAATGAGAAGGATTAGAAACATACCTTAGATGAACTTACCTTAGTGGGGGAGAGGATCTCCCCCAAGCTTGTCTCTTGCTCACCATTGTGAGAACCATGCGTTCCACTGGTCCCAGCGGTACTCGTCCTCCGTGATGACACCTTGGACCATCTCCAAGTTCTGTTGCATGAGCTGCAACGTGGCTTGATTCTCGATGTGGAGGTTTTCTACTTCCTGGGTGAGTGCTTCGATCTCGGTCGGCGGCGCCTCCTCTCTGGGGCGAGGGTATGTGCCCGGGAAGGTGTCCTGGAATGAGGAGGTGCTTCCATGTGGGAAGAGCTCACCTCCTCTTCTTCATCGGGTGCAGCATGAGAGGGACCGGCTTGCTCTGGCGGCACGGGCTTGTGCTCTCGTCATTCTGTCCGTCCACATGACGGGACAAGGTCTTCCCCTTCATCCGGGGTTAGTGTTGAGACATTATACAGCCAAAGTCCCTCATTAGGAGAGGAATCTCGGCGCATTAGTCCCATATGTCATCTTAAGCGTACCTCTTGGACCTCTTTTAATTAGACCAGCACGTATAAACGTTTCTTCATGAATAATTGGTCTCTCCTTAGGCATAAACTCATAAACATTCCCCTCAAGCACACCCAAAGATTCAGCAATTCTAGTCAAGAATGAAGTAAAACCTACGGGTGTTTCTTGAACCACGAGTTCTCCCGAAGTGTACTAGCATTTTGATAGGGGCAAACTTGATTTTATTAACCATGACATACATGAGTTGCATCTCTTTAAGACCTATCTCGATAAATCAGCCCTAGGAAACAAAGTGATTGCGATCCAATAGAACATAAACCTTAAAGTTGGATTATGAATTTGCTTAGGTTTAGAATTGGACCGGTCGGTTGACAAAGCAATTGATTTCCAAAAGACAGCAAAGTTAAAATTTGCTAACGCAACCTCTTCATCTAGTATGCAATCATGATCAAAGCCTAGACCAACACTCAACTCATTCCAAGGCAGTCGTAGTCATTATTAAACATGCGAAAGTTAACACCCAAAGCATTTGACTTAAGTGAGCAAAGAAATTCTTGGGTGAGTAACTCTATGCCATGTTCGGGAACTTGCCAAAATGAGGACCAACCAATAGTATTGAAAACTATAGCAAAGTCGGTGCTCATACTGTTTTGTCGAGTTCTTGGTCGAGGACGGCGGAGTCTTGGAAACCGTAAGTGCGAAGAGTATAGAGCTTTCCTAACTCCTCATGGGTGACCATGAGGTTGCTAATAGGCTCCATCATCCTGCCAAGCATGATGGAAGGAACAAGTTGGTGCACTTGTTCTTCCTCCTCCCTCTCATGACTCCTACCTTCGGATTGGCGAGAGCTCGAGGACGAGCCTTCGCCCTTCTTTTTGCTAGACTTTCGAAAGAGGTTCTTCATCCTAACTACGCTAGTGGGCAAACAAGACCAAGCTTTCTACTACACTACTAGGAGAGAAAAGGGAAATGTTTTTGGGTTTTTGGGTTTATGACTACTACTACACTAAACTTGAGAAGGCTTGAAACACTAAGAGAGAAGAGAAGGCCAAGTGAGCTCGAGATGATTCTCTTGGTTGTGGTGTGGGATTGAGCTCACCTTGGGGTGGTATTTATAGGGTTGAAAGGGCAAGGCCAACCCGACCAAAGGGCGGTCGGCCGACCACCCCCTTGGGCCATGTGCTCTCGGGTTCCACTTTAGGCGAGGAATCTTGCCTCGTGCTTGCAAAAAGTCCGAAAAAGGGGACCAAACCTTGGTCGGCCGACCAAGGATTTTGCCCCTCACTACTTTGGACATGTTTTGTCCGGTTGTCGATAAAGGTAGTGGTGGTCCCGGTCCTAGATTCCTTGGTTGATTCGGATTCCTATGTCTAGTGTTTGGTGAAAGAGAAAAGGAAAGGGCAAAAGTGAAGACAAGAATAAAGGTTGTCCCCTAGCATGCATTGCTATTCCCTATGCTTGCTTTAGTGTTGGGATGTTCCCCAAAGCATTTTCATGCTTAAAGTAGCATCCTACGCTAAAGTCATGAGCATTGGACCATCTCTCTTCGAATTCTGGCTAGTGGGATGGGCATAGGATCGAAGTGTGTCGGCGATGGGTGGCGGTGGATGCACAGTGGGACCGGGTCCGGGTCGGTCGACTGGGCTTGTGAGCCCGGGGCACCCGGTGCACTTCCTTGGATCCCTACTTCTAGCCGAGTGAAGAGAGGGTGGTGGACCCCAAAGGACGGGTCGGTCGACCGGGCCTTGGTGGTCCCACCAGCTCAACTTTCTCTAAACACTCTTCTCAAGTTTTATTACCTATATCTAACTTCATTTTATTGAAAATAAAAAGTGCAATTGTAAAAGTAAACATGCAATTGGAAAGGAAAATGCAGAATTGAAATGCATGAAAATAAACATGAGATAACTCTTGACATACACAGTCGGCGGAGGGCTCCGTGTTTTAGGTCCATAGAGCGGGACCTCTCTGTCGGGTTCATTCGGTGGACACCTCGGTCGGTCCGGAGATGGGGACCGTGAGGGTGTCTCCTTCTTCCGCCATTCTTGCTGGACTTCGGCTTTTGGTTCGGCGGGTTCTTCTTTTGCTTCGGCCTTCTTGGCCGACTTAGCGGTCTTAGTGTTCTTCCGTCGGCGGTGTTGGCGACGCGGCTTCTGGGGTGCTTGTGCCTGCATGTGAGCTTTAAAACCATTGAAAGGCACTTTCACATACCGTCCTTGGACTGACATGTACATCTCGCCATGTTGCACGTAGATAGTGGCGTCCACCGTGCTCAGGAACGGTCGTCCCAGGATGAGCGGTACTTCGACGTTGGCTCCCATGTCCAGTACTAGGAAATCGACAGGGATATACTCATCTTTAACTCTGAGTAAGATATCCCGTGCCAACCCCTCGGGAAACCGGATGGTTTGGTCCGCCATCTGCAAACGCACATAGGTAGGGTGCAATGGGCTCCCTAACAGATTATCATAGGTTACCTTGGACATGATGTTGACACCGGATCCAAGGTCGCAGAAAGCGTTGTCGAAGATCTCGCGGTCCGTCGGGCAAGTGATAGTCGGCGAGGCGGGGATCTCCCTTCTTCGGGACAAACGGTGAATCCACCGTTACCCGAACAGCACGAGAATGAGGCCTACCGAACCTCGTAGTTACCAACCTGACGCCCTCAATAGGGTCCTCAGGCTTTGCCGGAATCTTACATTGCTCATAAGTGGGGACAGCTGCTGCTAATTGAGCTAACTGGTTTTCTAGCATTTAAATAAAGCTCAATTGATTCTTCATAGCAGAGTTAAAGCTATCCATTTTCTCACTAAGACTTTCTAAGATCTTGTCATTAGCCATCATTCTTTTATTAAGACCATCATTAATTTTAATTTGACCAAAGACAAGTTCTTTCAAGGGAGGTTGGTTATTGAAAGAGTTACGAGAATATTATGGTAAGAATTGCCTGAATTATTATTGTAACCCATACCTTGGCCTTGGTAGAAGGGGCGTGAACTCCATTGCTGTTGTTGGGGCCGATTCCCGTTGTTGAAGTGGTTGTTGTTGTTGTTGTTGTTGTTGTTGTTGTTGTTGTTGTTGTTGCTGACGAAGTTCACCTCCACCTGCGTCATGGGGCAGTTGTTGCCCCAATGGTCCTCCTCTCCGCAAACCTCGCACCATGGGTCGGTACCCACAGCACAGACCGCGGCAGGAGTCTGGATGGCCTCCACTTCCTTGTTGGAGGGCGATCCCTCTATCTTCTTCATCAGGAGGTCCATCTTGGCGAGAGAGCATGTCCACCTCGCTAAGGGCGTGGACACCTCTTTTCTTGGGTCAAGGCGCTCTTCGTTCCATCCTTGGTTGACCACCATCTTCTCAATGAGCTCCTTGGCATCCACGACATTGTGTTGCGGGAATGCCCCTCCGTGGAAGCATCAAGGTGACTCGGGCTCGCCGATCGGCCCATGGTAGAAACCTTGAATAATGAGCCATTCGTCTATCCCGTGATGGGGACAGGCTTGAATGTACTCATTGAGACGTTCCCATGCTTCGGGAAACGTCTCGTCGGACTTTTGTTGGAAGCTTGAAATCTTCCCGCGAGGACACCGGTCTTACCCGCGGGAAAGAACTTCTTGAGGAATGCGTTGGCACATCTGTCCCAAGTTGTCACCTCGGCCTTATTCTTGTAGAACCATTGCTTCGCCTTTCCCAACAATGAGAATGGGGAAAGACGAAGGCGAACGGCATCTGCAGTGACGTTCTTGACCATGAAGGTGTTGCACACCTCCGAGAAAGTGTTGGAGGTGGGCATTGGCATCCTCATGTGGCTTTCCACGAACGATTTGCTTGCACCATGTTGATTAGTGCGGGCTTGAGTTCAAAGTCGCATCGCCCAAGTTCACGTTCGGACCCGTAGCGACAAAGTCGGGCCGACGGCGATGAGAACTCGCGATGGTCTTTTGAGCCATGGCGCCTCAACAAGCTGGTGTGGGACTTCCTTCCACGAACGGTTCGGGCTCGACGGTTCGAGCTCGAGATGATTCTGCGAGGAGGGACTAGACTCTGTCTAGCTCTCTTCGATAACTTCTCGGGGTCTTCGACGTAGTTCGATGGCGGTGAAACCGCTCATGCACTTTGTCTAGAAAAGGATAATAACAAAAAAAACAAGACAAGTGAAGGGTAAGCCCCTAACACTACCGAATACTTAAATTAAGAGTAGACCACGGATTCCAATTTGCTAGAAATTATTAATACGACACTTCCCGACAACGGCGCCGAAATGCTTGTTGGTTAATATTACGTCGTACCGGATTTGGGTAAGGAATCTAGTTCCCGACAACGGCTCAAGAAATGCTTGTTAGCGAGATCTTAGCGCAATCACTAGAATTAAGTAAATGTGACTAGCGTATGGTAGCTAAGCCTCTGCAAACCCGAACCACTACCGGAGAGAGGTGTCACAATTCCTCTTCCGACAACTGACCTAAGAATGCTAAGCCAAGCTAAACTCTAGTGACAACATAGGACTAACCAAAGGATAACTACGCAGCGCACGAGTACCGATGTAGCACTTCAACCGGGTGAGTACTCCGTGTCGAATTTATAGTTCGCTCACGGGAAGCGGATTAAGACTCTCTAGCAAATGTGTGATGGAAATCCGTGGTGGTTCTACTCAATCGAGCTATTGATATTGATAAAGGGTATGAGTGTTGTTATGAGTGATAACTAAGGGTAACTAGTAGGTAGCTAGCTAGGTGGGAGGACAACGAGTGAGTAAGGACTCCTATGTATCTAACTATACTTCGTGTTCTAATCTAACTAGTGTAACGACTTAACTAAACTAATGCCTAGACCATCGATGTGATAGGGAGATCGGTGACAAATAGGAGGGTAGCGTCTCCGAGGGACTAACTCCTATTCCAGCGGACCTATGACTTTAATGGGCGCCCTACACCCTACCCCTAACGTAAACGAGATATAAGCGAAAGGCTGCGTTACTGTCACAACCGCCCCCCGTAATACGTTGGACGGTGAATGGACTTACCACTCAAGAGTGAATGGAATTACCAATCATCGATAGGGTCCATCCACTATTAAGCACTAGCCTAAGCACCTCGCCTAATCTAGTCTTAAGACTCCGGTTACCACGTAAGTAGCCTCGGCCCCGAGTTGGTAGTGAAACACACACAAAGGATCTAGACACTAACTAGTTCGGACTCTACACTAATGAGACTAAGACACAACACTACTACACTAGTATAGCAATGCACTAAGTAAATACGAAAGTAAAGTACTCAAAGTAAAGACTTAGTAAAGTAAAGCGAGACTATATTAATATAAGGAAAGTACTTCGAAAGTAAAGGTACAAGAGCTATACCGATTCTCCCGGAAGACGACTCGGAGACCCGAGCTTCGCTCGACTCGACTCTAACTCCCACTCTAGACTAGACTACACTACTCTTGATCTCCCAAGAGAGCTTGAGCTTGAGAACACTAATGTGAACTACTTGGGGACACTTTACAATGAGAGACTAGGGGGGTATTTATAGTGGAGGTGGAGTAGGGGTTACTCCAGCGCCACGTCAGCGATCCGTGTGCTCTCCGTCATGCGTCGTTGGATCAAACCGACTTTCCACCGACTTGAATGGACGGCTCTTGGTGCAGGACACGTGGGAGTCATGCAGGAAGGCGGTGGAAGCGAACCGACCCCAAGTGGGGCCCATGTGCAGGTCGGCCGACCTATGGTTGGCTGACACGTGGGTCCCACTGGCCTTCTAGAAGGTCCAGGTGGCAGTGGGTGCAATGCCAAGGTGTCCTGCCACCAAAGGCAGGTCGGCCGACCTGGCATTGGACCCCTTGGTCCACGTGGCGGCTTCCTGGTGCTGTCGGCTTGTCACGTGTAGTCTTGTCCGGAAGTTGGGTTCACTTGATATCTTGCTTGCTTCCATGTGGATCCCTTGTCCATTGTACCAATCGATGGAATATTGATGTGTGGTACATTTGGATCCGGGATCGGGTTCTCTGTAGAGTTCGGGGACCCTACTTGGTGGTCGGATCTGGTGAGACCAGAATCGAGTCGAAAGACCTGGTTTTGGTCTCACAGTCTGTTTCCAGGCTTTCACGCATTTCACAAGCTAAGAGTACAAGTGGAACTTTATTAGTGATAAATATGCTCATGTGATGCTTATCTTCCTTCTATCGAGGACTGTTGACGGGTTTCTGAGTGTACCAAAACTGGTCTTTATTCCCATCAACAAGTACATACAACAATCTCAGGTCGAAGGACATAACATATATGATGTGTATAGAGACAATCTCATGTCGGGTCAGTCCAGCCTACATGTCATACATGTGCCCACATTCTTAGTTCGACATCTCCATGTCCATGACTTGTGAAACATAGTCATCAACTAATAATGTGCTAGTCTAATATCCATGTGTGTCCTCACATGAACTCCGACCAGGGACAAATATAGAATAACCATACAAGTAAAAGAGTTCCACAAACAATTCACATAATTGCCAACCAATACAAGTTGTCTTTAATGGATATTCAATGGACACATTACATATCTTGGATACATGCGGAATATCATCATCTCTGTGATTACATCTAGGGCATATTCCCAACACGTGAGACCATGGATGCTGCTGCTGGAGGTGCATTCCTATCACTCACTATTCCTCAAGCCATAGCTCTTGTGGAGAAGATGGCATCCAACCAAGGTTGGAGTGAAGAAAGGACTCGAGACCCGCAAGAGAGGTGGAGGAATGCACCAGGCTGAAGGAGGTAGACATGCTTGTCTTGCGCAAAATGGACTGCTAATGCGAGAGGCTCGATGAGAGAGCCACGAAGAAGAAAGAAGTCATGCATGATGCTCGCATGACATGTGAAGAGTGTGGAGATACGGGCACACGGTGCTAACGCCCGAGCTAAAGGAGGACGTGAACTACCTCAACAATAACAATAACAACAATTACTATCGTCCTCAGCAGAATCAAGGTTGGAATCAACAGAAGAGGCCTAACTACTCAGGCAATTATTCGGGCAACTACCAAGGTAACAGCTCCTCCTACAATAATTACAATCAGCCGCCTTTGAGAGAGTTAGTTCTGAATCAAGGCAAGTTGATGGACAACTTGTCCAAGAAGCTAGCATCAAATGACAAAGCCCTAGAGACAATCAGCAATAGAATGGTAGAGTCTCAGGTGCAACAGCTTGCCAACTTTGCCCCCTCCGCCGGCCAAGGTAAAATACCAGGACAACCGGAAGAGCTCGAAACTGCAAATCTTGTTGATATATTCAATGCAGAAAGCAGCTGGAATGACCCATCGAAAGGGTCATGGATTGATTCAACTCTGCCAATCAAGAAGGGTGATCCAGGGAGACCAGTCATTCCGATCTCCATTGGAAGCACCAACTTCAATGAGGCAATCTGTGATTTCGGTGCAAGCATCAACATCATACCAAGAGTGATATATGAGAAGCTATTCAGGTGTCCTTTAATATGTACAACTATGTGCTTGCAGCTTGCAGATCAGTCACTCCGTGTCCCCTTGGGAATACTAGAAGACATATGTGTACGAGTGGGCAACTCGTATGTTCCTGCAGACTTCGTGGTAGTGGATACAGGCAGTGGTGAAAGGCCCCCCATCATTCTGGGATGACCATTCTTGAACACTGCTGGAGCTATCATGTACGCCAACACTGCCAAGATCATCTTCAACATCAAGGGCAAGAGAGAGACCTTCTTCTTCAAGAATAGATTGCTGCAGTTCAGCACACCCTCATCGCGAGAACAATGAGAAGAAGAAGAATCCGGCTAAGAAGAACAAGACCAAGGATAAGAAGACCAAGAAGACGGAGACGTGAGGATGGTCACTGCAGGTCCACAAGGAGCATGACCACCTACTCGGGTCCCCGTCGATCAAGAAGGACGAACTAGGTGTCCAAACCATTCAATGCTCCATCAACAGAAGCTATTTTAATAAAGTTGTCTATGACACCGGATCAGGTGTCAACATTATGGCCAAGGTAACCTATGAATATCTATATGGTGCTATGCCTTTGGAGCCTACCTATGCACAGCTGCAGATGGCAGATCAGACATTCCGCTTTGTCGAAAGAGAAGTGAAGGACGTCCTCATCCAGATAGATGACCATTATGTCCCCACAGACTTCCTAGTCATCGATATGGGAGATGACTACGACCCTCCGATCATCCTAGGGAGACCGTTCCTTAACACCACCGGCTATCATCTACATTGGAACAGGAGAGATCCATTTCCACTTTCCCACTGAGAAGGTACGCCGCTACTTCAACAACAATTATATAATCACTGAGGAGCCCAAGAAGAACAGAACAAGGAGAAGGCAGCGTACCCGTCGCCAGAACAAGAAGAACATTACTACAGATGGATGGGCTGACTATGAAGGAGAAGTGTCCAAATATGAAGATCGGTACCCAGAAGAAAAGAACGTTGTAGAAGAAGAAGAGGTACCATCATCAGAAGAAAAACAAGTGATACAAGAAGGTTCCTCCTCAAGGTCACCCTCTCCAACAAAGAAGGTGTGGAAGGTAAAAGCAAAATCAGAATCAATTCCTACACACCGGGCGACATCATCAGAGGCGCCAGTCCAATGCGCCCTTGAAAAATGAGCGAACATGACAAGTCTGTTCGGAGGACTTAAAACCACCGAACGCCGTGCCAAGAAGTAACTTGGTATTTATCGGCATTATTTTTTTAGCATTGCATTTTTTCCTTAGCATATTTATTTTCCTACTTGCACCTTAGTTGCATCCTTATGTTATTATCTCTGCATTAGAAAAAGGAAATAAAGATGTTGTGCATTTGCATCCAGAAAATCATTAAGCCCCATGAGGATAATCATTCACTGTGGTGGCACAAAAATAATTTCTCAGCATATTTATCTTTCCCTGTCTCGCATTCCTTAAATAATTAAAAGATAAAAATATTTCTTGAGATCTGTTAGAGGAAGTTTAAGTTGAAGGAAAGTTCTAGACAGCCAAAGCTCGAAGTTTTATCACTAACGCTTAATCAGTTCCACGAGCTTTGTTGTCTATTTGAGCTTCACAGAACATCAAAAGGATCAAGAAGATATAACAGGCAGAAGGAGATCTAGTCCCCTGTCGGAGTGCTGCTCGCTACACTTGAACACTGTCTCCAACAGCAACTATCTACGACACTCTTGGAGGACTAGAACGTCTCCATTGCCTATCAGCAACATCAGCAGACTATGTCAATGTCCATCTTGGGGGAGGGCATCCCCCGTGTACCAAGCTAAGTGTTTCCAACTTATCTATTTATGCCTTGTTAGAGTGTGCTTTGTTAAAACAACTAAAAAGATGCATAACCATAGAAACCCAGAAAGATTTCCTTATTTATCTTTTTCTACTTTTGGATAGCTCTTGCAATCTGTCTTGAAAGTAGTCCCTAGAATAAACTCTACATGGAGATGATGAATAGTTGCTCTGCCGTAATTCCTTTCAAGTACCTAGTTTTCAACCTTGCACTCTCCCCGAGTTTTGGACACAACCGTTTAGATTTAAGATTTGCTCGAACTGAAACTTGTGGGTAGCAAACACTTGATCTAAGTCTAGGTGGTTGACGGGTATGATATGGCAAGGTTTTGAGTTCTTGTCCATCTTGTTCCTAGAGATACTAGAGTTCTGGAGAATTTATCTGCGAAAATATTAAATTCCTGCATGATGAGTTCATTTATGATGAGAGTTCAAATTCCTACCACAGCCATATATTCATGCTTACTAGATTAGGAAAACCCATCTATTTATATAGATCATATTGTAGGCATTGAGTGTAGTTATGCTCTGGACCCATAAGGAATCAGTTATGCAGTTAAAGTCAATACTATGTGCTCTCCATCCATTGATCTATGCTACTTCTGTCCTCAGAAGCATGCACCCATTTTATAAATACTACATTCATTATGTGCTACTTCTGTCCCTAGAGGTACCACCTACATATAGATCCATATCCACCACATATTGTGCTATCTCTACCCTGGAGATATGCAATTATGCTGCTCCTATCCTAGGAGTACGCATTTCCCCATATGATTTGTTGTCTCTACCCTGGAGATACGCACCTACGCTGCTCCTACCCTAGGAGTACGCATCCATCCATCCATCCACATATACATACGCCACTCATGAATATATGTCAACGAATAAAATTGCGTTGCATATGGTACTATTGCCACGACATGACTACCGTGGCAACAACTTATGATCTCTCGCAATGAATGAAGCTACGTGGCAAATGGTACTATGGCCACGATCAATGATCATGGCAATAACGTATGGTCTCTTGCAATGAACAAAACTACATGGCAAAAGATGCTATGGCCACGCTCAATGATCGTGGCAATAAACATGATCTCTCGCAACTATTAAAATTTTGTGGCAAATGATTTACTTGCCACGGTATGGAGGTCGTGGCAATAACACTTTAGGCAACAAAATTCTAGCGTGGCAAAACGGACAATTGCAACAACATTGCTTGTTGCATGTACCATTTCTTGCGACGACGATGTTCGTGGCAAGTGCTTATATTGCCACGACCATGAATGTTGCGACAACATCCTATTGCCATGCTTAGCAACGGACATTTGTGGTTGCAAGAAGCCCTAACACTTGCAACGGCAAACTAACAATGGTTGCAATAACTTAATGCAACGAGACCTTTTGCAACCATTGGCAACGAACATGATTTGGTGGCAACATCTACCTTTCGCAACCAAATTGGGCATATTGCAACGAATTTTCATCATTGCGCAAGGGTTAGAAATTAGTAGTGAGAGTGCGGAAGAATTATAACATTACTTTACAAATAAGGAATAAGTTAACTTTTACAAACTTAACTTAAATTTCGGAATTAGAGTAGAGCTATAGAAGACAACTTAGGTAGGACACCTAAGTCGTGAGAGGCAACCAAATCATGTCGAGCCCAGCGACACAACCATGGTTCGAAGCAACTGTTAGCACCTGCAACAGGGGTAGAACAAATCCTGAGTACATTCAAGGTACTCCGCAAGACTTACCCGACTAAAAAGAAAAGACTCTCAAGGATATGTTGGCTTTTGAGTAGTTGAGCTAGAAAAGGGAGTTTTGCGAGAAAAGCATTACTAATCTTGAAACCTTACTTTCAATGTTTTAGTCCACTATTGAAGCATCGAGTTTGTTCAACCTACTTTGAATCTAGATTTGCACTTCTAATTCCAAGCAATCGGATTAGGCATTACACTTGAGATTATCCTTCCATCTGCTTCCTTCTCGAATCCAAGAGTCCACTACATCCCAATTCTTTCATATTTCACTTGTTAACTACGATGTATGGTCGGAGGATCAAGTCTCCATAACCGAGGAGCACGACGATTTGAACCGATTTACTCAGCTGAGGATCCCTAAACACACGATATAAGTGGGACTCCAACCCACAATAATATCGATTCTTAGCTTCGGATGTCCCAAAACTAGCCGCAGCTTCCACGCCACCCGGGAATACGGACCCCCTCGAACCCGAGACCTTGTCCCCCGAGGGTTCCTCTATTCCCGCCATCTTGCCACTCCCAGTGCGTGGGTTCGCCGTCCTAGTAATGAAATCTCCTAGGCAAGAACTTGCACCATAGGGTATGTGAGTTGTTGCAAAGTCTTGTCCAACTGGCCTACAACGAACGGTCCTTAATCAACTCAGTCGGAAACACTACATCAAGACTCCATTCTCGATACAAGTTACACGACCGGTCTCAATTTAATATCACCATATTCATATGTTCAAATGACCCATCTTCAGGTCTGAGACACCAAAGATAAATGTGTCCTCTAGGACGAATAATATCAGCCTACACTTCGACCGAAGTCTAAGCATGACTAAGCATTAAAGATCGACCTATTCATACTAGTGGGATATCATGATATAAAGTAGATCAAGGAAGATATGCGGCAACGGTGTCAACCAACTCCTGCTACTTAATGCACATTACACTAGACTTAAGGTGTAAAATATTTGCAGAAATAGAAATAGGTTGCATGCTCCGGGGCTTGCCTGCGTTGCAGAGTAGTTAGAATCCCAATATCATACTTGGCACCAACATCATGGATAGATGACACCACATCCAGAGAGAATACTTGGCATCATAAGTCAACAATCTCCTCGAACACTGTTGTCGGACGATGTTTCTCAAACACGATCCAGCTCACTCTCGAAATAACTACACGTAGTTAATGCGGTGTATTTTAGTTGATGAGCTCATGGCATGATGCATTAAGGATGACTTAACAAGATCATAAACTTGAGTACAACTTTCCTTCATGATAAAGTTGTAAGCCAATAAAACCAATTTAACACAAACATCTCGAATTACACATGCAAAGATTACTCTAGATAAACCAACAGATCAAGATAATTCATGCAAGTCTATTTTACTTCTACCATTAGAATTCCATCATAAAAGCAAGCAATTAATTTAAACATCGTGGATCATTATAAAATAATGACCCAAGATCAAGCAAGACACTACCAACATTAGCCCTAGATTACATCAAAACATTACCACTAATGACTTTTACTAACACAAGAAATATTGCTATCTTGCCCTAACTGTCAAACTAAGTATGAACTCAAACAACAATTAAGTGCCAAGGATCATTATAAAATAATAAACATTTTCTGGATTTCTGAAATAAAGAAAATAAAAAGGAAAATCTTCTCCCGAGTTGACCGACGGCGGCCCGATTTTGACCGTGGATTCCTCGCCGACGGTGAGGTCTCCGGCGCTGCGGTTGGCACCTACGTGATCTACATGAGAAGGCGAACACGATGGTGGTGACCGAGCGATGGCGGAGCGGTAGCCGCTTGCTTGACGGCGGTGAGGTGGCTGCGGCGGCGCGGTGACGCGACGGGAGAGCTCGTCGGAGCTTTTCTGGTGAAATTAGCGCAATCACACGATGCTACAAGCTCAGGCGGACGCAACTGAACTCTCAGCGCGGGTAAAAACGACTCGTAGCCTAGGCGCCCATGCGCGCAGCGGCGGCGGCACGGCAGGACACCGACGGCGACGCGCGGGCCGGCAGCTACAACACGGTAGGGGCCAAACGGATGGCGCAGACGCGGGAAGGGGCTCACCACGAAGACGTTGCACGCGCTAATGAAGTCGAAGACGGGCTGGAGCATGGTTGCTGATGGCGGCGGGCATGGCGGACCGGCGATCTAGGGCGGCAACGGCGTTCCCAGGCCTCCGGTGGTGCGCTGCAAATATTGATAGGCCAACGATGATTAGCATCACGAGGCGAATCTATAGCACCAAACCAAATGGAAAATGATCGACTACAGCGGACGGTCAACGACGACGAAGCTCGGCGGAGCGGTCGCCGGAGTCAAAGAAGACGGTGGTGATTCTTGCGGCTCCCGTCGATATAGGCCATCGAGAGCGATGCTACGGGTTCAGGAAGCCGAGGCGGGGTTTTTGGGCTATCTAATGGCGGCTCTCGCAGCTCGACGACGACGAATCGCGGTGGCGGTCTCGCGGCGGCTCGGTTGCCACCCGCGGGAAGATGATCGCGTGAGAGCGATTCTGCGGGGGCGAGGCGCCATGGATGGGCTTGGCGGGCGCGCAAGGACTAGGCGGAGCTGGTGGCGGTGAAGATGGAGGTTAGACGCGAACGATAGTGACAAATTTGACGGCGAGGCGGCGTTCAGCCATGGCGACGAGAGGCAGAGGTGGCAAAAATGGTGCCGGCCTCTCCTACTTGAGCTGCAGGGCGAGGGTTGACGAGGCGACACGCAGAGGCGGCGCGGGGCGCGTGGATAGCCTAATGACGCGACGCACAGCCAAGAGCTGCCGTGGAAGGCTCGCCGGCGTCGAGCGACTGAGTGAGGGGGATGGATCTACTGTTCACGAAAATTACGAAAATGCCCCTGCACTAAATTTGAATTGTGCGCCCAAAATTTGAACTAAACTCAAAAACTTCCAAAAAGCAACCCCACCTAAAATTTCAAGAGCTCCAACTTTTTCAATAGGAACTTTTTTGAAACTGCTTAGAAATTTAAATTTTAGCCAAATTTTGGAAAGGGGACAAAATCCAACAAAGAAACATTTTGAATAACTTTGAATTTTTCTAAAGAACTTGAAAAACTATAAAAACAAAGTCTACTTAATTTTTCAAGATATACAACTTTCTCAAAATGAACATTTTCAAATTCTGGCTCAAAATATAAAATTTGGAATAAAGTTTGAAAAGAGAACAAAAACCCGAGAAAACAATATTTGAAATAACTTTTGATTTTTCAACATAACTTGAAAATATTCCAAACCATGAAATACTCATATTTGTAACCCAAATATTTTCTCCAAAGAAAGTTTACCGAAAAGATGCATAGTTTTTGAAATATGGCTTTAAAACCAAAGGGGGACAAATGCTGGAAAACGGTATTTTCAAATTCATTTGAAATTCTCTTTTGAAACTTGAAAAACTTTGAACACCAACATTGAAGCTCTCATCAAGACCCACAATTTTCCTTTTTGAACCAACCCCAAATTCTTTGTAGATTTTGAACTAAAGAAAAGGGAGTAAAATAGGGTTTCTTTGGAAAACGAGTTTTAAAAGGGATTTGAGCTTGATTTAATTGGTACATTAATTGGTTGATCATTAGTGATCACAAACATCATCCAAGGACATTTTTAGGTCAATGACCCAAAGGCACCCTTGGTTGACCAAGTTGACTTTTGAAAATCATTTTAATAATCTCCACTTGAAACTCAACTGGAATTGCCGGACTTAGGGGAACAAGTCCCGTAATTCAAATCCAAGTTTAGAGTTGGAGTTCATTCTTAAGGGTTGACTTGAGTTCATTTCCTATAATTGACAAAAGTCAAAAAGGATATAAACCAAGTATTTGAGGTGCCATTAAAAATAAAGATTTTTGGGTCCAAAGCACACTCAAGAAAAAAAAGCACAAACAACCTAGGAAAATAAATTTATTTTAATTGAAGCATGTCAAGGTTGACCTAACTTACACAATTTGCAAAGCATCACAATCAAGGAAAAATTTTAATTTGTTCTAAAATTACTTGCAAAGGCACATAAATGATATGAACTTAAATAAAACCGTAATCAAGCATCATCATTTCATGTATAAAACCAGGCACCACATAAAAGATATTATTAAAACATGAATGCATTTATGCCATGATGCTCACTTATTATACTTTAACCTTGTACTTAATTAAGCATTAGTTGTCATTAACATCTAAGATGTTACAAGTTGACACTCCAATGGAACAACATATCAAGTTGTTGCCTGGCAAGTCAGAACTAGTCTCAAATGCAACTAAATACAAAAGTGTTGTGGGCAGTCTCAGATACTTGGTGAACTCAAGGCCTGATTTAGCATTCTCTGTTGGGATGGTGAGCAGGTTCATGGAGAAGCCAAACTCTGAACATTGGTCGGCAATAAAAAGAATCATCAGATATGTTGCAGGGACTACACAGTTTGGCTGCAGGTTTGTCAAAGGCAGAAGTTGAGAGTTGCTTGGATACACTGACAGTGATCATGCAGTGGATCTTGAAAAGAGAAAAAGTACTACAGGCATTGCTTTCTTCCTGGGTGACAATCTTGTCACTTGGAGCTCACAGAAGCAAAGGGTAGTCTCTCTGTCATCCTGTGAATTAGAGTATATAGCTGCGGCTACTGGAGCCTGTCAGGGAGTATGGCTGAACAGGTTACTGGCTGATCTTACTTGCACCGAGACAAAAGGCTTCAAGATGTTCATTGACAGCAAGTCTGCAAAAGAACTGAGCAGAAATCCAGTCTATCACGAGAGGACCAAACACATTGATACTAGATATCATTTCATCAGGGAATGTGTCTCTGATGGTGTGGTTCAGTTGGAGCATGTTAGCACTGATGATCAACTGGCTGACATCCTGACAAAACCGTTGGCAAGAATCAGGTTTGCAGAGATGAGGCGGCAGTTGGGCATAGTGAAAGTCTGACAAGATTAAGGGGGTGATTTGTTGATCAGCTTCCGTCAATAATCATTGTCAGTCATGTTTTAGGCATGTAGATGCATTAGGCATGACATCAGTTGTTTCTATTTTGGTAACAGCCATCACGTTTGGTTTAGCGTAGAATCAGCATGGGTCAGTGATGTGTCCGATCGTGTCTTGACCGCTTCAATGTAACTCCCCCGTCATGGCCGCAGGCTCACATGTCGTGTGGGCGCTGAGATTGCCGGCGCACCACATAGCTGTGGAACCGTGGCGGGGTGGAGGGAGAAAGCCCGTGTACCAAAACCATCGATCAATGCATCCTATGCGCTGCGCGTTGCAGTGTGTAAAACTGTCTCTGTGTTCATCTTCCTCCCGAGCTCTCTCTCTCTCTCGTTCTCTCGGTTGGGGTTCTAGTGTTCGCGGTCACCACCGGCAGGTGTCGCAACGTCGCTGGGCTCCTCACCGGAGCTACGGTTCCAACAGAGCCAAGCCATACAAGCGATGCAGCTTGATCTAACAAACGAAGCTGAAGATCAAATAATCTGGACACTTGGGATTTATTCATCCAAATCTGCATAGGTACAGTTCAGTGGCCAGGTCATCTCAAAGTTTCCTAAATTGATATGGAAAGTCTGGGTGACACCGAAATGCATTTTTTTCTTGTGGCTACTGTTGCAAGACCGAGTGTGGACAGCGGCAAGGCTACAATCGCGAGGATGGGAAAATAATTAACTATTTCTGTGAGGTGTGCAAGAGAAACTTGGAAATGGCTGGCCACCTCATCATTGAGTGTCCTTTTGCCAAAAGAGTTTGGAGCATGGTGGCGACATGGTCTGGTAACCTAAACCTAATACCTACAAGCTGGACCAAACATACCAATATGCGTTTCTTCAAAAAAAAACATACCAATATGCAAGATTGGTTCACGGAGACGAAAAAGGAGGGAACAAGAAGGCACACTCTATAGCGATCCTAACCATGCATATGGCACATTTGGAAGGAGATGAACGCGAGAGTTTTCAGATCAACGAGGAGCACAGAGGAAACGGTGTCCAACAGGATCAAAGATGAGTTCTCTGACTAGTTAGCGACAAGAAGGGGATTTCTACCTCCCCAAAGAAATGTAATAAATAACCCGATGAAAGGTCACAATGGCTAGGGGGGTGAATAGCCTAATAAAATTCTTGCAAAAACAGTAAACCACAATTTAGATAGCAAGACGACAAATGTGCAAAGTTAAAGCTTCGACTAGTCTATGCAAGCCGTCCTACACAAGCAATGTTGGGGGATAG
This sequence comes from Themeda triandra, assembly GCA_018135685.1. Classification (NCBI taxonomy): domain Eukaryota; kingdom Viridiplantae; phylum Streptophyta; class Magnoliopsida; order Poales; family Poaceae; genus Themeda; species Themeda triandra. Next base: position 242,019 of record JAENPR010000559.1, on the reverse strand, counting down.
CCGAAGCCTAGGCACCTGGCGCAGGCTGAAAGGCCCATATGATTCGGCATGTGCCCATGTGATTCGGCAGGCGGCCCTAATGCCCAACTAAACCAGACGAAAGCCTCGATTCGGCGTGCCGCCGGGACAACGGCGGGCGCGCGCCGGAAGGGATTCGACGGTGACGCCGAATCTACCCGCCGAACCACCGTGTTCTGGGTACCTAACCCTTATTTTTGCTGTGTGCAGATGGAAAGCTGGTCCACGACCCCCAAAGGAGACGCGCTGGGGAAAGCAGCGTGAGCGCCTGATGACAAGTGGGGCTTAGGCGGTCGGCCACCCAGGAGACAAGGCTTAGCGCTGCAAGCTTGACTGTTTAGCCCATTGCCAGCTGTTGCATAGGGCTTTAGGGGGCAAACCCTAAGGGCAAAATCGTCTTGTAAATGCCTACGAGCGACTATAAATATGCCCGGGCGGCAACCATGTAAATGGACTGATTCTTGAGTAATACATTGGTTTTCCACCATCGTGTGTTATTCGTGTGTCTTTCGTTACATCTCGTATTCAGGGTTCTAGGTATTCGACCTAGAACAACATTGGCGCCCACCGTGGTTGTTGCTCGCAACGGCCATGGCACCGAAGGGAAAAGGTAAGCCCGGTCCTACCAGAGAGGCTTCCGCGTCTACGGTCGTGCCGGATGCCGGATTTCAGCTCCAGCCGTCAGGAGGTGCTTCGGCATCAGCGGTGAATGCAGTGCCCGCCGGTACCGAAGCACCGGTCCTGCAACCAGCAGATCCACCGGATCCCGAGGCGGGAGGCGGTGTCCATGACACGGAAGTCGAAGACGAGGAAGAGGAGGAGCCACCAGCGGTTGAGGATACCGAAAACGCGAAGCTCCTCAGGGTCCTTGAGGAACGATCGTCCAAGGTAGCAGAGCTCACAGCGGAGCGAAATCGCCTGGCCAGCATCGTCGCCGCAAGAAAGCGGGCATCGTCCACCCAGGCAGCTATCGATCAGGCAGTGGAAGAGGAAGCAAGGCTGCTGCACGAGATTCAGAGCCTGCAGGAGAGTGGTTCCACCTCACCGAGGTACACCAAGGATGTAGTTTTCATCGGGGAAAAGCGCGGCGACGGCACCGCCGAAGCTATAGACATGACATCTCCACTGTCCATAGCGATACAATGTCACCCTTGGCCCATGGGCTACAAACCAAAGATACCGCAGTACAATGACAGGTCCAACCCGAGGAAATTCATTTCAAGCTATGAAGCGTCGGTCCATTCGGCAGGAGGAAACGATGCTATTCTCGCCAAGTCCCTAATCATGGCGGTCGAAGATGTCGCGCATGATTGGTATATGTCTCTGAAGCCATTGTCCATCACTTCATGGCGCGGGCAAAGGCCGAGCCGTGCTAACCACCTTCCGGGGTTTCCGGACCGACAAGCAAACGACGTCGGATCGATGAATCTGTACCAATGGGATGACGAACTGCTATCCAAATACCTGGAGAGAATCATTCAGCTAAAGGCACAGCTGCCGAATGTGTCGGATGACATCGTAATTGCGGCCGCAATAAAGGGTCTAAAAATCGGCCCGTACGCCGAAGCTCTGTCTGGGGAACCCCCAACAACCATCAAGCAACTCTTCGACCAAATGCGAAAGTTCGCCAGATCAGAGGACGACTTAAACAAAAGAAAGGCTGCGCGTCACAGTTTCAAGCAAAGCCACGCCGAAGAACACATCGCAGGCTCCCTCGAAAGCCAGCCAGCAGAGCAGAACAGTTCATAATGTACAGCAGGATTCGGATGCACAACCTAATGATTCGGCGCAGCCAGGGTCTCAGCAAGGCAGGGGCCCTGGAGGTCAGAACCGCGGCGGTCGCGGGGGTGGCGGCGGAGGCTGTGGCAAAGGGCGCGGGAAGGGTAGCCGAACCCATTACTGCGCGGTGTGTGGAGAAGACAAAGGCCATTTCACCAGAGATTGCAAGTACACCCAGCTCGCGAAGCAGCAGCGGGAGAAAGACGAATCTGCAAATTCAGCAGAAGCGCCGAAGCACGTATATCACACAACTCCAGCCCCGGTGTACCACCAACCAGCATTTCAGGCTTATCAATCTCTGTACACTTGGTATCACCCGAATTACGTGCAGTTTCAGCAGGCCCAGCAGAACCGACAGCAGGTCGCCCCAGCGCCGGCTCAGCCTTCGGCCCCTCTAGAGAATCAGGCCCAGCAGCAGCAGGCGCAGCCAGCACCAGAAGGTTCCAGGGAGCTGCAGGTGGTAAATTCGGTGGCCCCGGTGAATATAATGCCGTCCAACGGTCACATTTACGCCATCACCGGGGGGACTAACCTGGAGCACGAAAACAAAAAGGCTCGCCAAGACTACGTCAAAACGGTGCACTCGGTTTCGGTCAAGTGCCCAGTCGCCAGACCCGCATGGAAAAATGAGCCCATTTCTTTCAGTGAGCAAGACATCCAGGTCCAGGATTACCCGTATTTCGACGCATTCGTCGCCACTGCCTATGTCGTCGGACATACGCTGCACAATATACTCATTGACAACGGCAGTTTCGTGGATATTCTATTCACCAAGGCCTTCGACGGAATGAAGCTCAACAGAAAAGATCTAGAGCCTGTCGGTAACGCCTCGTTCGGATTCGGCGGTCAAAGAATCGACGCCATCGGCAAGAAAACCCTCACTGTAGCCTTCAGCGAAGGTCAGAAGGTCAGGGCTGAAGAGATCACGTTCGACGTGGTCGACATACCGTATCCTTACATGGCCATATTCGGCCGCGGCATCATCAACAAATTCGACATCATCATCAACCAGGGGTACTTATGCATGAAAATGCCTTCCCCGGGCGGAATCATCGCAGTACATGGTGATCAGATAGCCGCCAGGAACATCGATAGCAAACCAATCCCAGGGTACAGCGCGGTTCACGAAGTCAAAGAGGCTGCGCCCGGTGAAGACCATGAGTTTCAGCATCATCAGAGAAAAGAACCAAGGGCAGCACCGTGTGAAGACACAGTTCAGTTGCCACTCAGCTCCGGCAGACCCGACGAATGTGTACACATCGGCTCCGGCCTAAGCGCCGAAGACAGGGCCGAATTGCTAAAGTTCTTGTCCGAGAACCGAGATGTGTTCGCATGGTCGGCAAGGGATTTGCAGGGGGTAAACCACGAATTAGCGCAGCACAGCCTGAATGTCGACAAGCAAGCAAGGCCAAGGAAGCAGAAGATAAGGAAAATGTCAGACGAGAGAGCGGCGGCAGCCGAAGCAGAAGTGCAGAGGTTGTTGGACGCCGGAGTCATCTGAAAGGTGCAGTACCCGGAGTGGCTGGCTAACGTGGTACTGGTAAAGAAAAAGAGTGGGAAATGGCGCATGTGCGTAAATTTCACGGATCTCAACAAGCACTGCCCCAAGGACCCATACCCATTGCCACGCATCGACAAGTTGGTAGACATTGCGGCCGGGTGCGAAATGATGAGTCTCCTAGACTATTTTTCAGGGTATCACCAAATATGGATGAACCCGGAAGACGAAGAAAAGACAAGCTTCATCACGCCCGCCGGAACGTTCTGCTACCGCCGAATGCCTGAGGGACTTCGGAACACTGGACCTACCTTCTCCCGCATGACAGATGAAGCCTTTCGGGAGCAGAAAAAGAAAAACAATCTGGTGGCCTACATGGACGACTTGGTTGTCAAGAGCGACCAAAAGCAGACGCACATAGCGGACCTCAAAGAAACATTCACCAACCTTCGCGCCAGCGGATTGAAGCTCAACCCGGAGAAATGCATATTCGGGATACGTAAGGGAAAGCTGCTAGGGTGTCTGGTATCGGCAAGAGGCATCGAAGCCAATCCTAAAAAGATCGGAGCCATCATGAACATGAAGCCGCCAGCAAGCAAGAAAGATGTGCAGAAGCTCACGGGTCGTATCGCAGCCCTGAGCCGTTTATCTCCGTCGTCGGCCGAAAGAGGGTTGCCTTTCTTCGGGTATCTTTGCGGGAAGTTGACGCATTCGGCCGGGGCGCCGAACAACGGTAGCAAGCATTTGTGGACCTAAAGGCGTACTTGACCCAGCTCACCACACTTTCGAAGCCCGAGCCGAATGCCATGCTCATTCTGTACCTCGCAGCATCACCAGCCGCAGTCAGCGCGGTGCTCGTCCAGGAAAGGGAGCATGACGGAAAGATGCATCAGTTCCCAATATATTTCATCTCCGAAGCACTGTCTGGGGCGAAACTCAACTATTCCGAGCTGGAGAAAATTGCTTACACCGTCGTCATGGCATCAAGGAAGCTGAAACATTACTTTCAGGCCCATGTCATTCGGGTCCTGTCCGCGCAGCCCCTGGAGGCCCTGTTCCGGAACGCCGAAGTAGTAGGCCGGATCGGGAAATGGGCCGCCGAGCTGAACCAATACGCAATTCAATTTGGGCACAGGGCCGCAATCAAATCACAGGTTCTCGCAGATTTCATCGCGGACTAGACCCCAAGCAGGGACGATCCCACCAGGGAGTTCTCTGAGCCCGAATGGACCGCGCACTGCGATGGCTCCTGGTGCAGCGACGGCGCGGGCATTTCGGCAATCTTAACACCACCGTCGGGCCCGATTATCCGCTATGCAGCACACCTGCAGTTCCTATCCACCAACAATTCGGCGGAATACGAGGCAGTTCTGTTGGCACTGAGAAAGCAAAGGGCCCTGGGGGTTCGTCGCTGCATTATCAAATCAGATTCGCAGGTGGTCGTAGGACACATTCAGAAGGACTATGTGGCCAAGGAGCCCGAGCTGGCTAAGTATCTGTCCGCTGTAAGGAGAATGGAGAAATTCTTTATTGGTTTCACCCTGAGATACATTCCCAGGTCAGAAAACACAGAGGCGGATGAGCTAGCCAAGGCAGCGGCTCAGGTTTCACCGATGCCGCCGGATGTATTTTATCAGGTTTTAACGGCCAAGGCAGTTAAAGAAGAAGAGGAGAACCCAGCTGTCATCCACGCTATCGCAAGCGATGATTGGAGATCTGAAATTTGGGCTTACCTTCAGGGGACCTATGAGCCAGCAAGCAAGAAAGATGAGCAGCGCATGGCGTCCAGGACAAAGCAATTCTCCATCATTGGGGAAAGCATGTACAAGGAAGGGGTGGTTGCCCCGCTACTCAAGTGCATCAGCCGAAATGAGGGAATTCAGCTGTTAACTGAGATACATTCGGGTTCGTGCAGAGCGCACAGAGGCCCGCACGAAATCGCCCATAGAGCCATGAGGCAAGGATTCTACTGGCCAACTGCGGTCGAAGACGCGAAAAACATTACAAGGTCGTGCAGGGGCTGCCAAATGTTCACCAAGAACCTGAACGCCCCGACGAATCCCACCAAGCCGGTATACCCCACTTGGCCTCTGCAGCGATGGGGGGTCGACATAGTGGGAGCTTTGCCACCGGCTCCAGGGAACTGAAAATACGCCGCGTGGCCCTCGAATACTTCACCAAGTGGGTCGAGGCCAAGCCCTTGGCTAAGATAACCTCAGGTACACTAACAAATTTTGTTTGGCAGAGAATTGTTTGCAGATTCGGCGTACCTGCCTATATCACCGTCGACAACGGCAAGCAGTTCGACTCAACACAGTTTCGAACATTCTGCGAAGAACTCGGAATCAAATTGTCCTTCGCGTCGGTGAATCACCCCGCATCAAATGGAGCGGTCGAAAGGGCCAATGGCGACATCTTCGGCACCATCTCCAAAGCACTGGAAGACGCAAAGAAAGGACGATGGGCTCAGGAGCTGGTAACAGCTGTCTGGGGCCACAACATCTCCAGATCCAGAGCAACAGGATTCATGCCGTTCAGGTTGCTGTTCGGCGAGGAAGTAATCACCCCCGAAGAGGTGAACCTTGGCTCATTCCGAACCGAGATCTCCCCGACAAATCCGATCCAGAGGATGGTGGAAATTGAAGTCTCCGACAACCGAAAGAGCCGGGCGGCACAGAACCTCGACGCCTACCACGCCGAAACTAAAAGCTGGAGAGACAAGAAGGTCCTCAGGAAGAGTTTCGCCCCGGGCGACATGATGCTCATCAGGCAACCAGACAAGCAGGGCAAGTTGCAGCCCCAATGGTATGGACCATACATCATCGCACGGATGATCGAAACAGGTGTTTTCACCCTGGTGACCGAAGATGGCTCCGAATCAACTCACACCTGGAACGCAGACAACCTGCGTCGCTTCTACCCCTGATCCCAAGCTCCAGGAAAAGGAGTTGTAATCTTCGTTTCTACTTTTTTTTCCTACCGCATTCGGTTATGACGCCTAAAGACATTCCGGGCTCTGCACTCTTTTTCCTCACTAAGGTTTTTTAACGAGGCATCCCTTGTAATAATTGCCACTGCATTCGATGTTTATTTAGCACCAAGTTGTTGCTGCATGAAATGCTTTCACCGAAAACGGCCAAGCTGATGAGTTTGGCCATATATTCGGTATTCTCTCTCAGGTTGCAAGCAACCTACCCAGCCAGAAGCGGCTGTAGGGAAACTCCCTAAAATACAAGGGGTTTACCGGTGTTCTCCAGCTCAAAGAAAGCGAGCGAGCCCACCAAGAATCAAAGCAGCAATCGGGCGCAATAATGACAAAGATATCTCTGTCAAGCTGTTAATGCATAGTTAGGACAATGCATTTACAACCCCTAGGGTGTGAACGAGCCTATATAAACACGGCATTACTCCCAGACTTCCCATAAGTCACAAAGCTATGATAAGTCTCAGCCACAATCCAAGGCATCCCCAAAGGCCGGGTAGCCAACCAATTAGGAATAAGAGGCGCCAGGAAAAGGCGAATTCGGGGAGCTAAGAGAAAGGCTACTTCCAAACCATCACCAACTGCATCTGGTTTCAGTGTTCCTGGCAAAGCCCATTCGGCGTTCACCAGGCCCTCACTAACCACTGAAACAAACGTGCCACATGCCGCGTTCTGTTCTGCACCACCAAGATTCGGCGGGCAACAATTTCAGCACCCCACATATCGAATCCGGATGATGGTACAAAGAAGCGCTTCATCAATGGCAGTTTCGGGTATCTCCCCACCATCCATAGCAAAACATCCCTTGGAGGCCGCATTCTGGTCGTCACCTTCACTCGCAGGGGTTTCGCCAGCCGAAAGCCAACAAGCATTCGGCGCTAGTTCCCCTAGCTCCATAACAGCACGCGCCGTCAAAGCACGACCCATCGGTCGACAGACGCGAGCCGCTCGGCGTCCGCAGCAATCCAGCTCTCGGCATCAACAAAACTCTTCAGGGCCACTCATGGTGCCCAAGCCAATGGGCCACATCACAAGTATTTCGGGTTCCAATTTAACCCGATAACGTTGTAAAGTCGTGACCCCAGCACCTAAAAAGAGAATAAGGTTTCCCTATGCAAAACTCTCCAAGGAAGAAACTAATTCGGTGTCAAAGCCGAAACAGGCAGGCATGTTCCTTTCGACTTAGACAAGTTGAGGGACGGCGTTTTTCAACACCAATTCGGCGCTCAAGCCGAAACGAAAGCGTGCATCCTTTTCGACTTAAACAAGTTGGGGGACGGCGTTTTTCAAAACTAATTCGGTGCTCAAAGCCAAATAGGCAAAGCGTGTTCCTTTCGACTTAGACAAGTTGGGGGGATGGCGTTTTCAAAACCAATTTGGTGTCCAAACCGAAATGAAAATGCGTGTTCTTTTTGACTTAGACAAGTTGGGGGACGGCGTCTTTCAAAATCAATTTGGTGTCCAAACCGAAATGAAAAGGCGTGTTCCTTTCGACTTAGACAAGTTGGGGGACGGAGTTTTTCAAAACCAATTCGGTGTCCAAACCAAAATGAAAATACGTGTTCTTTTTGACTTAGACAAGTTGGGGGACGGCGTTTTTCAAAACCAATTCGGTGTCCAAACCGAAATGAAAATACGTGTTCTTTTCGACTTAGACAAGTTGGGGGGACGGCGTTTTCAAAATCAATTCGGTGTCCAAACCGAAATGAAAAGGCGTGTTCTTTTTGACTTAGACAAGTTGGGGGGACGGCGTTTTTCAAAACCAATTCGGTGTCCAAACCGAAATGAAAGCGCGCGTTCTTTTCGACTTAAGCAAGTTGGGGGACGGCGTTTTTCAAAACAAATTCGGTGTTCTCGCCGAAACGAGACCGCGCGTCCTCTCTGACTTAAACAAATCAGAGGGGACGGCGTTTTTCAAAGCGTATTCGGTGTCAAAGTCGAAGCGCATCCAAAGAGCGAAACGCGTAAATCGCAACACACATTACAACTTAAACATAAGCAAATGTATTACATCCAAATGTGCATTCAGCAACACATGCCGAATCACGCCAAAGTCACGCCACTGACAAAGTATTTAAACGCGCCATTTGCGCGGACGCACGACAAAAGTCATCAGTTTAAATCAACAAGTTTTTTCCTTCCCGCGATCAGGCTGCGGGGGCATTCTCCTCATCAGTGGTGCCAGGAGCAGGGGGTGTCGGAGCTTGAGTTGGAGCAGATGGATTCGGTGCCAGGGCCGGACCAGGGTGAGTCGAAGTCGTAGCCGCAGAGGCGCCAGGGGCTGAGCGAGGGAGCTCTACCGTTTCGTGCATGGGGGTGCCCATGGTGGACGACCCCTCCCTCTCATCGCGCGCCCGGATATAGGCCGTGACTTTGGCCTTGATCACCTTCCCCTCGTCCTCATCCTGTCAAAAAACACAAGTCACAATGAGCATCCGGTAAAAAGATTCGGGCCACAGGCTTCGGCAAGTGCCCTGTTTCGCTACCCTCATACCTTTGCGTGTGTGAGAGCCGCGCGCAGCAGGCTCAGATCCCGGCCACCGGAACTCCAAAACTCGTCGAAGAACCATTTCCTCGTGGCCTTGTCGGCGTCGGTATCATACTCCCAATAGGCGTTGACGTCCTCCGCAGCCTCCACCCCGGTGTAGTTGTCACATCCGGCGTCCTTGAGGGACTTGCAAAGAGCGCGAACGCTCTCAAAAGCAGCGTATTCACGCCCAAGCTCGACAAGTCCCTCAAGAGCACCGAGCCCACCGTTAAGCAGCCGAATCTTGTCAAGGGTGGAGGTACCTTCAGCCGGAGTAGGAAAGTCCTCCCCGACCCCCGAAGTCATCCGCTGCACTAGGGCAATGGGCTCTTCGACAGCGGCGACGATGTTTCGGTGGGTAGTCCGATACTTCTCCAGCTTCCCGGTAGCGTCGTCCAGCGCCTGCTGTTTCTCCTTAAGCATTTTTGCCTTCTCCGCCACCTCCTTGGCCAGCAGGTTCTCGGTGACGGTTAGCTTCTCCCCGAGCTCTTTGACCTGTTTTTCGGCATGGGCCAAGGTGCCCTGCTCCTGCTTCGCCAGGGCGTCCACAAGGACGGCGGTCTACAAACATGAAACTTAGGGTCAATCGGTTGGTCACCCGAATCTGACCAGTTGAAATTATGGGTTTCGGGACTTACCGAAATGGAGTGGAAGTTTATGGCAGAGAGCAGCTCGCCGTGCGCGGTGGCCATCAAGCCCTGCTCAGTTTCAGTGGCGTTAAACGCGCCACTGCATTCGTGAGCAAAGGCCGCCCCCTCGGGAGGTGGCAAGACGCCGGATAGGCGGGGGTCAACATTCGCCACCAAACGGCAGTCTGACCTGACCCCTAAAGCACGAGCAACTCGGTAAGTTTCCGCCTGCTCAGAGTTCCCCTCCTCCAGAGAAGACGACCCCGAATAGACCCGCATTTCACCATACCGAATCCGGTCCACGTCCATCGGAACATAACCATGGCCGAATAAGACGCTTTCGGACATTTCGGGTGTCATCCGGGTCGTCTCCAGGTAAAAGCGTGACTTACCAAGTTGACGGTCATCCTGAGAGCCACTATGTGCCGCGCCTTGGGCACTAACGTCTTTCGCCGCCACTTCCCAGCGGCTGGTTTCGGCATCCGTGGCTGCGGGTTTCGGCAACCTCACCGGAGCCAGCGGATGCGAGTCACTCTTGGCCTTCCTCCGTTTCCGGCCACCGAAGTCCAGGCCGCTGACAGCGGGAAGGGAGTTCACATCCACATCACGGGCGCTCGGGATCTTTCACGACATGCTGTCACTCCCTTCGTCCGGGCACCCGAATTCCTGCAACAAAAGGCGAGAACAAAAACACAAGTCAGAGCCAAATATGGAAAAAACAAAGCTAGAAAGAAAAATCTCCAAACCCAAAGCGCAAAAGGGCAAGCAAAGCTAGCGGCACGTGCAAGCATTTGGTACGTGTGCCCCGCCGATCCCTCGGGGGATTCGGCAACCTGAAGGGCTGGTTGGCGGCTTCATTTCAGCGGTTTCGGCCACGAGCGCTCAGCCATTCGGCGACCTACCCGAATGTCTTCGTCCTCGATGGGCGCCGTTTGCCGAGCCCTCTCCTTCCGAGCGCGGGTTTCGGCCTGGGCGGTGCTCCGGACAGCTGCCGAATGACGGCCGGTGCCTCGGCCGCTGCCGCGCCCTCTCCCGCGTCCACGGCTAGGTCCGGTGGCACTTGGCGCGTGCGCAGCCGCGGATGTGCCGGCCGCAGCATTCGGTTCACCCGCCGAAATGGTCCTCTTCACTGGCGCAGGGAGATCGGGATACTCAAGGCTCATCAATTCCCATACACGGTTCAAGCGGCCCTTTTGGCCAAGTTGGCACAGCTTTGCCTCGTGCTCCTTGTCACCATATCGGTCGCATATTTGGTTGGCCCGACGCTCAACATCCGCGAGGAACGCCGAATCTGAGGAATACTCAGCCGGTCGTTTCAGCACTAGCGCCGGACCCTTGTAGTTCTTCCTCGAGGAGAAGCATGCGAAGCTCATGCCCCGGCTGAGCGGCCATTGGCCCAAAGACAGCATCTCCTCCACCAAGTCCCGACTGATCTGGCGATTCGCGATCGGCGGTAAGTTTTGCAAAGATCGCCGCTCACTCATCCCCTGCGCGGTGTTCACCTTGGGTAAGCCCAATCATGGGGGTCATCAGCGAGACCAAGCCGTGAGCTTTCGGCAGTCTCAGACGTTTTGCTTCGGCCACAGCCAAATCTTCACAAACCCGAATGTAAAACCAATGCTTCTTCCAATTGTCCCACTTGCTCTTGAAGTAAGGGACTATGCATTCGTCAACCTTCTTTTTTGCGGGAATGAAGTTGAAGGACCCAATCTCCATCCGGTAGTCCTTGTCGGACGAGTACTTCCCATGACGGTGCGATTCGTAAAGGTCCACGAATAAGGGAACGCTCAGGGGGCTCCCCATCATCTTCATGCACATTGCATAGACGCTAAGTCTTGAGATGGCATTCGGCGTGATCTGGTGAAGCTGCAACTTGTATCGGTCGAGAACCGAAACCAGAAAGTCCTCCTCCAAAGGAAAGTGAACTCCCGCTCTAAAATAGTCCCGAAACACCAATGCTTCGTAGTCTCGGGGATCCGGGTACTTCTCTCCTTTCGGGGGCGCGCGGCACTTGGCCTTTTCAGCAACCGTCAAGTACCCATCCCTCACATAGCTATCAAGTTTCGCGTCGTCAACGTCTGACTCTCCAAGCAGACAGGACCACCCCACCAGTTTGATGCGTTTCGTGGCAGGGCCCGAATCTGCATCGGCAACACCAGTGCGTTGCAGAGGAGCAATGCTATGGGTGTCCAGCTCCCCAGCCTCGAAACACTCGACGTCTTCGTCCATAAAATTCTCCCCTTCCGATTCCGATTCCGAATCATCATTAATCACAACGGGTGCAACCACGCGCAGGGGTGCAACTCGCTTCCCGGCCGTGATGGCTGCGCGAGGATTGGGGGCTGAGACGGATTCGCTCGATGACTCCGAGCTAGATTCGGCCGAGCCACCGGATCCAGTGCCAGTTCCACTGGGATCGGCGGATTCGGTGCCATAGCCGGGGTCCGTAGGGTTAGGGTTCTGGCTATCGGTCGCCGACGAGCTCGCCATATTAGTTTTGGCGTCGACGATACTATAATGTAAAACAAAGAAGCGAATTGTAAGATGCCTTTTGCAGCACCTGCCGAAGAAAAACAAGAAAACCCCTCGAACCCCAGTATACGCCGAATGTACCAAAAGGAGAAACAGAAAACTCACCAAATTCATGGTAGCCGCCGGATGCCTTTCGCTGATCTCACCGAATGCTCTGAGGAAAGCTTTCACACGCGCGGGACAGCGGGGGAGCGTGAAAATGACGCCGGTCGCCCGGGGGGGCTTTTTATAGCCACGGTCGCGGGACGCGGCCGTTACGCGACGAAGAGTCACGACAGTTGCGCTTCCCGAGGTGACGGTTCACGCATCCCGAGGTGACGGTTCACGTTTTCCACAAAAAAAGTTTGCACACTTCAATCCTGAGAACAGGCCCCCCGTGTGCAAATCGGGGACGGCGTTGGGCAATTTGGCCACGGCGCCGAATTCAGAGACAGCTCACCCACCAGGCGCGAAACAGCGCACCCAGGGGCCTTTCGGCGCCCCAGGCCCTTCGGCATCCTATTCCTTGTCGGCCCCTGCCGAATCCCACGAGCCGGGATTCGACAGTCGCCGAGGGGCTACTATTGGGGGATAGCCGAAGCCTAGGCACCTGGCGCAGGCCGAAAGGCCCATATGATTCGACATGTGCCCATGTGATTCGGCAGGCGGCCCTAATGCCCAACTAAACCAGACGAAAGCCTCGATTTGGCGTGCCGCCGGGACAACGGCGGGCGCGCGCCGGAAGGGATTCGGCGGTGACGCCGAATCTACCCGCCGAACCACCGTGTTCCGGGTACCTAACCCTTGTTTTTGCTGTGTGCAGATGGATAGCTGGTCCACGACCCCCAAAGGAGCCACGCTGGGGAAAGCAGCGTGAGCGCCTGATGACAAGTGGGGCTTAGGCGGTCGGCCACCCAGGAGACATGGCTTAGTGCTACAAGCTTTGACTCTGTTTAGCCCATTGCCACTTGTTGCATAGGGCTTTAGGGGCAAACCCTAAGGGCAAAATCGTCTTGTAAATGCCTACGGCGACTATAAATATGCCCGAGTGGCAACCATGTAAATGGACCGATTCTTGAGTAATACATTGGTTTTCCACCATCGTGTGTTATTCGTGTGTCTTTGTTTTACATTTTGTATTCGGGGTTCTAGGTATTCGGCCTAGAACAACAAGCAAGGCTACTCAAAACAATTGCACAACAACCACGGTGATTAAGGTACACAATGACGGTTCACCGGCAACCGAACAAGTAGTTCTACCCACGGGATTTAAACTACACAAGGAGTGGTTCCCGACCGACCACAACAAGCAATTCTACTTTGTGGGGAGTAAAGAGAGGATGAAGGTTTATACCGCCGCGAAGAGTAGAAGATGGCCAATCACCGGTGTAGAAACCAATCACCTAGAGATGCTCAAGCACAATCACAATGGAGGTCAAAGCCTCGGCAATCACAAATCAACACAATGATTTTTTACCGAGGTTCACTTGCTTTCTGGCAAGCTAGTCCTCGTTGTGGCGATGCACTTGCTTGGTGAGTTGCCCGCTCAATTGGCTCGGTGCCAAAGACCCCAATGGGGAGCTGCAATCTCCACACAAGACAAGGATCCACAAGCCACGAGCAATCCACTAGAGTATCCTTTCGCGAACTCCCGGGGAAGGATCAAGAACCCTCACAAGAACCCGTTGTGGCCTCGAACAATCACCAAGTCGAGCTCAACCACCACCCGCTGCTCCAAACCGTCTACGGTGACGGGAATCACCGAAGAGTAACAAGAATCCGTAGCTCACTCGATGAACAAGTGCCTCTAGATGCAACTCTCAATGCAAATCACTTGTTCTCACTCAAATCTCTCTCAAGAATGATCAACCTATCCAAGAGATGAGTGGGGAGGAGTGTCTCTAGCTCAAAGTATGCTCAAGAGTGTTAGAATGGGCAAGAGAGACCTCCCCAACCGGCCATCCAAGTATATATAGGCGGGGGTTCGAAATAGAGTCATTGCTCTCCGCGGCCACCAACATCACAGCGCGGGACGTCCGGCGCCGGCTTCCTTCGATGCTCGCGATGACCGTTGGCGCCCTCCATTTGAATGCCCCACATCGCCGTACGCCGAGACCTCCCGACGCCGTGTCCGTTGGCACGACACCAGATGCGTCCAGCGCCATGGACCGGGGCCGGCTCGTGCGCGCAGCAGCCCCGCCGCACGCTCGGCGTCGCGCATCCGGTGTGTGTCCGGCGCCGCGCTCGTCCTGCGTCCGCCGAGCGGCACGGCCAGAGGAGTTACTGGACTGGGTCCGACGGTGCCCTAGCATCCGGCGCAGGCCGTCAGCCGCGTCCGGCGCTGTGGCCCGGCCAGCCCAGCCAGCGAACCCACTCGCTCCATTGCGCCAGACTTGGCCCGGCGTCCGTTGCTCATGCCACCGCGTCCGGCGCTGCGTCCTTCGTCATTTCATGCGACAAACTTGCTCCAAATTGATCCAAACCAATTCTCTTGCCTTGTACACTAACTCCACAACGCGTAGATACCAATCTCAAGCCTCGGAGTTAGCATTTCACACATGAAATGTTGCACAAGAGTTAGCACTCTAGTTAGCCTCTCATGCATCATGCAAAGTCAAAACTAGAGGCACTTAGGACCGCGAATGAACCGAGGAAACCCCCCTTGATAGTTGGTTATCGATCCTAAATGTGATCACACTTGCTAAGTGTCTCGATCACTAAACCGGAAAGCCCTATCAAGTATACCTTCGCCTTGATCTCCATGGATTCCGTCGGAGCTCGATCATGCCACAAGTCCACCTTGTCCATCATCATGATCACCATGCTCCATGTCCATCGTCACGTTGCTATGTGTCTAATCACACTTAGAGCAAAGCATTAGCAACGTTGAGTGTCATTAATTACCAAAACCAAACCAGAGCTTTCACCCGAGTAATTAGCATAGGCTTTGTCTACCTCCTATGGCAGTCTGCCATATGTGATAGCGCATCTCGCTTGTGTAATTAAGATTGCAACTCTATTCCTCTTGCTTATTAATACAATGCCGGAATACCGAATCTTTCAAAAAAATATCTGAATTAAATTTCATTTTTTTGGAAAATTTGAAATTTCATATCTAATCTCTTGAAGGACATCAACATTACTTTCACTATATTCATATTGTCAATAGTAATAGCAGCTCATGATCTATACATGCAACTAAATCCAATACAAACAACACAATGGACATAATTATGTTACATTATAATGCATACTAATATTTTTTTGTATGCCTTCTTAATTAAATTTGTGAGGTGGAGTGTCACATCCCGGATTTTTGGCTCCTGTTTACCAAAAATCCTAATGTGACTACACATTGCATTCACTCATGGCATATGCATTCATATGTGTTTATGCTTGTTTAACTTTGGTTGTGTGCAAAACCGATAATTCTCAAGTGTTTGATGTGATGCTCACTAATCTCATCTAGATTTAAAGATAGCCTAAATCTATTAGGGGGTCATGTTAATGACCATAGTCATAAAAATGTTTTGTTTGACTTAGCCAATTCGATGTGCTAGTTAGTAGCTTTGAAAAGTGTTTCCGGAAACTCCGGATGATCTCGGAGTTTAAAGCTTTTAGTTAAAGAATTTTATTAGGAATAAAAGTCCTAAAGACCACTTCTCCTAATTTTGGGTGCAAGGCATATATTTTTGAGGGTTAAGATCAGGCCTGGGGCTGTTTTTCTATTAAAAGCATTTTTAAAGCTATTTTCTTTGGGGAATTTATATTTCCCAAACCATTAGGAATCTGGCCAAACTTTCTAAAGGTGGAATATTCTACTTGCTGAGAGGATCATTTTTGGTGTTACGAGTTTTCTCTAATTCTGCTTAGATCGGGAGCTATGAACGCTTTAAAGATCGTGCTGTTTCACTTTTAAAATAAATAAAAATAAAAATCGGGTGGGACCTACATGTCAGCCTCTCCGGACCGACAGGAAGGCCTCCGTGTCCGTACGCCGTGAAACGGAGGGCCGATGGCCGCGTGGAGGGGCGCGTGTCCTCCGCTCCTCACCTTCCTGGGCGACGAGGACGTGGAAGGAGGCCCCGAGGTCCTCATCCCCTCATTCCATCGCCTCCCTCACCTCACTCTCCCTCCCTCTCGGTTTCTTCTCCATCGAAAAGAAAAGGAGCCGCCATTGCCAGGGCAAGCAGCAGCTCGCCGGCAGCCACTGAACCTCCTCGCTGCGATTCGATTGCGCCGTCGCGTTCGCCAGCTCGCGCTGCCCACTCGCCGCCCCTTCACCGCCTCCCAGCACCACCGGTAGCCGCTGCCGCCGGAGCGCCGCTCGGTCGGGCCGCCGGCCGACGTGGCCAGGCAGCTACGGGCCGCCGCGGGCCGTTCTGCGAGGCTTGTAGGGTGCGCACGGGCCGCAGGTAGCTTCGCTGCCCAGCTCCGGCGACGGGGGACGGCCCCAGCGGCCAGGAGCGGCGAGCCGAACCGCTCCTCTGTTTCCATCTTGTGGAGGACCTCAAGTTAGAATTCAAACAAAGGTGAGGGCCTTGGTGTATAAAGGCCAGACACAGCCGATTACACGTATAGGCCTGATTATTTTCGAGGAAAGGCAGGGTCTTATGTGAAAAGTGTCTGTCCTTTCTGATTATCGAAATAGATTTTCAGATTTCAGTTTTAATCTTGCAAAATCCATAGAGGGAGCTAGGAGTACCCAAATTCAGTGATTCAACTTGCGTTATTTTTCTTATGATGTAAGCTATGCATAGAAAATATGAGATTGCATGATTGTGATGAGTTTCTGTGTAGCATTAATTAATTGTTGAAATGTTGGTATTTTTGGGATATTCATAATTCATTCCCTGTAGCTCAGAAAAATATGATATTAGTATTGTTCATCTTGTATTGACATGCTATTCCTGTTGTATGCTTAACATGGTCATGTGCTGTGTGAAAATATGAAGTTGTAGTTCAAGCCCAATTTAGAAACTATGTTGGAAATAATTAGTAAATCAATTGTGTAGGAATCATATGAGGTTGGTAATTTTTGTAGACACATTATATGACATAATGTAGCCTCTGGTTCAATCCAATGCATGTTTTGGTGAACTTGGTAGTACAAAGTATTTTCATGTGACCCTCTGCCCAGTCATTTGTTATTTTTGTGCAGGGCAGTAGGAACATCCAAATGTGATGAAATTTGGATCGTAGTCTATTATTGGCATTCCTTATCTTCTGTAATTTTTATAGGATTTTACGAATGGTGTAGCTAGGTGTTGCTGTTCAAGTCATTGGTTGGTTAATTAGAGGTTAATCCAATGATGCTACGGTTAACCTAATTACAAGTTGGTTTTCTGAGTAACTTGTCTATAGATGAAAGTTATAGTATTATCTTAGCTATCTACTGTTAAAGTTTCATGGTCATGGGATGAATGGTTTAGGGGTTATGACCTTTACAATTTGGGTAACAGGGCTGTTTAGTGGCTGTTTTGCCAGGATCAGTTCTGATGTTATGTGTTTTAGGTGTAGTAAATCTGGGAATCAGCCTGTGATGTCTTTAGATGTTTGATGGAGAATTTCATAAGCTTTCCAGATTGTCTTCAATCATATCCATAGGATTTATGGATATTTAGTTATGGATTTATTAGGAGATTCATTCTTTTTTTCTGAAATCCCCTCTTCTTCCTCCTCTCAAGCCCCTATCACAAGACCAAGCGGATCTCATCCTGCAGAAGACTCAGAGCGGATCTATCTAATGGCATGGCTGGCTGTCGGATGTGATCTATTCTCGTGTCACATCGCTTTCTTTCTTCTCCCTCCATTTTCTTCACTACTACCGCTCCTACACATAAATCAAAGAAGCATTGTGGAATAGTGGCATTTCGTTAATGGCGAAAATGTTGGAAAGAACAACCATCAGTGTAAGTCTATCTGTTGGTTTTTTGTACCCACTGAACGTAATAGTTGTAGGCGACTTGCTTGTTTGTAGGCGGAAGTCTTCTTCCATGGATTTTCCCATGATTGTTGCATTCGGATCTGCCTTATTGACCGGCTTTGGTCGAGCAACCGATAAAGATACATTTCTTTCACGGCTACTGCCTACATAACTAGTCTTCCTCTTTTCAAGGAATAGACTGCTGATTGTAGGTCCATGACTTGTAGTGAAGCTTGATGATGTAATGTTGTATGCTAAGCTTAATACTAAGTGTTAATGATGATTAGCGTGTGTAGGGTTATTTGTTAAGGAGTAAGTCATGATAAATGGGTTGTGATGATTGTGCTTAAGTGTTAATCTTTGGCTTTACTGGCTTGTTTGCCAGTGATAGAAGTAATAGGATCATTGCAACATTGGCATTCATAATCATCGACCATATGTGATCATGCATACATCGACAATCATGTGATCATATTGTTCCAGCCCTCAGTCATTTTGAACGCTTCTCACATTTAGGTGGTATTATGGGCCCCGAAGCCTAGTAGCTCTGTTTGGGCCGGTGACCGAAATGTAGGCATAACACCAAATGGAGGCGGGGTGGTTAGAGGCCCGAGTGTACCGTGGGCAAGAATGTCTGAGCTACCTGGCATCGTACCGTGGGCAGACATGTCTTGAGCGACCTGGCACCGGATAACCTCTTGGTGTTTAATGCTCCATAGCGGTCCCGTGACTTTACCCGAACAGTACCAACGGTGACCTATCACTCACTTTGGCCAGTGAGTGGGGTTTGTGTGAGAAATTATCGCCAGCTGGTTAGTAATCAATTCGAATCACCATCGTCCCTGGATAGGGATAATTTGACGTGAGTACAGGCAATACAGAATAAACGGGAAAATGGAAAAGGGGTTATGTTGCCATGACGGATATGAAATATTGAATTATGATCAACCATGTGAAAAGGATGATTGTTTTATACTTCTACTTGATGATGTTTAGTTCAGGTGCAAACCTAGCTAATGCAGGCTTTATTTAAGACGATAAGCTTAGTATAGCTCACCTAATGAAGATAAGTAAGCTCAAGTCGTTTATGCAAGAAAGGGTCAACCAAACCACCATATGGCCTTGCATATTCTTATAAGAGTCCTTATTTTCTGGTTTAAGACGGGTAAGTCTAGCTGAGTACCCCACGTACTCAGGGTTTTATTCCCACTTGTTGCAGATCATTTGAAGTGTTGTGTGGCAACAAGATGGACCTATATCCCGCTACGGGAGGATGTAGATCAATGGGCAAGGTCAACTCTTGTATCTCTTCTAATGCTTTTGCTGGATATCGACTTAGGCTGGCACTCTATGTTAAAGAAATAGGGGTGTGTGTGGGTTTCAAAACGATTTCTATTCCGCTGAAAATTGTAACTCCGATTTATGATAAGCTTCCAATTAAAACAAGTTTTGTAACCATACTATATATGAAATGTAGGATCAAGTGGATTGTAATTGCTGAACTATGATTCCCGGTGTGTCGTTGGAACAGTTTGAAATCCTTCGTGATTTCGGATTGACGCCGGGTTTACATGGGCTCAAGTGTGTTCTTCAACGCCTTGGCGTTGATATTCATACTTGTGCTTATGTAAATTGGTTGGGTCTATGACAGCTGGCATCGGAGCAAGGTTCAGCTATTACTATTCACTTGAGTATTTAAAACAAAAAGAATTTGTTTTACAAAACTATTTGTGAACTTATAGTTATAGAGGTGTTTGAAAACTATGAGTTCAACTTAAGAGTGTGCCAGTAGTCGTGTCCATTATGCCCGTATAAGGACTATCTAGGTGGCTTAGTTAGGGACTGACTTGGGGGAAAATTGCATCATATTTTCTTTGTCGTGCTCTTACACGATGGTTTTGTATGAGGGCCATTCACTTGAATGGTTGTGTATGGATCAATTTTGCCTCTATGCTCAGGTAAGTCGGTTCGCCGCCCAAGGTAAGGTGAGCTGTGAGAGCATGACTAGATACACTGTCAGTCTAGGGGAGTGCTTAATGGCGCTTGATCATCTTCATGTTTTACACATGACTATGAGAGAGTACCCCATGTGTGGGATCGTCTTCTGACGATGATTTTGGGGTAGCGTGCACCTACACGCAGGGATATCGGGGATGGACCTGTGTGGAGATGGGTGTGGAATAGGATTAGCTGTAATTGGAGATTTGACCTTATTCCTAAGGTGCCAAATTTTTACGTCGATTGCATTCATGGGGAAATGGGCTGAAATGAAATCTTTTGCAGGTACACTAACCACGCAAGAACGTGTAGCCCGACTAGTTATCGCTATATGAGAGCACGTTGTATGCCACCGCCTAGACGTTAGAATCTATGGTTTTCTAGGTTTGTGAGGACGTACGGAACGTTCATGCATCATGTTGAATGTTCATGGCATCGCATTGCATTTCCTTATCCCTTAAAGAAAAGGAACTTATCTCTTTTTGATAAAATTCACCAACTTAATGCCTGTTTCATGAGAGTTGCGACCAAGCCAGATTTAGCACAGTTGTCACCATGATGTCCTCTTGAAGCAAAACGACATGGGAAATAATCGGTGGGGTATCAAGTTAGTGGGACCCGACATGGGAAAAATCCTTGGAAGTATTTGAAAGTTTGGATGTTATGAAGTTGGAAGATGTTGGTTCTTATGTGAACCCTAAGCGATGTCCCAAAGTACACCATAGTAATGTTGTGTTGTGGAGATGGACTATTGTGCCTCCACTTTATTGTCTGAATTTACTTTCTACAATAAATTCGGTATGGCATGATTATGCATTCCCACAACTAGTGCAACATTATCCAATGATTATTTGTTGCTGGAATATGCAGATGACGGGCACTCGTCGTACCTCTGCTCGTGGTAAGGGTGGTGGTAGTAGGTGTGGCGTTGTCATCAACCACGCTCACCTATCTCCATCTCCTCATTTACCCATGATAGAGCAGTCAGTTGATCGGTTCTTGGGAAGCCAGTTCAGTATGGAGGATTTGCAGCACCACATGGAAGAGACCATGCACAACATCACTGACAATGCCTGCCAAGGTGGAAATGCAGGGGGTCAGCATAGCACTTTTAAGGACTTTTTGGACACCCAACCTCCAGTGTTCGAAGAAGCTTCAGAGCCAATAGAAGCTATAGGCTGGATTATCACTATGGAAAGCAAGTTCCGTCTGTTGAAACTGACAGAGAAGCTTAAGGCAGAATTCGCTATATATCAGTTGGAAGGACATGCAAGAAAGTGGTGGACTAATCATCATACCACTATGGGAGTTGATGTCTCTATTACTTGGGAGCAGTTTCTTACCGCTTTTCGTATAGAGTACATTCAACCAGCACTCATGGCAATGAAGAAGACAGAATTTGTGAGGCTTACTCAGGGCACCAAGACCATAATGGAATATCGGAATGTTTTCATCCACCTCTCACGCTATGCTCCAGAATTGGTTGACTCGGAAGAGAAAAAGATAGAAAGCTTTAAGAGAGGTCTTCATCCCAAGATGGCAAAATATGTGGGCACTTCCTCTTGCACCACATTCAACGATTTTGTCGATGAATGTTTGACCCAAGAGAATAATAATAATGTCTATGCTGCATATAAGAGCTGCAAGCGAGCTCTAGAGTCAGGACCATCACCAGTAACTGTTCGTATGGAAGTTCCTCCTCAGCATAATCTGTCTGTAGCGAGTACAAGGCTCCGTCCGCCTCAGAAGAAGTACAAGAAAGTTAAGCCAGTTGTGTCTTTGAAGAGACTTGAATCAGAAGGTTCAACCAGTGTTATCAAGCGCTCGCAGTACAAGAAGAAAAAGCAGACTACACAAATAGGTCACTTACATAATACTACTATTGAAGAAGTTCCTGAAGGCGAACCTATCATGGTTGGTAGGTTCCTTGTTAATCAACATGCCGCTGTTGTCTTGTTTGATTCTGGATCATCTCATTCCTTCATGAGCCTTGCATTTGCACAAAAGCATGATCGGAGGGTAACAGAATTAGATTATGTACTTCACGTCAGTTCAGCAGGAGCTGATGTGTCTACTAGATGGATGGTACGCAATGCCACGGTTGAGATTGGTAGCAGGAAGATTCTAGCAAGTCTTGTAGTGTTACCAGGATTGGCCTTGGATGTGATTTTGGGAATGAATTGGATGAAGGTGTGGAAAGCAGTGTGGGACACTGATAGCAGAACTCTCTCCTTGACAGATCCCAGGGATAATAGTAAGTTTCAAGTACATCTACCCCGAAATGTCGATTTAGTCAACATGTCTTGTGCCACCCAAGTTGTTGAACTTTCCAAGATTCCTGTGGTATGTGAGTTTCTAGATGTGTTTCCTGATGAACTACCAGGTCTTCCACCAGATAGGGATGTGGAGTTTAAAATTGAGTTAATACTTGGAACAACACAAATTTCGAGAAGGCCATATAGAATGTCACCTGATAAGTTGGCAGAGCTAAGGACTCAGCTGAAGGAACTTTTGGATAAAGGTTTCATTCAACAAAGTTCTTCTGAGTGGGGTTGTCCCGTAGTATTCGTAAAGAAAAAGGATCAGACCCTGCGAATGTGCGTGGACTACAGACCACTCAATGACGTGACAATTAAAAACAAGTACCCTTTACCTCGTATTGATATCTTATTCGACCAGTTGTCAAAGGCCAAGGTGTTCTCGAAGATTGATTTGAGGTCAGGTTATCACCAGATCAAGATTAGGCCGCAAGATATTCCGAAGACGGCCTTTTGTACCAAATATGGGTTGTACGAGTATCTGGTCATGTCATTCGGCTTGACCAATGCTCCTGCATACTTTACATATTTGATGAATTCAGTCTTCATGCCAGAGTTGGATCGATTTATGATTATATTCATTGATGATATTCTCATCTATTCAGAGAACGAAGCAGATCATGCAGAACATTTGAGGATTGTCTTAACCAGATTGAGAGAGCACAAATTGTATGCTAAATTTAGCAAGTGTGAGTTTTGGCTCAAGAAAATTCCTTTTCTTGGTCATGTCTTGTCCGAAGAGGGAATATCTGTGGATCCCAGCAAAGTTCAAGAGGTTATGGATTGGAAAGCCCCTACCTCCGTTAGTGAAGTTCGTAGTTTTCTTGGTTTGGCTGGATACTACCACCGTTTCATTCCAGATTTCTCCAAGATTGCCAAGCCTATGACCAGTTTGCTACAGAAAGGTTTTGAGTTTGTGTGGACTGAAGAGTGTGAAGAAGCTTTCAGTGCCTTGCAGAAGTTGCTAACCAATGCTCCAACTTTAGCACAACCAAATATGGAGAAACCTTTTGATGTGTTTTGTGATGCATCAAAGATTGGCTTGGGTTGTGTTCTCATGCAAGAAGGACGAGCTATATCTTATGCCTCACGCCAATTAAGGAAGCATGAGGTGAACTATCCAACACATGACTTAAAGCTTGCCTCTGTTGTGCATGCTTTGAAGGTTTGGAGGCATTATTTGCTAGGAAAAGTATGCAACCTTTATACAGATCACGAGAGTATTAAGTACATATTCGCTCAATCCAAATTGAACATGAGACAGAGAAGATGGTTAGAACTTATAAAGGATTACGACTTGCATGTTCACTCTCATCCAGGCAAGGCCAACATCATGGCGGGTGCCATGGGTCAGAAGTCATATTGCAATAGTATACCATCTTTGTCGACAGATGAGTTCCACTTGTTACATCCGGAAGTGCTTTACAGTATTCAGACTAGTCGCTCCCTAGAAAGCCGGATCATCAAGGGACAGAAAACTGACGAGGAAGTCAATTCTCTGAAGATGATGATAGAGAAGGTGCATCCTCCGCACTTTCGTCTTGATGAGCAAGGAGTGTTGTGGTACAATGATCGTCTAGTAGTGCCTGATGATGAGACACTTAGAAATGAGATCATGAGAGAAGCCCACCATTCTGACCTATCGATTCATCCTAGGAGCAGCATAATGTATCGTGAGTTGAAGAATCGTTATTGGTGGTCCAACATGAAGCAAGAGATAGCAGCTTATATTGCTAAGTGTGACATGTGTTGCCGATTCAAAGCTATTCATATGAAGCCCGCAGGTACACTACGCCCAGTATTTGTTCCAGAGTGGAAATGGGAAGATATATCTATGGATTTCATTGCTGGAATTCCTGTTAGTGATGCGGGAAATGATTCTATTTGGGTAGTGGTTGATCGCCTTACAAAGTCAGCCCGCTTCTTACCTGTCAAAACCACCTATCGATCTCCTCAATATTCCGACCTGTACCTTTCTGAAGTTGTGAGGCTACATGGTGTACCTAAAACCATTATGTCAAACAAGGACTCATAGTTCATTGCTCACTTTTGGGAGCATCTGCAGAAAGGGTTGGATGCCAATTTAGAATCGGATGCAGTTTCTCATCCTCAGATTTTTGGACAGATAGAAAGTATCCATCAAGTGTTGGAAGACATGTTAAGAGCTTGTGTGCTATCTTCTTTTTCTTCTCAAAAGCCATGGGAAAAATGGTTACCCCCTGGTGGAGTTCTGTTATAACAACAGTTACCAAGAGTATCCAGAAGACCCCATATGGAGCTCTGTATGGCAGAAAGAGTAGAACCCTGTCAAACTGGGTAGAGCCTGGAGAAAGAAGATACTATGGTATTGGTTTTGTTGCCGAGGCTGAACCACAAGTACGAATTATCCAAGATCACCTAAGGGCTGCTCAGGCACGTCAGAAGAGTTATGCCGATAAGAGAAGAACACTACTTGAGTTTCAAGTCGGTGATGAGGTTTATTTGAGAGTTTTGCCACTAAGAGATGCCCAAGAGTTTGGAGTGAAGAGAAAGCTCCCACCAAGATATGTCGGACCTTATAGCATTCTGGAAAAGATTAGTAGGACAACTTATGGATTGCATTTACCTCCTGAGATGAGTGCAATCTTTCCAGTTGTCCATGTGTCACAACTTAAGAAACGCTTGCGCGTCTCTGAGGAGAAGGTTGAGGCCCAAGATATCAAATTGGAAACCGATTTGACATACAAAGAGAAGCCAATTCTAATCTTGGATAGTAAGGATCAAGCAACTCGGGATCAATCGGTAAAGCTTTACAGAGTGTTATGGGATCATCATGGTGTTGGAGATGCAACCTGGGAAACAGAGTCATATCTTAGTGAGGTTTACCCCGATTTTTTTCAAACAAAGGTAACTAGCCAACTCAAATTTCGGGACGAGATTTCTTTAAGGGGAAAGTCTGTCACATCCTGGATTTTTGGCTCCTGTTTACCAAAAATCCTAATGTGACTACACATTGCATTCACTCATGGCATATGCATTCATATGTGTTTATGCTTGTTTAACTTTGGTTGTGTGCAAAACCTGATAATTCTCAAGTGTTTGATGTGATGCTCACTAATCTCATCTAGATTTAAAGATAGCCTAAATCTATTAGGGGGTCATGTTAATGACCATAGTCATAAAAATGTTTTGTTTGACTTAGCCAATTCTGGATGTGCTAGTTAGTAGCTTTGAAAAGTGTTTCCCGGAAACTCCAGATGATCTCGGAGTTTAAAGCTTTTAGTTAAAGAATTTTATTAGGAATAAAAGTCCTAAAGACCACTTCTCCTAATTTTGGGTGCAAGGCATATATTTTTGAGGGTTAAGATCAGGCCTGGGGCTGTTTTTCTATTAAAAGCATTTTTAAAGCTATTTTCTTTGGGGAATTTATATTTCCCAAACCATTAGGAATCTGGCCAAACTTTCTAAAGGTGGAATATTCTACTTGCTGAGAGGATCATTTTTCGTGTTACGAGTTTTCTCTAATTCTGCTTAGATCGGGAGCTATGAACGCTTTAAAGATCGTGCTGTTTCACTTTTAAAATAAATAAAAATAAAAATCGGGTGGGACCTACCTGTCAGCCTCTCCGGACCGACAGGATCGCCTCCGTGTCCGTACGCCGTGAAACGGAGGAGGGCCGATGGCCGCGTGGAGGGGCGCGTGTCCTCCGCTCCTCACCTTCCTGGGCGACGAGGACGTGGAAGGAGGCCCCGAGGTCCTCATCCCCTCATTCCATCGCCTCCCTCACCTCACTCTCCCTCCCTCTCGGTTTCTTCTCCATCGAAAAGAAACGGAGCCGCCATTGCCAGGGCAAGCAGCAGCTCGCCGGCAGCCACTGCACCTCCTCACTGCGATTCGACTACGCCGTCGCGTTTGCCAGCTCGCGCTGCCCACTCGCCACCCCTTCACCGCCTCCCAGCACCACCTGTAGCCGCTGCCGCCGGAGCGCCGCTCGGTCGGGCCGCTGGCCGACGTGGCCAGGCAGCTACGGGCCGCCGCAGGCCGGTCTGCGAGGCTTGTAGGGTGCGCACGGGCCACAGGTAGCTTCGCTGCCCAGCTCCGGCGACGGGGGACGGCCCCAGCGGCCAGGAGCGGCGAGCCGAACCGCTCCTCTGTTTCCATCTTGTGGAGGACCTCAAGTTAGAATTCAAACAAAGGTGAGGGCCTTGGTGTATAAAGGCCAGACACAGCCGATTACACGTATAGGCCTGATTATTTTCGAGGAAAGGCAGGGTCTTATGTGAAAAGTGTCTGTCCTTTCTGATTATCGAAATAGATTTTCAGATTTCAGTTTTAATCTTGCAAAATCCATAGAGGGAGCTAGGAGTACCCAAATTCAGTGATTCAACTTGCGTTATTTTTCTTATGATGTAAGCTATGCATAGAAAATATGAGATTGCATGATTGTGATGAGTTTCTGTGTAGCATTAATTAATTGTTGAAATGTTGGTATTTTTGGGATATTCATAATTCATTCCCTGTAGCTCAGAAAAATATGATATTAGTATTGTTCATCTTGTATTGACATGCTATTCCTGTTGTATGCTTAACATGGTCATGTGCTGTGTGAAAATATGAAGTTGTAGTTCAAGCCCAATTTAGAAACTATGTTGGAAATAATTAGTAAATCAATTGTGTAGGAATCATATGAGGTTGGTAATTTTTGTAGGCACATTATATGACATATTGTAGCCTCTGGTTCAGTCCAATGCATGTTTTGGTGAACTTGGTAGTACAAAGTATTTTCATGTGACCCTCTGCCCAGTCATTTGTTATTTTTGTGTAGGGCAGTAGGAACATCAAAATGTGATGAAATTTGGATGGTAGTCTATTATTGGCATTCCTTATCTTCTGTAATTTTTATAGGATTTTAAGAATGGTGTAGCTAGGTGTTGCTGTTCAAGTCATTGGTTGGTTAATTAGAGGTTAATCCAATGATGCTATGGTTAACCTAATTACAAGTTGGTTTTCTGAGTAACTTGTCTATAGATGAAAGTTATAGTATTATCTTAGCTATCTACTGTTAAAGTTTCATGGTCATGGGATGAATGGTTTAGGGGTTATGTCCTTTACAATTTGGGTAACAGGGCTTTTTAGTGGCTGTTTTGCCAGGATCAGTTCTGATGTTATGTGTTTTAGGTGTAGTAAATCTGGGAATCAGCCTGTGATGTCTTCAGATGTTTGATGGAGAATTTCATAAGCTTTCCAGATTGTCTTCAATCATATCCATAGGATTTATGGATATTTAGTTATGGATTTATTAGTAGACTGCTGATTGTAGGTCCATGACTTGTAGTGAAGCTTGATGATGTAATGTTGTATGCTAAGCTTAATACTAAGTGTTAATGATGATTAGCGTGTGTAGGGTTATTTGTTAAGGAGTAAGTCATGATAAATGGGTTGTGATGATTGTGCTTAAGTGTTAATCTTTGGCTTTACTGGCTTGTTTGCTAGTGATAGAAGTAATAGGATCATTGCAACATTGGCATTCATAATCATAGACCATATGTGATAATGCATACATCGACAATCATGTGTTTATACGTGCACACATGCATCATTCTAGGATCGCAATTAGGGATTCGTCGAGACGTATAAGGATCCCGAAGGGCAAGTCATGAAGGAAGTTCCCGCACAAGAGGTGATCGGGAATCAGATGAGAAGTGATCGAGTACTTGGAACCTCGACGACGCTCGACGACGAAAGGCAAGCCCGGAGCATTTCTCCTACGGTTTTCCAAAACACTTGCGTCATCTTATTGTTTATGTTGCATTAAGTGATAGGTGTTGTTTGACACCCTTGGTGCATTATCTACCTTGACCACTTGATATACCTACCCTGGATTAAGTGTAGGACGTAATATGCTTAGTCTTGCTTAATTACACAGTAGAAGTCGGGTGGTTGGATAATCATCCGCGAGGATAGGGTCTCACATGATAATGGTTGGATCGGAAAGGAAAGGTTGGAACATAACTCAAACGGGATTGGTAAGGAACCCTGTATTGTTCCAGCCCTCAGTCATTTTGAACGCTTCTCACATTTAGGTGGTATTATGGGCCCCGAAGCCTAGTAGCTCTGTTTGGGCCGGTGACCGAAATGTAGGCATAACACCAAATGGAGGCGGGGTGGTTAGAGGCCCGAGTGTACCGTGGGCAAGAATGTCTGAGCTACCTGGCATCGTACCGTGGGCAGACATGTCTTGAGCGACCTGGCACCGGATAACCTCTTGGTGTATAATGCTCCATAGCGGTCCCGTGACTTTACTCGAACAGTACCAACGGTGACCTATCACTCACTTTGGCCAGTGAGTGGGGTTTGTGTGAGAAATTATCGCCAGCTGGTTAGTAATCGATTCGAATCGCCATCGTCCCTGGATAGGGATAACTTGACGTGAGTACAGGCAATGCAGAATAAACGGGAAAATGGAAAAGGGGTTATGTTGCCATGACGGATATGAAATATCGAATTATGATCAACCATGTGAAAAGGATGATTGTTTTATACTTCTACTTGATGATGTTTAGTTCAGGTGCAAACCTAGCTAATGCAGGCTTTATTTAAGATGATAAGCTTAGTATAGCTCACCTAATGAAGATAAGTAAGCTCAAGTCGTTTATGCAAGAAAGGGTCAACCAAACCACCATATGGCCTTGCATATGCTTATAAGAGTCCTTATTTTCTGGTTTAAGACGGGTAAGTCTAGCTGAGTACCCCACGTACTCAGGGTTTTATTCCCACTTGTTGCAGATCATTTGAAGTGTTGTGGCAACAAGATGGACCTGTATCCCGCTACGGGAGGATGTAGATCAATGGGCAAGGTCAACTCTTATATCTCTTCTAATGCTTTTGCTGGATATCGACTTAGGCTGGCACTCTATGTTAAAGAAATAGGTGTGTGTGTGGGTTTCAAAACGATTTTTATTCCGCTGAAAATTGTAACTCCGATTTATGATAAGCTTCCAACTAAAACAAGTGTTGTAACCATACTATGTATGAAATGTAGGATCAAGTGGATTGTAATTGCTGAACTATGATTCCTGGTGTGTCGTTGGAACAGTTTGAAATCCTTCGTGATTTCGGATTGACTGCCGGGTTTACATGGGCTCAAGTGTGTTCTTCGACGCCTTGGCGTTGATATTTATACTTGTGCTTATGTAAATTGGTCGGGTCTGTGACATGGAGGGAGGAGCAGTAGAGCAAATGCTAGTGACTACCTTTCTATCACCCATCCAATTTATAAGAAACTCTACCATTTTCGGAGTTCTTGCCACTCACCATAAACATTTTCCGAGTTCTCTACCGTTCCAAGACTACCATCATGACTTGTGTTTAAAATGTATGCATCCATCTAAAGTAACAACACTACTTGTGTTTAAAAGTGTGTTGTGACGTTGGTAAATGAATCTCTAAGACAATTTTTTCCATAAATGTTGAAATATAAAAATATATACATATATAGCACTCTTCAAGGGACCTTTAGTTATGAAAGCACAACATAATGAACGTCTATTTTATATGGGTTTTTATATATTAATATTATTTGAATTTGGTAATTTAGAAACATATGGGGCATGATCTATTCTCAGACTATTAAGCAATTCGTTATAATCGAATAGTAAATGTCAAGGATAGATGACTATGTAAAGTAGCAAAACGATCGAGCTATGATCTGTTACTGAAGAGGAGATATGCATGTTAGACCTTAGAGGATCACTAGCAGTAGATAAAGTCAGGCATAACTTAATCCTAGAATGAATATGAACTCAGTCACAGGATTTAGTACATGATCTAGAAGAGCAAGAGAGAGAGAGAGAGAGAGAGAGAGAGAGAGAGAGAGAGAGAGAGAGAGAGAGAGAGAGAGAGATAGTTGGGGCTAGGGTTACCGTCAGCCATGGAGGAATTAGAGAGGCAGTGGCGGCGGAACTTCCTGTCCACTTGCTGCGCGACCCTCTAGATCGGTCTAGGGATTTGGACACGTGAGAGGCCGGCAGCGGTGGCAGTGAAATTCCTCGTTTGTGCC
Organism: Themeda triandra; assembly: GCA_018135685.1. NCBI lineage: Eukaryota > Viridiplantae > Streptophyta > Magnoliopsida > Poales > Poaceae > Themeda > Themeda triandra. The sequence goes on along the minus strand of JAENPR010000559.1, from coordinate 211,793 downwards.
TATGGCCCCCACCTTCCCTTATATAGGCGCAGTGTGATAGGGGCCCACCAACCTCTAGTTGGGTTGGGCTCCCCCGATCAGGGAGCAGATCAAGTTTGGTGTGGGTCGTTGGGCCCACATCAGAGGAGATCAATTCTAACAATGCACCGTTCAACTTAGCGAACGTTTGAGAAGGAGATATGCACCGTTTATAATTGACTTCTGACAACTAATTACGTTTGATGTAGTAGTAGAATCTTTTGTACTATTCCTCAGCAAAAATAAATGCGAAGCATGTTAGAAACTCAATAGTAGTAGAACACGGACAAAAACTGGGCTTACAACTTTATCTTCAACAAGTTTTTTGCTAAATTTGGTACCCTGAAGGCTAACAAATTAAATCATGCAGGGAGACTTCAGTACATCAAATCTGTGCTTTCTTCCATACCCATTTATTATATGTCAACTGTGCTTTTCTCCAAAACTTTTATCGAGAAAATTAACACTATTATTAAGAGATTTTGGTGGGCAGGTGTTCAGGAGGAGCAACATTCCAACCCCATAGCTTACAGGTCTTGGGATGATATATGCAAACCTACAACACAAGGTGGCCTAGGAATTAGGGATATGGAGCTGGTTAATAAAAGTCTCATTATTCACTCAGCTTGGAACATTGCCACTAACAAGAATCCTCTTCTATCTGCTATACTTAAGGCTAAATATCATCCTACTGACTCTTTCTGGAATGCCCCTAATAGAGGTCCTAGATCCATCTTTTGGTCTTCTGTTTTGTAGGTTAAACACCACCTCAACTCCAATTCCACCTACCAAATCCATAATGGAAGCTCTTCTATTTGGTCTGAACCTTGGTGTCCTATTTGGGACCATGTTCATGACCACTTAATCTCCCCAGTGGTTAACACTCCTTTATCGGCTACTGTTTCAGACCTTTGGATTCAAGGCACTCATACTTGGAATCATGATCTGTTATCCACCACATTTTCTACCCAAGCCGTGAATTCTATTGAGGACACTCCCATTGTTTACTCTGATAATGATGATATTCTGAGATGGGCCCCAGCTAAAGATGGTCGTTGCACTACTAAATCGGTTTATTCTTATTTACAGTCTCAATAGGTACATCACCTCCCTAGTCAAGGTTCCAGAAGCATTGCAAATAATGCTATGAGTATTATGAATAAGGTTTGGAAGAGCAAGTTCCTACCTCCACTACTCAAAACCTTTGCATGGAGGCTCATTCGGAGAGCAATAGCTACTGGGGAAAGGGCAGGTAGGTACTCTGTGCATATTGACAAGCATTGTTCTTACAGTGTTGAAGTTGAATCAGATCAACACCTTTTCTTCAAATGCTCCCTTCCTACGAGAGGTATGGGCCAATGCTAACCCCCCTATCTTAACCAATAATATTCCTGATGAATTAGATGGTATCCAAGTATCTTTGCCTCTGCTCATTTCTCCTAACCCCTCTGAAGATACCATTATAAAAACTTTGTTTATTCTGTGGTATATCTGGAAAGCTAGAAATGATCATAGGTTTCAGAGAAGGAGATGGTCTTCTATCCAAATCCATAGTGCAGCCAATGCCCACATGGCCAACCATTTGCAAGCTTTGAGGGAGTCAATTCTTCCCCCTCAGATTGGGCAAACCAATCTGCAGCAACAACACCATCAGCTAGACAACTCAGGTATGGTCCAGATTCATGCAGGTTGCCCTTCACACAATGATGAAGTTCCTCAAAGGATTCCTCCAAGCCGGCAGCCTTCAACCTCAACCACAGCTGCTGCCCAGGAGATGCATAGGCGGCACCTCCAGGCTGACTCGGACAGGGTGCACCAATAGGATGTTGTCCCAGTGCAGCCTCCTGATGAATTGCCCAGCTGGCTGCAACCTCAACCGAACCATCAACTGCCACCTCCAACAACATCTCCAGCTATAAGAGGTACAATTTTACCACTTGCAGGGCCCAACCGAGAGGTGATGGTGGACAGATTCTTGGTTCATTACCCCTCCTTGCTGCAAGGAACACGCTGCTATACGGACGCGTCCCTCCAGATCTTCAAGGCTATTATCCCAGAGATGCAGGCCTTGGGATATTTATTGTCAACACTCAGGTCACACCTCCTCTCAGCTTCTTCATCAAGGCGGCACTGAGGTCTTCTACCTCGGTCTTCATGGCCGAGGCTGCTGCAGTTGCCCTTGCAACATCGATTCTTAACGCTTTGCAGCTTCACCACTGCACTATCCTAACTGATAATCAACAGTTAGTGCATTTCCTCAATGGATCAGATCTTGCAAACCCCGCAGATTGGAGAAGCAAGCCATATACTCATTTGGTCTCCACTTCCCGTCATGCAACATCTTCTCAAATTAGGAAGATCAAAAGGAGCCAAAATCAAATGGCTGATCTGCTAGCTAGACAAGCTTTTACCTTGGTTCAATCTAATCAGACTCAATGTACTGCTGCTTGTGTCAGTGCAGCCCATGCCCTTGAGTGCCCACTTCTTGTGGCACTTCAAAATGTAATCATCAAAAATGTAATGGTGATTTCAGCTTCGTGCTGTTAATGAATTTCAGATGTTTCCTGTCAAAAAAAAAATGTCCGTACCAACCTATCACACCCATCCAACCTTAAGATGCTCCCACACCACCCTTTAGCTCGCCCTGCATGCCACACGCTCCAGCATAAACATTCCATGCTTACCTCTTTTTCTTTGTGTACTGAGAAAAATTAACAAATTTCATGGGATGGGTTGAAGAGTGCTGAGCAAAATTCGTTTACCTAACCATTGACGAGGTCTGATCCGGGTATTACTTCAGAGATGAGATGCACTGGGATAGAAAAAAGGTGCTTCAGAATCAGCTAGGCCAGATAGGTTTGACACACATGCACGTTGATCTCCTGCTTACAAGTTGCCCGACTTCACGAAGTTTACCAGCAGGCGATTTGTGGGACCACGACGCCAGGATGCAGTGGAGGGATGAGAGAAAACTGGATGTGATGAGGACGAGTCGAGAAGCGATGAATTGTCCAACTATTCCGAAGAACCCTGCTGTAACACCAAGGACAAGTGATGAAAGAAACAGCAGAGAGGGAAAGACGAGCCAACAAGTAAGTATTGAGAACTGATTATCAGGTGATTAAATTCGTAGGCCAACCAATAACTGCCAGCCCATCCTAGCTAGCGGTCTGCTAAGCCTGCTAACCACCAAGTACCCTGTTAACACTGATTTTGTACTGATTGCGGACAGATCACCCTTTTTTATTCATGTAAACTATCACTTGGTAAAACTGTGCACACCTTCAACAGTCGCTAATTGTAGGAATGGAAGTGATTCGATAAATATTTGAATATGTGGCAGTGTATGTAAAACTGGATTCAGTGATGTACTTAAGGCACATTGACTTTGACAGCTACTTTTTTTTTAAGAAAACTTTGACAACTACTTGACTTAACATTGTATTAATTCACTAGCTGCTGCTACCGAATCACATGAATGATTGTGAAAAATATCAGAAATTGTGCTTCTCTATTTTAATCCATCAGCACATGCTACAGGGAATCTCCAAGCATAAAAGAAGTCCTTGGTTAAAACATGCTACCAACCAAAAAATACTGTCTCATTATGTGATGAAACTAAATTTTGAATCTAACAGTTTGATAGTGTTATTGATATATATGGATATATCGTCAAGGGGGAAAAAAACTTTCGTGATTGCCGAAATATATTTAGCACTGCAACATATAAGACGCTTCATCCTTGGCACACTACTGCCACTTCGCCTCTTTTGCTGCTTTGCATACCGACGTTCATAGGGTGGTGGAGGAAAACCACGAAAATTCGCATTTACCTGTAACCATCACTGACGATGTCTGGATATTGGGATGGGACGCACCAGGATAGAAAAGAAGAGTCTCAAGCACAAAGAAGAGACATGATCTGTTCTTATCCATATGGTAGACTCTCAAATGAGTGCAAGTGACTCAAAATTAGTTCGTTAATTGAGGCAATTAATATGGATAGCTTCAGTGTTTTAGGCACAAGTAGACCTAGCTCGCTTCATGATATTTGCAACTTGCACGCACCAAACATTAGTCTCAGTGTGCTCCAAGTTTCTAATCTCTTCTTGTATTTCTTTTGATAGAGGTTTCTGTTTTGTTTTTATTTCTGGTGAAAAACCTGCTGCAGCATTAAGCCTTCAAGCAACAACTATGGCATCTCTGTTATGGCATCATACTAGATATTATGTTTTTCAGCAGCCTTAACGACAGTAGCTTGGATGAACAGTCCTTCAGTACCCTCGGTCTTTCCCATCCATCCGATGGACAGGGATCCCATGCAGTGGCTATTCACACTGCAACTTAAGCAGTGGCCACACGTGAGCCACTCATCCCATCAGCAACGGCTGGGATGGCCTTCTACTTTTTCCCCTTATTTCTTTATCTCACCATTTACTCAGACGCATGGAAAAATCATTCAAGACCACATATGCAGAGTAGCTCACGTCTCAACATTTTGAGAATATGAGTTAGCTGAATTGTCAGCCGTACAGAACAATGTCCACCACATACATATTAGATCTTTTTGATCCATATCACTAATTTAATGCTAATTATAGTTAATCCAAAAGCTGAAGAGGAGAGCGTACATGCACTGTTCCTATGTTCATGTACAAAATGTTACCACCCAATGTCACTGCTAAAAATACCAATGATCTATCCCTCCAATAGAGTCAGGATTAGTGGCATCTTGAATAACACTTGAACTCTAAAATGAGATTAGGAGAAAGTCAGTAGCTTTAGAATTTTACTTTTTTAAGATAAGGAGAAAGTCAACATACCTTAATAAGTTCAGAAAACTAATTAAGTGATTCATATGGTTGTGATTTTCCCAAATTAACATGTTGTGTAGCTTTCCTTGTCTTCTTGTTTGCTTTGGTACCACTTCCTTCAGGCTGTGTACCTTTCTTTGTTGTATTTTTGTTTGCTTTGATCCTCTTTTTCTTCACAAATTTTTCAGTCCAAGATTGCTTCCATTTTGAGCCACCATCTTGCTTTTCTTTCTTCTTAAGACCAGCAACATTTGCAGGTAAACTGAATGGTGCTTGAACGCTAGAATTTTCAACATCAATATTAGGAGCTTCTCTTATTTTTCCTTCCACCTGCTTACTGACATTGTGAAGTGCTTCTTCAACAAGCAAGCAAAAATCTTCAAAATCAGCAGCCCATGAAACCAATGGAAAGAAGATTTGGCAAAGATTTTTGTACCGGTTTGTAGTAGCTAACTTAGAATTTTCCACTGTTTTATTCCCATGCATATCTTGGATAGTCTCTGACCTTGCGCCTCGAGTCCACCGCTTCAAAATGTATCTTTCAGGCAATAACTTAATGTTCATCAAATCAAGACCTTTTAGTGCATGCCTACATAGTATGCCAATTCTTTGAAAGAGTTTACAACTGCATGTGACAGTCTGATCAGCAAGGTTGATTATAATTGTACGCTCTTCTTCAGGTCTAGATGATCCCCCAAGAGCTCCAATTGCAATGGAAAATTCAATGCTTCCATTTGAATCTATAATGTAAGCTGCTAGTGACTTTTCATATTCAGCTTGGAAGGCTTGAAAAATTGCAGGTGTGTGTATCTTACTAGTTTGTACCAATATAGGTGCCATCATCAAAATTCTTGGTTGTTTCTTTATAGATTCAAATTCAGCTTGTAACTCCCTCTCTCTCTCTTGTCTTCAACAACTTGCTCCACACGCCTCAGAAATCTAACGATGTCAAGATCTGATTTCAAATGCTTCTTCAATGCATTATTCAAGCTCTCGCTTAGTTGCGTACTTCGCATTCCTATTGAGAAAACATCCAACATGTAGCATTCAGCCCACTTGTGTTTTAACATGTAAATGCTGTCCAGCCAAGTCGATTTGCTTACTTTTCCTCTCATAACATCAAAAGCTTCTTCAAATTCTGCCTTTTTTTCATACTGATACATGCAAGAACTAAAATCTAACAAGATACTGGACTCTTCTTCTCCTCCTCCTCCTCCTCCTCCTCCTCCTCCTCCTCTTCCTCCTTCATCTTCTCCTTCTTCTTCTTCTATCTCAGATTCTTTTTCATTCTCTAAATTGGATGAAACCAAATACCACGGTCTCTCTAAATTGGTTGAAACCAACAAACACACCAAATGGCCTGTATTCTTTGTTGGTTCCAAAGGCAGTGTCAAATGTGATGACATCGCCAAAGTGCGCGTAGTCAACAATCATCTTTGCATCAGCCCATAATATATTGTTTATCTGTTCTTGACAATCCATTTGAATGGCATATTGAAAGGAAGGATTCTCCAAAGATTTATCTTGAAAATACTTTAGCAAACTTCCAGCCTCACCATTCATCATCTCTCTTTGGCGCTTGGTTCCTCTTTCTAAAGTAATGCCCATACGAACCATGCAGCCTATTCTTGTATGCGTCCTATTTCGCTTGCAAACTGAGAACTTCTTATCTTCAGCCCGAGAACCTTGATTTGAACAAATACCTGACCCATCCTACCACCATATCTGACCGAGAACAAATATCTTAGCTTCTTAACTTCCGAACATCAAGCCCCATCCTACCACCATATCTGACCCAGAACTTCCAAGCCTTATCATCACTGCTAAATGTCATACTGATTTTAGGAATCCAAAAAGAACTTGCAGCCATCCTGTAGTTATAAATGTTGTCAGTTCTATTTTTCATCGCTACAATCTACAATCAAAAGAACGAAACAGATAAAATTCAAATATTGTGTTTCCCTAACAAACTTAAAACATTTCAACAACCTTAACTCAACTATGCAGAACTGATTAGATCGTTTTGGAAAAAAGGATTAGCACAATCTTGTAGGCGATTCCTTGAGCACTTGCTGGGCGTCATCCATGGCACCTTCACTTGCAGCTGCTGGAGTGGTTTGCGCCATGGGAGTGCTTCCTGGAGTGGTTTGCTTCCCCCTCACCTGCATGCTTTGCGAGGGCAAGCCCACGCCGCTGAGCAACCACTCGAGCCTGCTGCGGCCGCGGCCGGACTCCCGCCGCGTCCCTTGCACGTCGCCGCCGGACTGACGCTGCGTCCCTTGCGCATCGCCGCTCTGCTCCATGGTGCACACCTCGGCGCCTTCGTTGGACCTCTACGCGGAGGCGGAGGGCCCGCTAGAGGACATCGAGACGGGCTCGTGCGACGGCGTCGTCCCACGCGTGCCCTGCCTCCCAGCACTCGTCGAAATGGCGCCAAATCCATGGAGTTTTCCCTCCAAGAATGCCTTCACGAATGCCCTAGAAAAGGAAACAGTACATCCTCTTGTCTTGACCGTTGCTGATGGGATCAATGGCTCATGTGTGGCCACTGCTTAAGTTGCAGTGTGAATAGCCACTGCATGTGATCCGTGTCCCCATCCGATTCGCCGACCCACGCTCCATTTCGGACCTCCGTCTCAGGTACCACGCCTCCAGAAGTTTCTCTACCCCACGTGGAACCTAATCCCCCATCCTCTTCCCGGCACAGCCATATCCCAGCTCCTGATCCCTAATCACCAACGCCGCCTCTGCTCCCGCCAGCGCCACCCATCCTCCTCGGCCATTGGCCTCTACCGCAGCATTGCATCGGACCTCGCCTCCTCGGGTGGCGGTGTGGCCTCTTCCTCTCCTCTGACGGCTCGCCCATTATGCGTCCCATGGTCCAAGTAGCTGCGCCGAATCGAAAACGACCCTCTTCCTCTCCCCCAGTGTTGGCCTTCTCCACGACGCGTGCAGATGCGGGTCCAGCGGACTCCCCTGCCGGCGGTGCCGATGCGGCTGCGGCGGTCGTCCTTGCCGTTGGATACACGCATGGATCAATCGTAGGTGGGCCTAGGTCGGAAGCGCCGGCTGATGGCCACCATTATCCTAGGCGCCGCCACCAAGCGTTTACCCCTCGCAGGTCTACCTTGTCGTTGTCCTCGGCTACCTCGCCGCCATCGTTGAGGTTCGTGGGCTATCCTTCCCAATTTTGATCTGGCCTCTTGCATGTCTACCTCGCCACCGTCCTCGAGCACCTCGCCATCGTAGGTGAGGTTGCTGGCCCCTCATCCTTTTCGATCTCCATTCGATCTGAAATGTGTGGTGCTTTGGGTTTTTATATACAACTTATAGCATTCTTCGTGATAAGAAACCTGATGGAATACGTGTTCGTAGATCAGATTCCTGCTGATGCATAGCTATTCCATTTTTATTTAATGAATCCTATGTTTACCGATGACCTTGTGGCTCATGTGTGTGTTATTTTATTTAACATTTTCACCCAAATAGAATTGAAATATAGGGTACACGGCAGACTGAAATCTCATTATTTCTTTTCTGTTCTCCCACAAATAAAAAGTAAGAAAAGTAAGACTGCCGTTTCATGCGTAATAGTTTTTTCTGTCTACCTCCGCCCTCTGCCCATGCGAAACCGCGCCACGCCGGCTCAACCTGTACAGGTTACAGCCCGGTTTTACCCGTGAACCAGCCCAAAAGCAAACCGTGTGTACGGGTAGAAACGGGCTGGTTTTCATCAGTTCCAAACCGCTGAACCCGTCAACCAATCAACAGCAGCGTCCACGAGACCTCCACGCACGATGTGCAGCTACGCCGCCGGCCCCGCCATGGACGCTCCGCTCGACGCGCTGCTCATCGTCACCGGGACTTCACTGGCCATCGCGGTGCCACCTCCTCCTCGCCTTCCTCTGCTGTTGCCGCCACAGCAGCACAAGCCAGGACAAGCTGCGGAGCCGCCAGCTCTGCCTCTCGGCGTCGACAGCGGCGTCAACGCTCCCGGTCTCCACGCTCGCCGGGACGACGACGCCGGACTGCTCCTCGTGGTCCTTCACTCCTTCTATCGTCAACGCTCCCGGTCTCCACGCTCGCCGGGACGACGACGCCGGACTGCTCCTCGTGGTCCTTCACTCCTTCTATGGCACGGGCGCGGACGCCTCGATCCAGAAGCTCTAATTCGCGGACCTCGCCGCGGCCACGGGGGCGCCAAATGTCTATCTAGCCTGGTGCGCACGTGCGCCCCTGCTCAATACCACTGGATAGTTTGAGATTCGTGCGGTTGACTTTTATGTTCACGCTCTGAGATATCTTAAGCATGCATAAGTACATCTATAACGGTTGCACAGGTCATTACGGGACGGGGCACTCGTGTTTCCGTTCGCGTGTTTCCGTTCACTCGTGTTACACAGCTCCGCCGTCAGGTCGCGCCGCCGCCGCCGGGCGTCCTTCCCACAGCTTCGCCGCCGGAGGCTGGCGCTCGTGCAGGTCCGAGGCGGCTCACCCGGGTGAGGCCACCGGCGGCCGGCCCTCGCGCAGCTCCGCCGTCAGGTCGCGCCCGCCGCCGCCGCCGGGCGCCCTTCCCACAACTTCGCCGCCGCCGGCGGCCGACCCTTGCGCATCTCCGCCGTCAGGTCGTGACGCCAGCATCTCCGAAGCCCTGCTCCAGGACTCTTCCGCTCACTCCACCAGGTGATTGTTCCGGCTGCTCGTCTCCTCTCCTTTGCTTGCAAGCTGAAGATTCTAGAATTCATGTCTACCAAAATCTCGTTCTAGGGTTATTATTTACTGTAGCTTCATGGTTAAACGTTCTTCCAGAAATTCATGGTCTACACGATCGTTCTCTCATGGTCTCAATGGAAGGTGCTGCAATTCCCTCAGAGCTAGAGTCCATTTATGTTGATTTGTGCTGCAATTTGTACTGTTTGTCACCTGATTTGGGCACATAATAGCCAATACTATTATGATGTGGTCTATTCCCTTTGCATAGATTGTATCTAACTACTTACGAGTAAGAATTTAAAGTTATGACATACATGTAAAGTGTATAAGGAAGGAATTGCAGGTGCTTCACATGTTGTTTATACGGTTATACCATCGCACAAGTATTTGTTGTTTTATGTTTATATATAATAGCCTATCACCCCTACCCTGCAAAAGTTCATTTAATGTAGAAAATAAACATTGTCTTCCACTCTTTTCCAAATATCTGTAGTCTGCATAAATAAAGTGTGTTTTTTATTAGTGACATGAAGTCAAATCAATCGGTTGGTTGGGATAACGATGAAACGAAATAGTGATAACAAATTTCAATAGCCATGAATCATAGATCACGATGGCCTCATAGATTGCTGATGCCGGCAGAATGCCCACATCTTCCTCGCCATGGAACTTTGGAAGGACCTCTTGCACAACGCTGCACCTGACCTCACCGTGGCACCCAGGTAGAGATAGTCCTTTTTCATTATCTAGAGATGACTACTCAGTTTGCCAAAATCTGAACTTTGCTTCTTCAATGGTGCTTCTTAGCATATAGATACGTGAATACAAACTGGGGACATTTCTTCGTTGGAGTTCTATATAGATATGCAACAAGCTCTAATCTGTTCTTCTTTGATCGTAACAATAAAAAGTTTGAAATATTGTTTCTTGTTTTCAGCCCCAAAGTTTGACATAATTTAATCTGAATTTTGAATATAAATCTGAAATGTTAATATAATTCTTGGAGGAATAAAGATGGACCCAATTTCGTGTCAAGATTCAGAGATGTGGAGAAGGATGATTGAAGATTCCAAAAATATGACTGTGTAGGGGTAATGTTCTGCAATTAACTAATTATCACATACTGTTATAAAGATTAATGTCACAGAGCTGAGAGTTCCATTACTTTTTTCTACCTGTTTGCCCACTATCTAAATGTATACATGTCTGATGTATCTGCAGCATGTTCTCCCTGAGCTTTCGTCTTCTCCAGTAACATCTCCAGGTGGGCTGTGAGGAAGCATAGCATCAGAGCATTTGCCAGTCGGTTGAAGCGTCTTCTTGTTGCCTATGTATCTGCTGTTGGTTGGATCACCTTGTAGTATATGGATGCCAAGTGCAGTCACTGATGATCGAGCCATGACACGCCTGTTTCAAGAAAGTCTTCCCGCTTACCTGTATGTTTCAGCCGGTTCAGAACTAGGACCCAGGGAAAACGAAGTATTTATGCCATGTTCAGCTGATAAGCACCTCCTCTTCTCACTCGTACTAGTCAAGGCATATGCTATGATTTTGAGGGAAAAGCTCCAACCTGTTATTGTACTTGTCAAAGGTTCAGAGTACCATACTAGGTGTAGACATATGGTTGAATTGAAAATGTAAAATTACATGAATTCAGATTGTATCTCAGTATTAGTTATGATAATGAATGTTTGTCAATTTGAGGGCCTGATTACCTTGTCATTTGAAACTAAATTGGTATTGTGATAATTGTATCAGTTTGAAAACTCTGTCTGAATGGCAGATGAGTTTCAAGTTTTGTGCTGAAACGATGTCAATTTGATTTTCACACAATCCCATCAAGGGGAGAGTTCACATTTACAGCCTACATGGGTTCAGATTCACAGTGCACACTAACTTTTCTTTCAGAAAATATGGGCTAGTTTAACCACCAATTTCAGCTTAACAGCCCATAATTTTCACATACACTAGTTTTGGAGTCTGACAACAGACAGAAAGTCAATGTCACGGTTAACAACATCATGGGCAAGACCAAATGAAAAACTACGTACTAAAAACTAATGGAAAATAGTAACAAGGATGAGATAAACTTCAACTGGTTCAAATTACATAGAGTTCATGGCTGAGGCATAGAATTCAACAGTAGCAATTGGAAATGGTCTTGCACCACTTAGTACAATAATAGATAAATAACCAAAGCACTATGCATAGATGGTGCTACATCAGCAGTTCAAACGTTGAACCTGATGATAGAGTCATTCTTCCAATTCAATTTCATTTGGTCATAGCACTTGCTCAAGTCACCTGCAAGAGATCTGTCACTCTTCTTGTTTTTGACACCAATCCTCCCTCTTCGTCCGTATGTTGTTCAGTATCGGCTGTCCCCCAGTCGACTTCGGGCGCTCTCACCATGTTGTCGTGCTTATTCCAAGAGCTCAGCGAGGATAAATCATTCTTAATTAAAGGCCAGATTGCTAATATTATCCAGTATGCCTCTGATTAGTAATTACTGAATCATCTCTTACGAGCATCCAAACACAAATGATAGTAATGTAGCTCAGACTGTCAATGCTGAAGAAGTTAAGAGGAAGTCGGCAAAAGCTAGGAACAGAAAAAATCCAAAACTACCCAGTTGTGGTAAGCCATTTACAAAAGAATCTGATGCTGAACGTCAAATTACAAATATCCCTGTAACTATTGCTGTAAAGCCACGCCAGAAGGACAGCAGCAAAAAAGGAGAGAATTACTTCAAATGGAGGAAACAAGAAGGTCTTTGGCAACAACAACAGAGTTGTCTTCTCCAGTGATAAATCTACAGATACATTTTTCCCTCAAGCAGGTGGCTTGTATGTTGAAGCACCTGATACACAGCCTTTAGAAAGGATCCCTCTAAAGGATAAAAACAGTCGAAGCAAACTTCAAATAGTAGGGGATAATGCAGTGAAGGTTGAAGAACAAAGAGGGAAGCGAATCAGGAGAATTTCTGATGTCCTAAATGTTTTTTGTCCGCTGCCACAATTCAAATACTATTGTATATGCAGATTATGAGAATGATCAAATAAACCATACCAATCAGTTTATGAGGATAACCAAATAAGATAACTTATTCGTTCAAAAAAATAAGATAACTTGTCCAACCGTGCCAAGTCCACAAACAGCAAGAACAGAGCCAGCTTCAGGCTTTGCAGTATTCCACAATGCTCCAAGGCCTGGATGATTGTTAACAATTAGCACAGTGAGTTTTAAGACTATCTTTGTTGTGCTTTGACAGATGTATCTATCAGCCATTTAACTTAATGGTTATCCACATGCATGCAAGCTGTCGTTGTGCCAAAATTTTACACACAACAGCAGCTAGCTGTCCTCACATCTATAGGAACATTTAGTTCAAAAAAGATCTAGTTTTGGCTGCCATGGAAAGTACAACACTTAAATCATCTATTGCACGATAACACCTAAATTTAGAGATGTCCAAGTCCAAACCGCAGTAGTTTTTTAAGACAATATCAGAATCGAGTTTGGCTCAAGTAGTATTATAGAGCTATCTCCAGGATGTCATTGCAAGCTAAAATAAAGTCAGATTAAATCAAGAGGATGAATCATTTTTTGTCATTACGGGCCAAATTGCTAAATATTGAGTATGCCTGCATACTGAAGTTACTCCACCCTGATTATTGAATCATCTCTGACATACACAAATGAAAAATTTATGTGGACAAATAACCAATAGTCGATTTTCTTCTATCTAGACTCTATGTCTCTTTCACACAGAGTCACAGACACGTACATTTGCATAGTCAACTCGTTATTGCCGCTGCGTTTGACCTATTGGATAGTTCTAGCAATGACACCAATGCACTGCAAGTCTGCAACCGAATGAAATCCACCCTAAATCAATGAGCGACGATTGGCCGGCAGCTGAGAGGTGTTGGAGCCTTGGAGGAGAGATCCACTTACAGGAAAACCAAGAGCCAGGGGTGGGGACAAGGATACTGTAGAAGTCGTCGGCGGTGGTACAGAAGATCCGTCCAACTCAAGCTCCTGGCGTGCGACAGCGGCGCGCAAGCACGGTGGTAGTCGTCCCCGTCGGTGGAGAAGCGGGCGTCCTCCTCTCGACGTCAAAGGAAGGGCGAGGGAGCAGGCAAGGTCCAAGGAGGAGAGGTGGTCGACGGCGCGTCCTCACTCGACGCGTCCTCGCTCGTTGCGTCTGAAGTGGCGGCGAGGGCAAGGGGCAGGCGAGGAGACGGATCTGCCTCGAGACGGAGTCGGGCGGCGATGAGATCCCTCCGTCGCCAGGCTTGCCGTCGAAGGACCAATCTTGCCGTCCAAGGCCGCGTCGTAATGAATGCTACCTGTTTCCGGCCATAATAAATGGGCAACGTATCATATGCAACCCAGCTTCGTGTGCAACCTATGCAACCACCAATTAAGACCACAAGATATAGTCTCGATTGAAGTTCACAGTGCCACGATGAACACTTAAGCTTGTTGTGGATTTGGTGATATAGTCTCGATTGAAGTTCACAGTGCCACGATGGAACCTAGGACCCTCCTTGTGGACGCACATGGTTGGGATACTAGGAGACGCGCCAGCATTGTGATTACCAATTGTATACACCAGTGTAATATTTCTGCCATGTTTCCATTCTACGACATTCCTTGCAAGTTGTAGGATATAACTTCTCGAAATAATCCTCCAGCTCATAATCATATTATCAGAAGTCTGATCATGTCACTTTCGGTGGGGTGATTTTTCTCCCCATCTCCTTCAAGGTTGGAATAGTGCCTTGCACATTCTCCTTGATTGGTTGGTTTTATGCTTAGTTTGTGATAGTAGATTGCCTAATAAATGTTACCTGTCGTAGTTATAATTTCTAGTTACGGTTCCCAAAGGTTACCGAGTTCACCTGCACTAAATCATCTTACTAGTCCACGTTACTTACCTATCCGATAGGGGGGACACCGAAACCCCAGGACAGAATATCCGCGTTGGGGGCTTCTCCCCGGACAACACACAACACCATCGACGACGGCAGCTTGAAGTTCGTGTACCGCGTCGTGCTCCCCAAGGGCGTCGCGGTCGCCGTGAAACGCCTCTCCGGTGATGGCGACGCAGGCCGCGGCAACCCGACGCCGGCAACCGCGATCGAGTTCCGCGCCGAGTTGGACTTCTCCGTGATGTTGTTCTTGTGTTGTACTTGCGGCCACGGGCAACAGGGAAACCAGCGCACATAGGCAGGTCGCCGCCAGACGGACGACGACCGGACTCCCTGTTCTCCAACTACAAACCGTCTAACCCGTGAAACCCGTGGGTTCTAAACCGTGCGGACGGCATGGCCTACGGGCTGGGTCGGGTTTTAACCAAAAACCGGATAACCCAGACCATGAACAGGCTGAACGCCGGCAATGAGAGCGGGAGTTACATGAGAGATTTATTTTACCAGAAAAAAATATGGAAAGAAAAGTCTCTAAAAACAGGAATTACGGGATGGAATTACTATACGGGAGAAAAATAGGAAAGAAAATTACCCCATCCACTCCTTTCTTCATGTGATCCACCAGCGTCCCTCGCCCTCCAAATTTAGAATGAGCCCTCACCCCGCATCGTCCCGCCACGCCGCGGCATGCAACCACAGCGCGCCGCACTGCCGCGTCGACGCCACCGGTCATCGCGTCTGTCACATCTGAGATTTTTGACTTCTGTTCGCAAAAAATCCTGCGCATTGCATTCATTTGTGTTTTGCTTGATAGATCTAGCTTGTGTGCAAAACATGATAATCACAAGTGTTTGATGTAATGCTCACTAATTCCATTTAGACATAATGATAGCCTAAATTCATTAGAGGGTCATGCTAATGACCAAAGTTAATAAATTGTCTCTTTTTGACTTACCTTCTAAAAGTTGTTTGCGAAGAAGCATCGAAAAGTATTTTTTGGACACTCTAGATGGATTAGAGGTTTAAAGCTTTTAGCTGAAGAATTTTATAAGCAATAAAAGTCCCAAAGACAACTTCTTTGAAAAATGGGTGTAAGGTATATATTTTTGAGGTAGAAGACAGGACTTCCTTTTTAATGGATTTTAAAAGGGGATTTAATTTGGGAATTTATATTTCCAAAAAATGCAGAATTTGGGAAAATTTCTTAAAGATAAAATATTCTACTCTTTGAGAGGAATACTTTTCATGTAGAAAGTTTCTCCAAATTCCCTATAGTTTAGAAGATAGAGACGCTTTAAAAATCGTGCAAAGGGCTATTTTTCATAATTTAATAATTGTTTGGGGGGGGGGACCCACCCATCAGTCTCACCACCGATAGGGCAGATCCCCCGTGTCGAGCCATCGATGGCCCATAGCCGTATGGCCAGCGCGTGGAGGGGCCGCGTGTCGTCGGCCTCGCTCCTCGACGGTGATGAGGACGAGGGGAGGAGCCCCCGAGGCCACTTACTCGCTCATTCACTCTCCCCAACTCGCCTCGCCTCCTCCGCTCCTCGTTCTTCTTCGCCACCGAGGGCTCCGCCATAGCCGCTCCCTCGGCCGAGCTTGGCCATCGCCACACCTCACACCTCCCTGCGTCGCGCGCGAGTCCCGCCACCCGCGCCACCTTCTCCACCCTCGCCGCTAAGCTGCGCAGCCGTCGCTTTGGTACCGCGCCATCGCCGCTCCACCCGACGTCGCCGCGTGCAGTACAGCGACGCCATGGCCGGCCTCGGCTGCAACTCGCCATCGTGCCGGGCCTTGCCATGACCAGCGTGTCAGCGTCGCCACCACGTGCTGCCTCGACCGCGCCACCTCTCGGGCCACCTTGACCTTAGAGCGCCGCCATCAGCGGGCGTTCCCGGTCGGAGCCGCCGCCGCGCGTGGCGAGGTCGCGTCGAGCCTCCAAGGAGTGGGCTCCGGGCACCAGCGGGTGCGCGCGGGGTCCCCTGCCCCTCTCCACCGCTCGCGGGCGCCGGAGAACCGCCGCCGTGGCCGGGCCGACCGAGCTCCTCGCGCCTCCTCTGTTTCCCAGCTCGAGGACTCGCGTGTTAGAATTTAAAGAAGGTGGGGTACCTTCCTGCAAAAGAGCCAGACACATCCAGTTACGAATAGGGGCCCGGTTAATTTGGGGAAAGTACAGGGTCCTTTCTGCAAAGTCTTTGTCTCATATGAATTTCGAAATAATTTTCCAGAAAATCATTATAACCTTTGGAAATTCATATCTTGCTCATTTCTTGGCCAAATCCAATGATTCAACTTGCAATATTTTTCTTATCACCTGAGCTGTGCATAGAAAAATATAAGTTGCCATGTTTGTGATGTTTTTCTGTGCAGTTCTAAATTATTTTGGATAAGGGATTAATCTTGGGAAATTCATAGTAAATTAAGGATAGCTCAGAAAAATATGGTTCTTGTTTCTATGATCTTGTTTTGTCATGCTACATCTGTGGTAGGAGTATCATACATGCTTGCTGTGATGAAATTTAGAGTTGTAGTTCAATCTTGATTTATGAGCTAGGAAGGAATTAATTCATAAATCAATTATAGGAGTGTGATCTGTGCTTGATAATTTTTGTGGGCTCATTATATACCAATGTGTAGCCCCTGGTGTAGTCATATGCTTAGTTTGCATGATTTGGTGGTACAAAGTATTTTCTTGGGTGCCTCTATCCTGGCACTTGTGAATTTTGTGTAGGTCACCTGGTTCATCCAAATGAGTTGAAGTTTGGATGATGAACCTTGATTGACTTGTATTACCTGCTGTAATTTTTATAGGATTTTAGGAGCAACCAAACCTGGTGTTCCTGTTCAAACCCTTGGTTGGTAAATTAGGGGTTAAACCAATAATGCTATGGTAAACCCAATGATAAGTTAGTTTTCTGGTTAACTTGTCTAAAGATGATAGTTAGTGTGTTAGCTTGGCCATCTACTGTTAAAGTTTCATGGCCATTTCATTAATAGTTTAGGAGTTGTGGCTATTACAATCTTGTGGTCAGGGCTGTTTGGTTGCTGGAATTATCAGAACCAGTCCTAGTATTGCCTGTTTTAGGTGTAGTTAACCTGGGAATCAGCTTGTGATGTCTTCAGATGATTGATGGAGAATTTCATAAGCTTTCCAGAATGTCTTCAATCATATTCATAGGACGTATGGTTATTTAGTTATGATTTATTTACTGATCTACTAGTTGTATGGTTATGATTAGTATTGATGCTTGAATGAGTGATGTTGTGTGCTAGGCTCATTGTTAAGTGTTCATGGTGATTAATGTTATATGATGGGTGGTTAAATAGTGTGCTAGGATGAGTAGATCATGATGATTTGGTTAGGATGATTATGCTTAAGTGTAATCTCTTTGGCTTTACTGGCTTGTTTGCTAGTGATAGTTGGAATTGGATTATTACTACATGAGCATTCATCATCATCAACCATATGTGATCGTGCATGTGTCGACAAGTATGTTTATACATGCATCCATGCATCATTCCAGGATCGCGATTAGGGATTGGTCGAGAAGGACAAGGATCCCGAAGGACAAGTCGCGAAGGAAGTTCCCGCACAGGAGGTGATCGGGAATCGGACGTGAAGTGATCGAGCGTTCGGAACCTCGACGTCGCTCGACAACGAAAGGCAAGCCCTGGAGCGTTTCTCCTATGGTTTTCCAAAACTCTGCGTCGTTATATTATTTATGCTGCATTACGTGATAGGCGTTGATCGATATCCTTGGTGCATTACCTACCTTGACTACTTGATATACCTACCCTGATTAAGTGTATGACGTTATTGCTTAGCCTGGAATAACTAAACGGTAGAAGTCGGTTGATTGGTGAATCATCCACGAGGTTAGGAAACCTTCACATGATATGGTTGGATCGAATGGGAAATCTGGCACATAACCAAACGGGAAATATGCAGAACACTGTATTGTTCCAGCCCTCAATCAAGATTGAACAGCTTCTCACATTTAGGTGGTGATATGGCACCCCGAAGCTTAGTAGTTCTATTTGGGTCGGGTTTTCAATAGAGTTGAGTGTGTTGCCCACGGGCGTGGTTTATAATTCCAAAGGGCCGGTCATTCGGAGAGACTTGGTAACCGGGCTAGCCACCTGGTGCAACCGTATTTATTGAATCCCGGTTCCGAATAGGTGGACGGTGACCAACCACTCACTTCGCGCGTGAGTGGGGTTTGTGTGAGAAATTACCCTCGGTGAGTAGGAATCGATTATAATCGCCATCGTCCCTAGATAGCGGATAACTTGATGTGAGTACATGCAATACGGGGCAAAAACGGGAATTGGTAACGGGGTTATGATGCACAGGACGGATATTGGATATTGTTATGATCAACCATGTGAAAGGATGATTGCTTTTATACTTCTACTTGATATTGTTATAGATCAGGAGCAAAACGTAGTATGTGCAGGGATTACTTAAGTTGTTAAGCTTAGTGTAGATCACCTAATGAAGATAATATAAGCTCAAGTCATTTATGCAAGAAAGGGTCAGCCAAACCACCATATGGCCTTGCATATGCTTATAAGAGTCCTTATTTTCTGGTTTATGATGGGTAAGTCTACCTGAGTACCCCACGTACTCAGGGTTTTATTCCCACTTGTTGCAGATCATTGAAGGGTTAGATGGACATGTATCCCACTACAGGAGGATGTAGATCGATGGGCAGGATCAACTCTTATATCTCGTCTATTGCTGTTGTTGGATAGCGACTTAGAGCTGGCACTCTATGTTAAAGAAATAGGTGTGTGTGTGGGTTTCAAAAAGAGTTTTTATTCCACTGAAAATTGTAGCTCCGATTTGTGATAAGCTTCCAACTCAAACAAGTGTTGTAACTATACTATGTATGAAATGTATGATCAAGTGGATTGTAAATTGCTGAACTATGATTCCTGGTGTGTCGTTGGAAAAGTTTGAAATCCTTCGTGATTTCGGATTGATTTGCCGTGTTTACATGGGCTCAAGTGTGTTCTTCGACGCCTTGGCGTTGATATTCATACTTGTGCTTATGTAAATTGGTTGGGTCTGTGATGTGGCATCGGAGCGAGAGGTTCAGCTATTAATGTTCACTTGAGTGTTTTAAAACAAAAAGAATTTGTTTTATAAAATTATTTGCCAACTCATAGCTATATAGGTATTTGAAAACTATGAGTTCAACTTAAAGAGTTGCCAGTAGTCGTGTCCATTATGCCCGTATAAGGACTATCTAGGTGGCTTAGCTAAGGACTGACTTGGGGGGAAATTGCATCATATTTTCTTTGTCGCGCTCATACACGACGGTTTTGTATGAGGGCCATTCACTTGAATGGTTGTGTATGGATCAATTTTGCCTCTACGCTCAGGTAAGTCGGTTCACCGCCCAAGGTAAGGTGAGCTGTGAGAGCATGACTGGATACACTGCCAGTCTAGGGGAGTGCTTAATGGTGCTCGATCATTTTCATGTTTTACACATGACTATGAGAAAGTACCCCATGTGTGGGATCGTCTTCTGACGATGATTTTGGGGTAGCATGCACCTACACACAGGGTTATCGGGGATAGACCTGTGTGGAGAAGGGTGTTGAATAGGGTTAGTTGTAATCGGAGATTTGACCTTATTCTTAAGGTGCTTTGATTTTTACGTCGACTTGCATTCATGGGGAAATGGGCTGAAATGAAATTTTTTTTTTTGTAGGTACGCTAACTACGCAAGATCGTGTAGTATGACTAGTTATCGTTATATGAGAGCACGTTGTATGCCACCACCTAGATGTTAGAATCTATAATTTTCTAGGTTTGTAAGGACATACGGAACGTGCATGCATCATGGCATTTGGTCATCTCATATAAATTGCATGATTCTTTCCATATAAAATTGAAGGGTTCTTTTCGATAAAACTTACCAACTTAACTTCCGTCTCACGAGAGTCGTGATTCATGATACAGATGGCACGAATGAAGTGCACCAAGCGAAAGTCACCCAAAGTGAGGATTCCACATCTACGGCTTGCCACTAGTGCCCTCGTGGTGCAAAGAAGTTTCGAAGAATTATGGAATGCCTTCTCTGTTGTTGTGCGAGTTACTGCGGTCTATGGGCTATCCCACGGGTAGAGAACCTCATTACCAATGGAGCAAGGAGCTTGAGAGTCGGCGTCAAGGTTGCTCCGGTTGAGGTAGTGATTCCCGCCAAGAATGAGAACACGTCCCTTTGGTGCGGACGACTTGTTCATCGCTCGTGGTAGAAATCCCCGGAAGGTGCCAATGTGGTTGCTTACAAGGCCCTGATGGATTTGATGAAGAGGTTCCTAGATGAAGTTGCTCATGCTACTGCCGGTGTTTTTCCTCGAGGTGACCCATATCACGCTATGTGGGGTCAGCTTAGTGGAACCACCTCTACGGTTGGTAACAATGAAGTTGAAAGTAGCAACAGTCCAGCTTCCATTGCTATGTTGGCTATGATGAAGAGCTATTCTTGCTTGGAGAATGCATTCGAGTCTCTTGAATGTGATTTTTTATATGTCAAGGCTTACAACCGTGTGATGAGTAAAGAGCACCCAGAAGAGCTGGAAAGAATGAACAAATTGTTTGCTCAAATGACACTCGCTAAGGATTAGGCAGTTGAGAAGGAAAATGCCGCAGTTCATGAGACCTTTGTGGCACAAGGTCAGTTTTTGGAGTTAGCTGGTATCCTTGGCGAATGGCAGCAAGCCTTTGGTACTGTCGCACAACAACGGAATGAAGCCTGGAACGAGAATAATCATTTGAAGACTCAGTTGGCTCTATCGAACATCACCAATGGTGCCTTGTTCAGGGAGTTGCAACGTGTCAATGCTCAGCTTCACCACATTCCTCCTGTAGCTGCTGAGGAAGACCTTGGAGTCGTCCTTGCTGATTATGATTCCACTACAGAAGAAGATCAGGTAGAAGGACCTCAGCAAGTGCCTGACATCGATAATGAAGGAGTTGAAGATGCAAGTGATGTGGGAAGCATGGACCATGACCATGGAATGTAGGCTTGGTGATGTGCGAAAGATTGTGTTGTTGCTCTTCTTTTGTGTAAATTTATGTGTAAAGGTGTGTAATCCTAAGTTGTCATGGAGTAGTATGTTAGTGGTAATCTTGTCAACTGTAGTGTGGGGTTGATCCACTTGTTTGAGTAGTAAGTGGAGAACAAGTACCATGTAACTGTTTGCTATGTGTAAGAAAACCTAGTTGTGGTTTAATATGTGTTGATTCTCGTCTTTGAAAAATTCGCTTTTATATTCTTCGGTTTATGAGGATATGATGACATTGATTTCTTAAGTCACATGTCTAGACCAGTTTAAAAGCGAATCTTGCTATCCATTATATCTGTAGGAACAACATGACAGTAGTGAGTAGTTTATGCCATGTTGGATGCCTACACACCGCTTGCATTTGTAGCTTCCAAATTTTAAATCAGATCCCTTTTACCTTGTCTTGTGCCCAAAGCTATTGGTACAAGATGTCATTCCAATTTTAGGGTTTATTCTTGTCAAAATCATATCATTGGTTGTGGATTTGGTGATATAGTCTCGATTGAAGTTCACAGTGCCATGATGGAACCTAGGACCCTCCTTGTGGACGCACATGGTTGGGATACTAGGAGACGCGCCAGCATTGTGATTACCAATTGTATACACCAGTGTAATATTTCTGCCATGTTTCCATTCTACGACATTCCTTGCAAGTTGTAGGATATAACTTCTCGAAATAATCCTCCAGCTCATAATCATATTATCGAAGTCGATCATGTCACTTTCGGTGGGGTGATTTTTCTCCCCATCTCCTTCAAGGTTGGAATAGTGCCTTGCACATTCTCCTTGATTGGTTGGTTTTATGCTTAGTTTGTGATAGTAGATTGTTGATAAAATAGTCTTGTTGATATGGCTCGTGCGAATAGCAAAACGTTAATGGTAGTTTAACCTCGTGCCCAAAGTGATTAGTGACTTTCTCACTGATCCTTGGGCATTAATCTTGTTGTTTTGCTAATCTTCGGATTGGCAACTTACTTCGGTTAGGTAGGGATTGTCTAACTAAGATCGTTTCCCAACAAGTCTAGTATTGGGAGACCATTTCGACAAGTAGGGGATGTGTCCATGAAGATGGTGGGCCATGTATCAATCTTGTTTTTCTTTGTTATCCCCTAACTTGGCGACCATCTTTGATTGGTCTCATTTCTATCTTGCACGTGATGTCTATTCGTGTGAGAATATTCTCTGTCGAGCAAGATTGCATCTCGATGCGTAACATCTGTGATGGTGTCTTGAGGAATGACCAACGGTGTCGCGATGCAACCAAGAGCTCCCGGTGGCTGCAGACACAGGGTTGAGCTATTTGGTACTCGCGAATATCGTTGTTGTTAACCTTGATTCATTACATGGATTACCTCGATGTGAGATTTTGCATGATTCTACCTAGATTATCTTCAATATCCAATGGTCATCTTGTGATAATGTTGACCATGAAGCCTTTCCCTGAAGTGCGACATAAGCTGTTTTGAGAAGGATAGGTCACTAACATTAACCTTGTCTGGTCTACGAGAGATGGTAGGCCGATGGACTACCAAGTGTTTCCCCTGGAACCACACTGTCTCTTGTAGAATGTGTGCACCTCTATAGTTTGTGTAGAGTATACGATGCGTTTTGACGCATGTTTGAGGAGTGTTTTGAGATAATTATAGATGTAAGTAAGGTTTTTGTCTCGTTAGTGTCTAGTTAATATCTTCGTGTACTTCACAAATATTGCCCATGTTAGCATAAATCGCTGCAGGTTATTGTGAGAATGGTAACCTCGACGTTTTGATGTTAAAAGGCAACTAGTTGTGGAGTAGGAGAGATTTCTCTCCAACTTGTCGTAGCTTCATGTTTAGTCAATAGATGCGTGATTGGCTTGTGTGTTTGATATTTTCTGAAGGGTAGTGTTGTTATAATTGTTGGATAAGTTGAGGAAGTCAGAAATCGGCCAATGGGAAGATGGTGTTTTGATTGTCAAATGGAATGATTCCCTATCTCGGGGTACCTTTCGAAAGGAATTAGAATTCATCTATGAGTTAGATTCTCTAATGCTTTCTAAAAGTATCCATGATTTATGGAGTCAAAGAAGGGAATTTTTCGGATAAAGCCTATTCTTAGAGCATGTCTTGAGGATTGTTGGGCTAGTGCCAATACCTAGTGCTTACTTGTTAGTGATATTCAACCTTGATTCCTGTCCACATACGAGATTTCCATGTGTTTTAGTTATAAAACACTCAATCTCCTATGCGGTATTGGATGTTGTTGACGCTAGTAGGTTTGCATTTGGAATTATATCAGATCATTCATGGTGACTAGATGGTCATGTATCAAGAGTTCACCATATATGATTTGGTAAATCTTGGATGTACCAAAAATTTCGCTACATCCAGTATGATCTAGCGTAATGGAATTGGAGCAGGTGTTGGTGCATTCTAAGAAAAGTTTGGCATGAACCCTATTGGAAGAGCATTCTCGATAACTTTTGGTTATGAGATCCAGCAATAATAACATATACCTCATGTCAAGGATTGGAAATGTAATTCTTCGATGAAGGAGTTGGACTAGGTCGATCAATTCTGCTCTGTAAAAGGAAGAGTTTGGCGGTTTATGGTCAAGTTTGGAGACCTTGACCTAAGAACTTTGACTTCTACATGAGAAGATTGGGAGTTATTGACCTAGGAATTTTGATTTCTACATGAGAAGATTTGGATCCCTCTGACCTAAGAACTTTGACTTCTACATGTAAAAGTTGGAAATTCTCCTTCAAGTTGGATAATATTGGCATGTCAATAGCCAGTTCTCCTTTGAAGGGCTTTGCCAATATCAAATTCGTTCCAATTAGTCCTACGATTACTACCTACGAGTTGATGAAGTAGTTTCCATCCCATGGAAACCTATGCTTCGCTTCCTTTAATAGTAAACATTGTAGGGTTTTGAGGAACCATTTGATGTGTTTGAAGAAGCGAATAGCAGATTCCCTTACATATAACCCTAGATGCCTTCATTGGGCAGTTATCAGTTGTGTTTCACGGTAACTTGCCTTTGTGAGGCCTAGTCCTGGGAGTAATGTAGGAGTATTTGGTACTATTCTTTGTCATCTTCATACATAAGATTGGCATAGAAGAGGTGATCAGCACCTAAAAGTCATGGGTATAAAGCGTAAAGAGTCTATGAATAGACTATTGGAAGAATAAGTCATCATGGAATCAACTAGAAGTTAGAGATCGACCCATAAATCTGGTTGAGATGGTTGATCGCTTAACCTATTCGGCGTCCCTTACATGTGAAAGCTCCGAACCGTCCATAAGGGATTACGAGTAGTTCGCAAGGATGTTTTATAGTGAGGTGTTTTGAATAACGCTGTGTCCCACTCGGGGCCACCGCTACGAATCATCCTAGCGATATCTGCTAGCGAGAATTATGATTCAGAATGAGGAAAAAGGTATCCATCATGATAAAGTTGGATCATGTCAAAACCTGCAATATGAATGAAGATGATTTACGACTAAGAGTTACCTCCGAGATGGGATAAGATTCTTTTAGGTCTCGTATGTCGTAAATCCAAGGTGCAAGCCTGTCTTGGATGGAATAAAGACCAAGTCTGAGGGGACTTGGTGTGTGGATCAAGTCATCTAGGGAGACAGTAAGTGTTGAGGTTCACCAGGTTCAGAGTAATGGTACTCGTAAGAAATGAATTGACGTTATGTGAGATATCGTTTTTCCAAAAACCAAAACTAACCCAATCTAATCTCGAGGACAAGATTCTTTTAAGGGGGTAAGGCTGTCACATCTGGGAGTTTTGACTTCTGTTCGCCAAAAATCGTGATGTGTCCGCGCATTGCATTCATTCATGAGCATGTGCATTCATTTGTGCTTTGCTTGATAGATCTAGCTTGTGTGCAAAACATGATAATCACAAGTGTTTGATGTAATGCTCACTAATTCCATTTAGACATAATGATAGCCTAAATTCATTAGAGGGTCATGCTAATGACCAAAGTTAATAAATTGTCTCTTTTTGACTTAGCTTCTAAAAGTTGTTTGCGAAGAAGCGTCGAAAAGTATTTTTCGGACACTCCAGATGGATTAGAGGTTTAAAGCTTTTAGCTGAAGAATTTTATAAGCAATAAAAGTCCCAAAGACAACTTCTTTGAAAAATGGGTGTAAGGTATATATTTTTGAGGTAGAAGACATGACTTCCTTTTTAATGGATTTTAAAAGGGGATTTAATTTGGGAATTTATATTTCCAAAAAATGCAGAATTTGGGAAAATTTCTTAAAGATAAAATATTCTACTCTTTGAGAGGAATACTTTTCATGTAGAAAGTTTCTCCAAATTCCCTATAGTTTAGAAGATAGAGACGCTTTAAAAATCGTGCAAAGGGCTATTTTTCATAATTTAATAATTGTTTGGGGGGGACCCACCCATCAGTCTCACCACCGATAGGGCAGATCCCCCGTGTCGAGCCATCGATGGCCCATAGCCGTATGGCCAGCGCGTGGAGGGGCCGCGTGTCGTCGGCCTCGCTCCTCGACGGTGATGAGGACGAGGGGAGGAGCCCCCGAGGCCACTTACTCGCTCATTCACTCTCCCCAACTCGCCTCGCCTCCTCCGCTCCTCGTTCTTCTTCGCCACCGAGGGCTCCGCCATAGCCGCTCCTCGGCCGAGCTTGGCCATCGCCACACCTCACACCTCCTGCGTCGCGCGCGGAAGTCCCGCCACCCGCGCCACCTTCTCCACCCTCGCCGCTAAGCCGCGCGGCCGTCGCTTTGGTACCGCGCCATCGCCGCTCCACCCGACGTCGCCGCGTGCGATCGACGCCACGCCATGGCCGGCCTCGGGCGCAACTCGCCATCGTGCCGGGCCTTGCCATGACCAGCGTGTCGGCGTCGCCACCACGTGCTGCCTCGACCGCGCCACCTCTCGGGCCACCTTGACCTTAGAGCGCCGCCATCGCGGGCGTTCCGGTCGGAGCCGCCGCCGCGCGTGTGCGAGGTCGCGTCGAGCCTCCAAGGAGTGGGCTCCGGGCACCGCGGGTGCGCGCGGGTCCCCGCCCCGCCACCGCTCGCGGGCGCCGGAGAACCGCCGCCGTGGCCGGGCCGACCGAGCTCCTCGCGCCTCCTCTGTTTCCCGGCTCGAGGACTCGCGTGTTAGAATTTAAAGAAGGTGGGGTACCTTCCTGCAAAAGAGCCAGACACATCCAGTTACGAATAGGGGCCCAGTTAATTTGGGGAAAGTACAGGGTCCTTTCTGCAAAGTCTTTGTCTCATATGAATTTCGAAATAATTTTCCGAAAATCATTATAATCTTTGGAAATTCATATCTTGCTCATTTCTTGGCCAAATCCAATGATTCAACTTGCAATATTTTTCTTATGACCTGAGCTGTGCATAGAAAATATAAGTTGCCATGTTTGTGATGTTTTTCTGTGCAGTTCTAAATTATTTTGGATAAGGGATTAATCTTGGGAAATTCATAGTAAATTAAGGATAGCTCGAAAAAATATGGTTCTTGTTTCTATGATCTTGTTTTGTCATGCTACATCTGTGGTAGGAGTATCATACATGCTTGCTGTGATGAAATTTAGAGTTGTAGTTCAATCTTGATTTATGAGCTAGGAAGGAATTAATTCATAAATCAATTGTAGGAGTGTGATATGAGCTTGATACGTTTTGTGGGCTCATTGTATACCAATGTGTAGCCCCTGGTGTAGTCATATGCTTAGTTTGCATGATTTGGTAGTACAAAGTATTTTGTTGGGTGCCTCTGTCCTGGCACTTGTGAATTTTGTGTAGGTCACCTAGTTCATCCAAATGGGTTGAAATTTGGATGATGAACCTTGATTGACTTGTATTACCTGCTGTAATTTTTATAGGGTTTTAGGAGCAACCAAACCGGGTGTTCCTGTTCAAACCCTTGGTTGGTAAATTAGGGGTTAAACCAAGAATGCTATGGTAAACCCGATGATAAGTTAGTTTTCTGGTTAACTTGTCTAAAGCTGATAGTTAGTGTGTTAGCTTGGCCATCTACTGTTAAAGTTTCATGGCCATTTCATTAATAGTTTAGGAGTTGTGGCTATTACAATCTTGTGGTCAGGGCTGTTTGGTTGCTGGAATTATCAGAACCAGTCCTAGTATGTGTTTTAGGTGTAGTTAACCCGGGAATCAGCTTGTGATGTCTTCAGATGATTGATGGAGAATTTCATAAGCTTTCTAGAATGTCTTCAATCATATTCATAGGACTTATGGTTATTTAGTTATGATTTATTTACTGATCTACTAGTTGTATGGTTATGATTAGTATTGATGCTTGAATGAGTGATGTTGTGTGCTAGGCTCATTGTTAAGTGTTCATGGTGATTAATGTTATATGATGGGTGGTTAAATAGTGTGCTAGGATGGGTAGATCATGATGATTTGGTTAGGACAATTATGCTTAAGTGTAATCTCTTTGGCTTTACTGGCTTGTTTGCTAGTGATAGTTGGAATTGGATTATTACTACATGAGCATTCATCATCATCAACCATATGTGATCGTGCATGTGTCGACAAGTATGTTTATACATGCATCCATGCATCATTCCAGGATCGCGATTAGGGATGCGTCGAGAAGGACAGGGATCCCGAAGGACAAGTCGCGAAGGAAGTTCCCGCACAGGAGGTGATCGGGAATCGGACGTGAAGTGATCGAGCGTTCGGAACCTCGATGTCGCTCGACAACGAAAGGCAAGCCCTGGAGCGTTTCTCCAACGGTTTTCCAAAACTCTGCGTCGTTATATTATTTATGCTGCATTACGTGATAGACGTTGATCGATATCTTTGGTGCATTACCTACCTTGACTACTTGATATACCTACCCTGATTAAGTGTATGACGTTATTGCTTAGCCTGGAATAACTAAACGGTAGAAGTCGGTTGATTGGTGAATCATCCGCGAGGTTAGGAAACCTTCACATGATATGGTTGGATCGAATGGGAAATCTGGCACATAACCAAACGGGAAATATGCAGAACACTGTATTGTTCCAGCCCTCAATCAAGATTGAACAGCTTCTCACATTTAGGTGGTGATATGGCACCCCGAAGCTTAGTAGTTCTATTTGGGTCGGGTTTTCAATAGAGTTGAGTATGTTGCCCACAGGCGTGGTTTATAATTCCAAAGGGCCGGTCATTCCGGAGAGACTTGGTAACCGGGCTAGCCCTGGTGCAACCGTATTTATTGAATCCCGGTTCCGAATAGGTGGACGGTGACCAACCACTCACTTCGCGCGTGAGTGGGGTTTGTGTGAGAAATTACCCTCAGCTGAGTAGGAATCGATTATAATCGCCATCGTCCCTGGATAGCGGATAACTTGATGTGAGTACATGCAATACAGGGCAAAAACGGGAATTGGTAACGGGGTTATGATGCCTGGACGGATATTGGATATTGTTATGATCAACCATGTGAAAGGATGAATGCTTTTATACTTCTACTTGATATTGTTATAGATCAGGAGCAAAACGTAGTATGTGCAGGGATTACTTAAGTTGTTAAGCTTAGTGTAGATCACCTAATGAAGATAATATAAGCTCAAGTCATTTATGCAAGAAAGGGTCAGCCAAACCACCATATGGCCTTGCATATGCTTATAAGAGTCCTTATTTTCTGGTTTAAGATGGGTAAGTCTACCTGAGTACCCCACGTACTCAGGGTTTTATTCCCACTTGTTGCAGATCATTGAAGTGTTAGATGGACATGTATCCCACTACAGGAGGATGTAGATCGATGGGCAGGATCAACTCTTATATCTCGTCTATTGCTGTTGTTGGATAGCGACTTAGAGCTGGCACTCTATGTTAAAGAAATAGGTGTGTGTGTGGGTTTCAAAAAGAGTTTTTATTCCGCTGAAAATTGTAGCTCCGATTTGTGATAAGCTTCCAACTCAAACAAGTGTTGTAACTATACTATGTATGAAATGTATGATCAAGTGGATTGTAAATTGCTGAACTATGATTCCTGGTGTGTCGTTGGAAAAGTTTGAAATCCTTCGTGATTTCGGATTGACTGCCGGGTTTACATGGGCTCAAGTGTGTTCTTCGACGCCTTGGCGTTGATATTCATACTTGTGCTTATGTAAATTGGTCGGGTCTGTGACAGCTGGCATCGGAGCAGAGGTTCAGCTATTACTGTTCACTTGAGTGTTTTAAAACAAAAAGAATTTGTTTTATAAAATTATTTGCCAACTCATAGCTATATAGGTATTTGAAAACTATGAGTTCAACTTAAAGAGTTGCCAGTAGTCGTGTCCATTATGCCCGTATAAGGACTATCTAGGTGGCTTAGCTAAGGACTGACTTGGGGGGAAATTGCATCATATTTTCTTTGTCGCGCTCATACACGACGGTTTTGTATGAGGGCCATTCACTTGAATGGTTGTGTATGGATCAATTTTGCCTCTACGCTCAGGTAAGTCGGTTCACCGCCCAAGGTAAGGTGAGTTTGTGAGAGCATGACCGGATACACCGCCGCCTAGGGGAGTGCTTAATGGTGCTCGATCATTTTCATGTTTTACACATGACTATGAGAAAGTACCCCATGTGTGGGATCGTCTTCTGACGATGATTTTGGGGTAGCATGCACCTACACACAGGGTTATCGGGGATAGACCTGTGTGGAGAAGGGTGTTGAATAGGGTTAGTTGTAATCGGAGATTTGACCTTATTCTTAAGGTGCTGGATTTTTACGTCGACTTGCATTCATGGGGAAATGGGCTGAAATGAAATTTTTTTTGTAGGTACGCTAACTACGCAAGATCGTGTAGTACGACTAGTTATCGTTATATGAGAGCACGTTGTATGCCACCACCTAGATGTTAGAATCTATAATTTTCTAGGTTTGTAAGGACATACGGAACGTGCATGCATCATGGCATTTGGTCATCTCATATAAATTGCATGATTCTTTCCATATAAAATTGAAGGGTTCTTTTCGATAAAACTTACCAACTTAACTTCCGTCTCACGAGAGTCGTGATTCATGATACAGATGGCACGAATGAAGTGCACCAAGCGAAAGTCACCCAAAGTGAGGATTCCACATCTACAGCTTGCCACTAGTGCCCCTCGTGGTGCAAAGAAGTTTCTGAAGAATTATGGAATGCCTTCTCTGTTGTGGCGAGTTCTGCAGTCTATGGGCTATCCCACGGGTAGAGAACCTCATTACCAATGGAGCAAGGAGCTTGAGAGTCAGTGTCCAAGGTTGCTCCCGGTTGAGGTAGTGATTCCCGCCAAGAATGAGAACACGTCCCTTTGGTGCGGACGACTGTTCATCGCTCGTGGTAGAAATCCCTGGGAAGGTGCCAATGTGGTTGCTTACAAGGCCCTGATGGATTTGATGAAGAGGTTCCTAGATGAAGTTGCTCATGCTACTGCCGGTGTTTTTCCTCGAGGTGACCCATATCACGCTATGTGGGGTCAGCTTAGTGGAACCACCTCTGCGGTTGGTAACAATGAAGTTGAGAGTAGCAACATTCCAGCTTCCAATGCTATGTTGGCTATGATGAAGAGCTATTCTTGCTTGGAGAATGCATTCGAGTCTCTTGAATGTGATTTTTTATATGTCAAGGCTTACAACCGTGTGATGAGTAAAGAGCACCCAGAAGAGCTGGAAAGAATGAACAAATTGTTTGCTCAAATGACACTCGCTAAGGATTAGGCAGTTGAGAAGGAAAATGCCGCAGTTCATGAGACCTTTGTGGCACAAGGTCAGTTTTGGAGTTAGCCGGTATCCTTGGCGAATGGCAAAGAAGCCTTTGGTACTGTCGCACAACAACGGAATGAAGCCTGGAACGAGAATAATCATTTGAAGACTCAGTTGGCTCTATCGAACATCACCAATGGTGCCTTGTTCAGGGAGTTGCAACGTGTCAATGCTCAGCTTCACCACATTCCTCCTGGAGCTACTGAGGAAGACCTTGGAGTCGTCCTTGCTGATTATGATTCCACTACCGAAGAAGATCAGGTAGAAGGACCTCAGCAAGTGCCTGACATCGATAATGAAGGAGTTGAAGATGCAAGTGATGTGGGAAGCATGGACCATGACCATGGAATGTAGGCTTGGTGATGTGCGAAAGATTGTGTTGTTGGTCTTCTTTTGTGTAAATTTATGTGTAAAGGTGTGTAATCCTAAGTTGTCATGGAGTAGTATGTTAGTGGTAATCTTGTCAACTGTAGTGTGGGGTTGATCCACTTGTTTGAGTAGTAAGTGGAGAACAAGTACCATGTAACTGTTTGATATGTGTTGATTCTCGTCTTTGAAAAATTCGCTTTTATATTCTTCGGTTTATGAGGATATGATGACATTGATTTCTTAAGTCACATGTCTAGACCAGTTTAAAAGCGAATCTTGCTATCCATTATATCTGTAGGAACAACATGACAGTAGTGAGTAGTTTATGCCATGTTGGATGCCTACACACCCCTTGCATTTGTAGCTTCCAAATTTTAAATCAGATCCCTTTTACCTTGTCTTGTGCCCAAAGCTGTTGGTACAAGATGTCATTCCAATTTTAGGGTTTATTCTTGTCAAAATCATATCATTGGTTGTGGATTTGGTGATATAGTCTCGATTGAAGTTCACAGTGCCACGATGGAACCTAGGACCCTCCTTGTGGACGCACATGGTTGGGATACTAGGAGACGCGCCAGCATTGTGATTACCAATTGTATACACCAGTGTAATATTTCTGCCCTGTTTCCATTCTACGACATTCCTTGCAAGTTGTAGGATATAACTTCTCGAAATAATCCTCCAGCTCATAATCATATTATCAGAAGTCTGATCATGTCACTTTCGGTGGGGTGATTTTTCTCCCCATCTCCTTCAAGGTTGGAATAGTGCCTTGCACATTCTCCTTGATTGGTTGGTTTTATGCTTAGTTTGTGATAGTAGATTGTTGATAAAATAGTCTTGTTGATATGGCTCGTGCGAATAGCAAAACGTTAATGGTAGTTTAACCTCGTGCCCAAAGTGATTAGTGACTTTCTCACCGATCCTTGGGCATTAATCTTGTTGTTTTGCTAATCTTCGATTGGCAACTTACTTCGGTTAGGTAGGGATTGTCTAACTAAGATCGTTTCCCAACAAGTCCGGTATTGGGAGACCATTTCGACAAGTAGGGGATGTGTCCATGAAGATGGTGGGCCATGTATCAATCTTGTTTTTCTTTGTTATCCCCTAACTTGGCGACCATCTTTGATTGGTCTCATTTCTATCTTGCACGTGATGTCTATTCGTGTGAGAATATTCTCTGTCGAGCAAGATTGCATCTCGATGCGTAACATCTGTGATGGTGTCTTGAGGAATGACCAACGGTGTCGCGATGCAACCAAGAGCTCCCTGGCTGCGCATACACGGGTTGAGCTATTTGGTACTCGTGAATATCGTTGTTGTTAACCTTGATTCATTACATGGATTACCTCGATGTGAGATTTTGCATGATTCTACCTAGATTATCTTCAATATCCAATGGTCATCTTGTGATAATGTTGACCATGAAGCCTTTCCCTGAAGTGCGACATAAGCTGTTTTGAGAAGGATAGGTCACTAACATTAACCTTGTCTGGTCTACGAGAGATGGTAGGCCGATGGACTACCAAGTGTTTTCCCTGGAACCACACTGTCTCTTGTAGAATGTGTGCACCTCTATAGTTCGTGTAGAGTATACGATGCGTTTTGACGCATGTTTGAGGAGTGTTTTGAGATAATTATAGATGTAAGTAAGGTTTTTGTCTCGTTAGTGTCCAGTTAATATCTTCGTGTACTTCACAAATATTGCCCATGTTAGCATAAATCGCTGCAGGTTATTGTGAGAATGGTAACCTCGACGTTTTGATGTTAAAAGGCAACTAGTTGTGGAGTAGGAGAGATTTCTCTCCAACTTGTCGTAGCTTCATGTTTAGTCAATAGATGCATGATTGGCTTGTGTGTTTGATATTTTCTGAAGGGTAGTGTTGTTATAATTGTTGGATAAGTTGAGGAAGTCAGAAATCGGCCAATGGGAAGATGGTGTTTTGATTGTCAAATGGAATGATTCCCTATCTCGGGGTACCTTTCGAAAGGAATTAGAATTCATCTATGAGTTAGATTCTCTAATGCTTTCTAAAAGTATCCATGATTTATGGAGTCAAAGAAGGGAATTTTTCGGATAAAGCCTATTCTTAGAGCATGTCTTGAGGATTGTTGGGCTAGTGCCAATACCTAGTGCTTACTTGTTAGTGATATTCAACCTTGATTCCTGTCCACATACGAGATTTCCATGTGTTTTAGTTATAAAACACTCAATCTCCTATGCGGTATTGGATGTTGTTGACGCTAGTAGGTTTGCATTTGGAATTCTATCAGATCGTTCATGGTGACTAGATGGTCATGTATCAAGAGTTCGCCATATATGATTTGGTAAATCTTGGATGTACCAAAAATTTCGCTACATCCAGTATGATCTAGCGTAATGGAATTGGAGCAGGTGTTGGTGCATTCTAAGAAAAGTTTGGCATGAACCCTATTGGAAGAGCGTTCTCGATAACTTTTGGTTATGAGATCCAGCAATAATAACATATACCTCATGTCAAGGATTGGAAATGTAATTCTTCGATGAAGGAGTTGGACTAGGTCGATCAATTCTCGCGTAAAAGGAAGAGTTTGGCGGTTTATGGTCAAGTTTGGAGACCTTGACCTAAGAACTTTGACTTCTACATGAGAAGATTGGGAGTTATTGACCTAGGAATTTTGATTTCTACATGAGAAGATTTGGATCCCTCTGACCTAAGAACTTTGACTTCTACATGTAAAAGTTGGAAATTCTCCTTCAAGTTGGATAATATTGGCATGTCAATAGCCGCTTCTCCTTTGAAGGGCTTTGCCAATATCAAATTTGTTCCAATTAGTCCTACGATTACTACCTACGAGTTGATGAAGTAGTTTCCATCCCATGGAAACCTATGCTTCGCTTCCTTTAATAGTAAACATTGTAGGGTTTTGAGGAACCATTTGATGTGTTTGAAGAAGCGAATAGCGATTCCCTTACATATAACCCTAGACGCCTTCATTGGGCGCTTATCGCTTGTGTTTCACGGTAACTTGCCTTTGTGAGGCCTAGTCCTGGGAGTAATGTAGGAGTATTTGGTACTATTCTTTGTCATCTTCATACATAAGATTGGCATAGAAGAGGTGATCAGCACCTAAAAGTCATGGGTATAAAGCGTAAAGAGTCTATGAATAGACTATTGGAAGAATAAGTCATCATGGAATCAACTAGAAGTTAGAGATCGACCCATAAATCTGGTTGAGATGGTTGATCGCTTAACCTATTCGGCGTCCCTTACATGTGAAAGCTCCGAACCGTCCATAAGGCATTACGAGTAGTTCGCAAGGATGTTTTATAGTGAGGTGTTTTGAATACCGCTGTGTCCCACTCGGGGCCACCGCTACGAATCATCCTAGCGATATCTGCTAGCGAGAATTATGATTCAGAATGAGGAAAAAGGTACCCATCATGATAAAGTTGGATCATGTCAAAACCTGCAATATGAATGAAGATGATTTACGACTAAGAGTTACCTCCGAGATGGGATAAGATTCTTTTAGGTCTCGTATGTCGTAAATCCAAGGTGCAAGCCTGTCTTGGATGGAATAAAGACCAAGTCTGAGGGGACTTGGTGTGTGGATCAAGTCATCTAGGGAGACAGTAAGTGCTGAGGTTCACCAGGTTCAGAGTAATGGTACTCGTAAGAAATGAATTGACGTTATGTGAGATATCGTTTTTCCAAAAACCAAAACTAACCCAATCTAATCTCGAGGACAAGATTCTTTTAAGGGGGTAAGGCTGTCACATCTGGGAGTTTTGACTTCTGTTCGCTAAAAATCGTGATGTGTCTGCACATTGCATTCATTCATGAGCATGTGCATTCATTTGTGCTTTGCTTGATAGATCTAGCTTGTGTGCAAAACATGATAATCACAAGTGTTTGATGTAATGCTCACTAATTCCATTTAGACATAATGATAGCCTAAATTCATTAGAGGGTCATGCTAATGACCAAAGTTAATAAATTGTCTCTTTTTGACTTAGCTTCTAAAAGTTGTTTGCGAAGAAGCATCGAAAAGTATTTTTCGGACACTCCGGATGGATTAGAGGTTTAAAGCTTTTAGCTGAAGAATTTTATAAGCAATAAAAGTCCCAAAGACAACTTCTTTGAAAAATGGGTGTAAGGTATATATTTTTGAGGTAGAAGACAGACTTCCTTTTTAATGGATTTTAAAAGGGGATTTAATTTGGGAATTTATATTTCCAAAAAATGCAGAATTTGGGAAAATTTCTTAAAGATAAAATATTCTACTCTTTGAGAGGAATACTTTTCATGTAGAAAGTTTCTCCAAATTCCCTATAGTTTAGAAGATAGAGACGCTTTAAAAATCGTGCAAAGGGCTATTTTTCATAATTTAATAATTGTTTGGGGGGGGGGACCCACCCATCGTCTCACCACCGATAGGGCGAGATCCCCCGTGTCGAGCCATCGATGGCCCATAGCCGTATGGCCAGCGCGTGGAGGGGCCGCGTGTCGTCGGCCTCGCTCCTCGACGGTGATGAGGACGAGGGGAGGAGCCCCCGAGGCCACTTACTCGCTCATTCACTCTCCCCAACTCGCCTCGCCTCCTCCGCTCCTCGTTCTTCTTCGCCACCGAGGGCTCCGCCATAGCCGCTCCCTCGGCCGAGCTTGGCCATCGCCACACCTCACACCTCCCTGCGTCGCGCGCGAGTCCCGCCACCCGCGCCACCTTCTCCACCCTCGCCGCTAAGCTGCTGTTGGGGGGAACAACCTCCGCTAGGACCCCCCTACTTAGCTCCGCGGCCCTGACACGGGCCAAGACAGGCAAAACGGCCAGGCAACTTTGGACAACCTCCGCGCTGGGCGCCCAATTACGGCGAAGGTCGCTAGGCTCGTCCTAGCGATTCGGCGAAGGTACGTCATACCTCCGCGTTCGGGCTCTCTAGTTCTCTTGTCGCGCAGGCAATTTTGGACAACCTCCGCGCCGGGCACCCAATTACGGCGAAGGTCGCTAGGCTCGTCCTAACGATTCGGCGAAGGTACGTCATACCTCCGCGTTCGGGCTCTCTAGTTCTCTTGTCGCGCAGGTACATGAGGATTCAGAGGAGCTTCCCAGGACCTTCGCGATGGGCGGAGTTCTCAAGGACCTTCGAGGATGGTAACTCAGCCTTCTGGCCTTATAGGTGGCGGAAGACCTCCGGACGATCGCCCACGGGATCAGGACGGGGCAACACCGAAGACCTGACGCGTGGCGGCACCAAAGGGCGACGCGTGGAGCCTCGAAAGGCATGGCACGTGGCGTCCTAGGATAGGTCTAAGAGGAGATGTTTTTAATTTTGCAAAGTACAATATTGCCCCTGTTAAGGCCCACATGTAAGTGTAACCAAGGGTGAAACCCTAATGTAAAGAACCACATGACCCTTGGTATGGCCTATAAATACCAAGGGTAGGGCAAGTGTAAAGGGGGAGGTTGGACATTTTTAGTCCCAATTAATGCAAAAACCCCTGATGGGGCCCATCGATTCTTGTTCTAATTTGGCAACTGTTTAGGTCTCACATTCTGTCTGGGAAACCTTCGCCCTCCTCCTCCGGGCCCCGGCGAAGGTAGGGGGGGCAAGAGTTTATACCAACAGCTGCGCAGCCGTCGCTTTGGTACCGCGCCATCGCTGCTCCACCCGACGTCGCCGCGTGCAGTACAGCGACGCCATGGCCGGCCTCGGCTGCAACTCGCCATCGCGCCGGGCCTTGCCATGACCAGCGTGTCAGCGTCGCCACCACGTGCTGCCTCGACCGCGCCACCTCTCGGGCCACCTTGACCTTAGAGCGCCGCCATCAGCGGGCGTTCCCGGTCAGAGCCGCCGCCGCGCGTGGCGAGGTCGCGTCGAGCCTCCAAGGAGTGGGCTCCGGGCACCCGCCGGGCGCGCGGGTCCCCCGCCCTCGCCACCGCTCGCGGGCGCCGGAGAACCGCCGCCGTGGCCGGGCCGACCGAGCTCCTTGCGCCTCCTTCGTTTCCAGCTCGAGGACTCGCGTGTTAGAATTTAAAGAAGGTGGGGTACCTTCCTGCAAAAGAGCCGACACATCCAGTTACGAATAGGGGCCCGGTTAATTTGGGGAAAGTACAGGGTCCTTTCTACAAAGTCTTTGTCTCATATGAATTTCGAAATAATTTTCCAGAAAATCATTATAACATTTGGAAATTCATATCTTGCTCAATTCTTGGCCAAATCCAATGATTCAACTTGCAATATTTTTCTTATGACCTGAGCTGTGCATAGAAAATATAAGTTGCCATGTTTGTGATGTTTTTCTGTGCAGTTCTAAATTATTTTGGATAAGGGATTAATCTTGGGAAATTCATAGTAAATTAAGGATAGCTCAGAAAAATATGGTTCTTGTTTCTATGATCTTGTTTTGTCATGCTACATCTGTGGTAGGAGTATCATACATGCTTGCTGTGATGAAATTTAGAGTTGTAGTTCAATCTTGATTTATGAGCTAGGAAGAAATTAATTCATAAATCAATTATAGGAGTGTGATCTGAGCTTGATAATTTTTGTGGCCTCATTATATACCAATGTGTAGCCCCTGGTGTAGTCATATGCTTAGTTTGCATGATTTGGTAGTACAAAGTATTTTCTTGGGTGCCTCTGTCCTGGCACTTGTGAATTTTGTGTAGGTCACCTGGTTCATCCAAATGGGTTGAAGTTTGGATGATGAACCTTGATTGACTTGTATTACCTGCTGTAATTTTTATAGGTTTTTAGGAGCAACCAAACCTGGTGTTCCTGTTCAAACCCTTGGTTGGTAAATTAGGGGTTAAACCAAGAATGCTATGGTAAACCCAATGATAAGTTAGTTTTCTGGTTAACTTGTCTAAAGATGATAGTTAGTGTGTTAGCTTGGCCATCTACTGTTAAAGTTTCATGGCCATTGCATTAATATTTTAGGAGTTGTGGCTATTACAATCTTGTGGTCAGGGCTGTTTGGTTGCTGGAATTATCAGAACCAGTCCTAGTATTGCCTGTTTTAGGTGTAGTTAACCGGGGAATAAGCTTGTCATGTCTTCAGATGATTGATGGAGAATTTCATAAGCTTTCCAGAATGTCTTCAATCATATTCATAGGGCTTATGGTTATTTAGTTATGATTTATTTACTGATCTACTAGTTGTATGGTTATGATTAGTATTGGTGCTTGAATGAGTGATGTTGTGTGCTAGGCTCATTGTTAAGTGTTCATGGTGATTAGTGTTATATGATGGGTTGTTAAATAGTGTGCTAGGATGAGTAGATCATGATGATTTGGTT
Source organism: Themeda triandra (assembly GCA_018135685.1). Taxonomy (NCBI): domain Eukaryota; kingdom Viridiplantae; phylum Streptophyta; class Magnoliopsida; order Poales; family Poaceae; genus Themeda; species Themeda triandra. The sequence continues at coordinate 172,854 of JAENPR010000559.1, read as the reverse complement.
AGGATGATTATGCTTAAGTGTAATCTCTTTGGCTTTACAGGCTTGTTTGCTAGTGATAGTTGGAATAGGATTATTACTACATGAGCATTCATCATCATCAACCATATGTGATCGTGCATGTGTCGACAAGTATGTTTATACATGCATCCATGCATCATTCCAGGATCGCGATTAGGGATTCGTCGAGAAGGACAAGGATCCCGAAGGACAAGTCGCGAAGGAAGTTCCCGCACAGGAGGTGATCGGGAATCGGACGTGAAGTGATCGAGCGTTCGGAACCTCGACGTCGCTCGACAACGAAAGGCAAGCCCCAGAGCATTTCTCCTATGGTTTGCCAAAACTCTTGCGTCGTTATATTGTTTATGCTGCATTACGTGATAGGCGTTGATCGATACCCTTGGTGCATTACCTACCTTGACTACTTGATATAACTATCCTGATTAAGTGTATGACGTTATTGCTTAGCCTGGAATAACTAAACGGTAGAAGTCGGTTGATTGGTGAATCATCCGTGAGGTTAGGAAACCTTCACATGATATGGTTGGATCGAATGGGAAATCTGGCACATACCCAAATGGAAAATATGCAGAACACTGTATTGTTCCAGCCCTCAATCAAATAGCTTCTCACATTTAGGTGGTGATATGGCACCCCGAAGCTTAGTAGTTCTATTTGGGTCAGGTTTTCAATAGAGTTGAGTGTGTTGCCCACAGGCACGGTTTATAATTCCAAAGGGCCGGTCATTCCGGAGAGACTTGGTAACTGGGCTAGCCCTGGTGCAACCGTATTTATTGAATCTCGGTTCCGAATAGGTGGACGGTGACCAACCACTCACTTCGCGCGTGAGTGGGGTTTGTGTGAGAAATTACCCTCAGCTAAGTAGGAATCGATTATAATCGCCATCGTCCCTGGATAGCGGATAACTTGATGTGAGTACATGCAATACAGGGCAAAAACGGGAATTGGTAACGGGGTTATGATGCCTGGACGGATATTGGATATTGTTATGATCAACCATGTGAAAGGATGATTGCTTTTATACTTCTACTTGATATTGTTATAGATCAGGAGCAAAACGTAGTATGTGCAGGGATTACTTAAGTTGTTAAGCTTAGTGTAGATCACCTAATGAAGATAATATAAGCTCCAGTTGTTTATGCAAGAAAGGGTCAGCCAAACCACCATATGGCCTTGCATATGCTTATAAGAGTCCTTATTTTCTGGTTTAAGACGGGTAAGTCTAGCTGAGTACCCCACGTACTCAGGGTTTTATTCCCACTTGTTGCAGATCATTAAAGTGTTGTGTGGCAACAAGATGGACATGTATCCCACTACGGGAGGATGTAGATCGATGGGCAGGATCAACTCTTATATCTCGTATATTGCTGTTGTTGGATAGCGACTTAGAGCTGGCACTCTATGTTAAAGAAATAGGTGTGTGAGTGGGTTTCAAAAAGAGTTTTTATTCCGCTGAAAATTGTAGCTCCGATTTGTGATAAGCTTCCAACTCAAACAAGTGTTGTAACTATACTATGTATGAAATGTATGATCAAGTGGATTGTAAATTGCTGAACTATGATTCCTGGTGTGTCGTTGGAAAAGTTTGAAATCCTTCGTGATTTCGGATTGACTGCCGGGTTTACATGGGCTCAAGTGTGTTCTTCGACGCCTTGGCGTTGATATTCATACTTGTGCTTATGTAAATTGGTCGGGTCTGTGACAGCGTCATGCCACCGCTTCGACGCCGTGAAAGCGTCGTCGCCCCATACGTGCGACCGCGTCACTGGAAACACTACCGCGGACTCCACGACGCCTGTTGGCGCTCCTTATTGCATGTTTTTAACCGCCAACTTTAGAATAAATTAATCACCAAAACTTAGTAATAGGGTTTTAAACTAATCATTTCCATGAGTTTTGGTGTTTCCCTTGTTTTGCAGGGCTAAATATAAAAATAGACCAATTCGGACCAAAAAGGGAGAGCCCAAAACCCGGACCAACTCTATCTTGGACTGCATGAGTAGGCCTCGATAAACAGGACATAACTCACTCATACGAACTCCGATTTGGGCGATTCAATATGCGTTGGAAAGCTATCGACGAGGCCCACATGCCTGCAAAAGATGAGGCCCAGCCGAGCTTCCCTTGGTGCGGCCGTGCCAAGGGCGCGAGCGCGCCTCCCAGGCGGCCAAACTTGCCGATCTTCGTCCAGATGGCCCATGCCGACGGCCCAAACTCAATGGCGGTGGGGTTTGGTGCTACAATAAATGCTATGATGGTGGAATAGGTTGGTTTTGGATTTCCATGTGGGTATGGGACATTTCCAAAGAGCCCCCTCCTCTCCACATATAAAAGGGGTCTCTTCCTCCTTATTCCACACACACCACATTAGAGCCTCTCTCCCTCCACTTGTATCTTCTTCTTTAGTAGTTTTAGTTATGTAGTGGAGCAAGGCAAGCCTCGTTGGAGAGCTTCAACCTCTAGGAGGATCTGGTATGAGCAATATCAAGGTCTCTCTTATTTGTTCTTGTTCTCATATGTTCTTGTTCTAGTTCTTAGATGTTCTTATTCTAGTTCTTAGATGTTCTTGTTCTAGTTCTTAGATGTTCTTGTTCTTAGTATAGTTATGTTGTAAAACTAGAGCATAGTTCTTATGATATGATCTTAGCATATGAACTAGAATATAGTTTACATGTTTTGATCTTATCATATAGAACCTAATGTTTGACATCAGTGCATGCATGTTTAGACCTAGAACTAGGTTGTGATGTAGAGATCTATCTTGATTTAGTCTTGGTCAATGTTGGTTTACGGGATCTCCGTTCGACCGAATGCTCTAGTCATTATATGTGGCTAGAGTAGTGACCTCTAGGGTAGACGTGGTGTCTGGGCTAGGGAGTAACCTGAGTTTGCGCCCAACCCCACGGATAGTTATGGAAGCCCCGGGGGTGACAGCTCCGACTAGGCCTTTGTATTCCACCATGTTCGGGTTGGTGTTTCGTAGAGCTTTGGCTGCTTGACCCCGGTTACCCCTTCCCAGTCTTTTCGAGAACCGGAAAGGAACAGCTGCTCCGAAGTAAGTTGACAGTGACCAGGCTATGCTAACATAGAATCTCTCTAACAAGCATATGTTCGTGTGATTGTCCATTGACTTGACTTAGCTGCCTGCTCTAGTTTAGGTTTTTCTTTATTGTTTCTTTTATCTTTATCCTTGAGTTTGGTTCGAGTGTGTGTGTCAGTTATCCCAATACGTATCTTGTTTTACCCCTGTTATGAACTTTGGTCTATTATGCAATCTTGTTATCTTGTCCATGTCTAAGTTAGACTCTTTATACCATGCCTTCCTTTGGGAAAATATAAATAACGATACCCTGAATACTTCCGGGTGAAATGCTACAACGGTATTTTCGTGCGCTTGCGGACTTGTTCTGTAAACGTTACAGAATACCAACCGGCGTTTCTTGGCGTTGTTGCTAATTCTAGTGATGACGTTAAGAAACGCCAACAAGCATTTATGGCGCTGTTGCCGGGGAAGGCACTGGTTAAAAGATTTTTTAGGACATGTTCATGATATCTTGCTTGTGTTGTAGCCATTGTTCACAACAGAAAAAAATATATTTTCTTTATATTTTATAAAACTATCTTATAAAAACTATTTGTTTTGTTATCTAATAATATTTTGTATTGAAAAAATATTTATATAAGAATTATTTTTATATAAAACTATTTTCAAAATAAAAGTATAATTTATTTTAAAAACTTGGTTTGTTTTCAAAGTTTTGCACGAAGCATGTTTTGGTTTGAGTATGATGGATGCATCATCATATATCATGGGCATTTTAATTTAAGCATGGAGCTTAGATTAAATTGTCTACTTTGATTGAACAACATGTTTAATCATTGTTTCAAAACTGCTAAATGTGATCTTTGAATAATAAAACTGAGCAAAAAAAAGTGGCTTTTTCTTTGAAAAAAACAAAATCTCCTTGTTGGGACAAGTTCTTAGCCATGATGGAAGCCAACCATAGCTTCGACTATAAACTTCGTCCCAGCTTTGACGGTCAAGCTTATGACCATAAAGCAAGCATTGCCGGGAGATACCCCGGATTATCTTAAAAAACTTATTTTATTCTCTATCAATTTTGTTGTTTTCGCTATCATTATCTTCATAAAAAATCTTTCCTTTTCAAATAAAAGTAAGGACATGTTGTCAAGTTAGTATGCGCCTTCGGGTATTGTTGTCGGTAACCATTCCAGATTAAGATCAAGAAGAGTACGAGTCATATGGCACTTGAAAACATGGAGCGACATCAACTACAACCTATGATGCTCTTGGGGGTGGAACACAATTACAAGGAGACCTTGACCCAATACACTTGACTTTTATACAAAAGTACAAGTGTGGGGGAGGACGGTGAGAATACCAAGTTCCACTCACATCAAGAGTCATCCAAAAAAAAAGTAGTAGATGATGTTAGCTTTACCTTGAAAAAAAAGGAAAAGAAAGATAAAAAAAGAGGTGAAAAAAAGAAAATACAAAAAAAGAGAGAGAAAGTTGAAAAAAAAATAGATGAAAAAAGGGTAAGAAAAAAAAGAAGGAAGGGAGCACCACAACACATCATGGATTGGTGGAGGAGCTTGCACACAACTCGGTTTGATCACTATGTTCCCACATGTTAATATATTTATGCTCCTGATTTTATCATGCTCATTCCTGCAATTTAAACTTGTTCCACACTTAGATTCAAGCTTTTGAAAGTAAATATGGTTATAGCTTTTTGAGTATGGACTGCATAATTGTTAGACCTTACATATCCTTCATGCTTGTGGGAAAAACATCTTATAGGAAAAACATTTTGACTAAGCTATTGTGAAGTGAGATAGGGTTTTGGCATGGCTATCTTACCTTTTCTAATCAAAGTACTTGGAGAACTTTCTTTTGATAAAATCCCAAAATCTTAGTTTCACAAACTCCTCAATGGAAAAAATACCTACCAAGGCCAAAAAAGCGACATGCTTATCAACAAGTTTACAAAACTTTTTTGTCGTATGCTTCTTACCGATTGTTTGGCCTTGTCACGGTTTGAAGCTAACCTAGATTTGGGTCTTACACATATGGTTGAGATTCACTTGCACCTACCAAATAATTGCCGACTCTCACACTGAGAGTCGCGCACAACATGCACCCCTTTCGCCCAGAATGCCAATTCTTACACCGAGAATTACGCACCATTCCACCAAATAAAAGTGCCGACCCTTACCTTGACGATCGCGCACCCCTATTTTAGATTGCCAAAAATTCTCCATGCATTCCACCATGACATCTCTCTCTCTCTCCTTAATCCTTTTCCATGCAATAAGTTATGGGCCATGTTCTTAGTTGAAAAAAAAGAGAGAGAGAAAAAAAAGAGGGAGAAATAAATTTTAGATATTCCGATCTTGTAGACAAACGAGAAATCTTAGATCCCCGTTCAAAGAAGAAAATAGAAAAAAAGAGAGAAAGAAAAAAAAGAAAGAAAAACAAAGAAAAAACAACAACACAATTTTAGTTACTCTTTGATAGCCCATATTTCTTCATCTCTTCTTGTACCAATAAAAGAGAGTTTGTCATGATGCATGGAGATCCAAAAATACCACAAAGTTAGGAATCATTTCTCATCCATTTCACACACTTGCACATCTCAACCTAGTGGTTCGGATTTTGACTCGGCTACACACGATCGGTAAGTAAGCCATTCCTTGTATGCCTACCCAAAACTCCACTCACAGCTTTAGTGGTAGGTCATGAAAGAAGGCAATCCTAAAAATGCCTTTTGGTGAGGTAATTATACACTTTGAGCGATTCGAGAGCACCATTTGAGGAGTATATGTGAACTATGCTTTGTTTAAAAACCCAATAAAAACTCTGAGTCACTGAGATATGAAAAAGGGATGAGATTGCTATGTTTCAGAGCTGTTTCACTTCTCAACCGCTCAAGGAGATTTGTTAGCCACCCTACATATCCCACAGGTATGAGGTATGTTTTGGGTTGACCTTTATGTCGGTTTCATTTCTTGAACAGCTATGCTCATGCTTATTTTTTCCTAGCCTTTGCTCACGACGAGCAAAGATCCAAGTGTAGGGGAACTTGTTGGCGCTCCTTATTACATATTTTTAACCGCCAACTTTAGAATAAATTAATCAGCAAAACTTAGTAATAGGGTTTTAAACTAATCATTTCCATGAGTTTTGGTGTTTCCCTTGTTTTGCAGGGCTAAATATAAAAATAGACCAATTCGGACAAAAAAAGAGAGAGCCCAAAACCCGAACCAACTCTATCTTGGACTACATGAGTAGGCCTAGATAAACAGGCCATAACTCACACATACAAACTCCGATTTGGGCGATTCAATATGCGTTGGAAAGCTATCGACGAGGCCCACGTGCCTGCAAAAGGTGAGGTGCAGCCGAGCTTCGCTTGGCACGGTCCTTGCCGGCCAAACTTGCCCATCTTCATCCAGATGGCCCATGCCGCGCGGTCCTTGGCGGCCAAACTTGCCCATCTTCGTCCAGATGGCCCATGCCGACAGCCCAAACTCAATGGCGGTGGGTTTGGCGGTACAATAAATGGTATGACGGTGGAATAGGTCGGTTTTGGCTTTCCATGTGTGGATGGGACATTTCCAAAGAGCCCCTCCTCTCCACATATAAAAGGGCTCTCTTCCTCCTTATTCCACACACACCACATTAGAGCCTCTCTCCCTCCACTTGTATCTTCTTCTTTAGTAGTTTTAGTTATGTAGTGGAGCAAGGCAAGCCTCGTTGGAGAGCTTGAACCTCTAGGAGGATCTCGGTATGAGCAATATCAAGGTCTCTCTTATTTGTTCTTGTTCTTATATGTTCTTGTTCTAGTTCTTAGATGTTCTTGTTCTAATTCTTAGATGTTCTTGTTCTTAGTATAGTTATGTTGTAGAACTAGAGCATAGTTCTTATGATATGATCTTAGCATATGAAATAGAATATAGTTTACATGTTTTGATCTTATCATATAGAACCTAATGTTTGACATCAGTGCATGCATGTTTAGACCTAGAACTAGGTTGTGATGTAGAGATCTATCTTGATTTAGTCTTGGTCAATGTTGGTTTACGGGATCTCCATTCGACCGAATGCTCTAGTCATTATATGTGGCTAGAGTAGTGACCTCTAGCGTAGACGTGGTGTCTGGGCTAGGGAGTTACCTAAGTTTGCGCCCAACCCCACGGATAGTTGTGGTAGCCCCGGGGGTGACAGCTCCGACCAGACCTTTGTATTCCACCATGTTCGGGTTGGTGTTTCGTAGAGCTTTGGCTGCCTGACCCCGGTTACCCCTTCCTAGTCTTTTCGAGAACCGGAAAGGAACAGCTGCTCCGAAGTAAGTTGACAGCGACTAGGCTATGTTAACATAGAATCTCTCTAACAAGCATATGTTCGTGTGATCGTCCATTGACTTGACTTAGCTGCCTGCTCCAGTTTAGGTTTTTCTTTATTCTTTCTTTTATCTTTATCCTTGAGTTTGGTTCGAGTGTGTGTGTCAGTTATCCCAATACGTATCTTGTTTTACCCCTGTTATGAACTTTGGTCTACTATGCAATCTTGTTATCTTGTCCATGTCCAAGTTAGGCTCTTTTATACCATGCCTTCTTTTGGAAAAATATAAATAACGATACCCTGAATACTTCCGGGTGAAGTGCTACAACGGTATTTCCGTGAGCTTGCGGACTTGTTCTATAAACGTTGCAGAATACCAACCAGCGTTTCTTAGCGTTGTTGCTAATTCTAGTGATGATGTTAAGAAATGCCAACAACGCCCGCACCGTCGTCCTCGCCATTTGCCCATGTCATGCACCCAAGCCATCATCCTCAACTTCTGCGCGGATGCCACGACGACACCAAAGGCAATGCAGCGAGTCGGCATAGGGTTTGAACTCTCCTCAACTTCAGTATGTTTCAGTTTCCTTACCCTATGGAGCTGCTCGAGGGACGCTCTCATGGTATTTGATGAAATGTCTCTTAAACTATTGCAACTTTATTTGATAGCAGAAGTTGGCATGTGCATGTCCATTGCATCTCACTTTGTTCACTTGATATTGGTGTTAGTACGAGCGGAGCTGGGAACTGGTTTCAGAAGTTTGAATAGTGTTCTTTAATGTATCTTTGTCCAAAATTATATTGCTACTTGAACTATCAACCTCCTAAGATTTAAAGATTTGTGCCCTTGCAGATTGTATGATGCATAGTTGTTAGTACATATGCATTAGGCTTAGGTCCTAAAGTAACAATATGATGTATTCCCCCTCTTTAAGATGGAACACACATCATCTTGGTATTTTTTTTTTGTTAAAAGTCAAAATCATCTTCCTAAAGTAACAATATGATGTATTCCCCCTCTTTAAGATGGAATACACATCATCTTGGTATTTTTTTTTTTTTGTTAAAAGTCAAAATCATCTTGGTATATATATACTCTACCAGTACATTTGATTTAACTAATTGAACTTGCAAAATTTAAGGAAATGGACTATCCGAGTATCCGACTATAAATACCATAGCTAGGGAACAAGAAGAAGTGCCTATGCATGAATTTTTCTGATGCTTTGATAATTAGATCATGTAGTAGTTCATATGGTCACACATGGCATTTTGATCTCTTTAGTCTGTGCATGTGGTGAGAAAAAAGCTATGTTGTTTTTTTTTTTGAAAAAAAAATCTAGTGATCTTCCCATGAACACCGTTGGCTTTGTAAACATGACATAGAAGTTTTTCGGTTGCCATAACTTCACCTCATTATCCCTACTACTGGACGAGCAGACCAAACAAGATGGTCTCAGCCTGTCAAGCTATATATAGGTTAATATATACGTATCAAGAGAGTATGGGTGTAAGTGACTAATCATTATTTATCCATTGGAAAATCCATATATTGGGCTATTAATACCATCGTACAGTCCATCTATGTGCATAATACCATTGTACAGTACATCTCTCATTTAATCGAATATATGTCGGCCATTAGCTCGATTACATCATTAGTTTCTTGTTCATGTATTAAAGTGATGACTGTAGTTTTGTGTCCAAAAGTCCTATATATTATTTTTATCCCTTTTTCTTAGAATGATTCAAATCCTTGTTTTCCAATTGGTGTCCTTTGAGTCGCAGATTTTTTTATTATTGAATTTTGACACAGTCCAGCTGCCCACCAACTAAGATGCTTACTGGCCAGAACTCAGATTTTTTACAGATAGATCTCAAGGCCAAAGTCGATAAGACGATAATGCAGGGCTTCATGGTGCACAGCTGTAGGGTATTCTAAAACTGATTTGATTATATTTGTCTCTAATATTCTTTCAACAGATAATATTTTTCTGTACTGAGCGCTATGTTTTTTGAAGATTCACCAATGCTTGGGATATCATTTGTAATTTGAAAGGTACGATATTTTAGGATGTACCGATTAACATTTAGTAATATACTCTGTTTTGCATTTTTAACGCAGAATCGTATTTTAGTTTAGGGTCTGCCAATTAAAATTGGCACCTTCCCTTCTAAAAATACACTATTTCCTGCCAGTTTTTAGTCGCATTTTGTTGATTATCATAAAAGTGGTTGGTTGACAATATCTCTGTAGAACAGATACCTTCCTGGCTTCCCACCCTCCCCCTCCCCCCTATAGCTCTGTAGCTTGTAGGTTGTCTAGTCTTGGTCGTCTCCTTGAAGCACAGGCGCGTATGTAATCAGTGTTTGGGGTTGTGTGTGGTGTGTGTTGTATTGGGGTCTTTCCCCTTCTTTTATCTTCTTAATATAATGAAGCACAGTTCTCCTGTGTTTTCGAGAAAAAAGAACAGATACCTAGATACTGATGATCTTTTTCATGATTTGTTTTAGTATTCGTTGAAAGAAAGCTTACAAGAATCTAACATTTAAAAATGCAATAAATAGCTCTAAACATCATATTTTAGTATTTTTCCGAATCGACTCAGGCCAAAAATTACCTCCATGCATCCAAATTATTCAGGACCAAAACTCACCTCCAATCATCCAAATTTTTTCTGCAGTTTGTTTTTGTATGGTCAGTTGTTGGTTTTAGTTTTTCTTGCTGATCATGATCTTATTTCTTCTGTAATGCAGAGGCAACATCTAAGGATGCGACTGCCAGACTTCAAAAGATGCATTCTGTTAGCTGCTAATACTATGGCTGCCCAACAATACACTGCATTGAGCTTCACAAATACCGTGCTGGTACCTAACGGATTGTGCATCTGAATTGAGTTACATTGTACTCCACTCCATTAGGTAGATTCAAGGATTTCATCTCCACCATTCTTTCTCTTTCTATCGTCATCAAAAACCTCTGTTTTGCACTACTATAAAATTTTTAAGCAATTTTTTTAACCAAGTTCAGCAAGGGAAACCCAGCCTATTTTTTTTTTTTTTTTAATGCAGAACTGATTTTCAAGCAATTTATTGTTCAAAAGGAAAAACATTGGCGGTCCATAGCGTTCAGATAATCAAAATGGAGGAAAAAATGACACACTCGCATGGATTGCATCTCTCTTTAGATGTTATATAATGTCATATAAAAGCTTTCCTATGTAGTCTTAATATGGCCAGGTTAAGAGCACCAAGCTGCCATCGCTGGTTCTTAACTTGGCACTTTGACGACAGGTACAATCCATTCCTGTTTTTGGACTTGTTTTCCTCCATGTACTGATTCATGTTAAGTTGTGTGGTGGAATCAAGGCTTCAGATTTAGTCATGTGTTCATGTCTATCAAAATATCTATTATAAATTTGGTATATGCAAATCAAGCTTTCTTGAATAATTCAGGTTACAAACTTTGATTTTTCGATTGACTATTACTTTAATATCAGTGTTTAATTTCACATTATTGTTATCTTATTGTGCGATCCATATATTTTAGTAAAAAAGTTTAGCCATCCCGTAGCAACGCACGGGCACGATGCTAGTAGACGAATAAAAGAAAAGGCAAGTGCTAGCCCAGTTTTTTGACTGGAAATCGGGCTAGAAAAACCATACAATTTGGAGGGTACCCTACTCCGAAGCACACCTAGGTACCAGGTTACAACTCGACTTGGCGAAAAGACCCAACTCAACTATCAAACTGCTCACCTACTACAAGGCCAAAGAGTCCCGTCAACTCCAAGCGATACACACTTGGTCACCGATCTCCCAGCTACGACCAAACTAAGGCAGAAACAAAAAAAAGCGTCCCAAGCCACCCCGAACACTCCCAACAAACAAAACTCCACCCCGGATCCCCGGATCTCCAAGACAACTGACAACTGCCACTCAAGCGCATCGGATTGGGACATCGACCGCAGAACCACTGAAACTACTCCTTGGATCTCCGAGGTCCCGAGCTTTGTCCGCCATCGGAGGTGAGATGGAACAATCGAGCCACTCCGCAGCCACACCATCATCTCGCCATTGCCAAAATTTCAGCTGTCCCAAGAGCACTAAACAAGAAGCTTCAGAGAAACCATAAAAACCGTGTCCTTCACCTCGCCCGGTCGGATTGGGACATCGACACGAAACAGGAAGATCACCAGGCACACCCCGGCCAACTCCTCCCCCCGTCGGATTGGGACCTCAACAGGGGCCTCACCAGCACTACCGCTGTCGCGCTGCACTGTCGCCGCTCGTCCATAGCCCGTGGCCAGCCACTACGCACCGACCTGAGCCCCATCACCCTGGTCCAGCAACCCGAACCCTAGACACACCACCACGGTGCCACTGGCACCACTGCTTGGCAACGGGTAGAGACGCCACCACCAAGCAAGCCGCCGCCGGCCACACCACCACTGCACAACCGGCACCCTACCGCACCCGCCGAGTCGGGGAAAACACACTATGATAACGCCTCCAAGGAGGGGAACGACGCCCAGAGGCGCCGCCGTCATCGTGCCGGCAGATCCAGCATGGCTTTCGCCGGTGAGTTCCTCCAACCAACAGAGTATGCTGTAGAGAGACTAGGGGGAATACCTGCAGGGCGAGGACGCGAGTCCTCTGGCCTCTGCACGCAAGTAGGGCATTCCTCCTTCGCTGATGCGCAACTCCACCACCCTGCCCAACCACCACATCACCACCGCTCCAGCGCCGCCGCACCGCCACCACCACACAGCCACCTCCCTCCACCACCCTAGGGCACCAGATCCAGCCCAAGGGAGGCCGGATCCGCCTGCCCGGTGTTGGCATTTCTTAACACAATCACTAGAATTGTTACATCCCAGTGATCACGCCAAGAAACGCCGGGGTTGATAGTCGTGTTCTAAAGATATAATCATCCGCAAGCGCACGGATCTATCATTGTAGCATTTCACCCGGGGAGTATTCTCAGGGTATCGTTATTTATATTTCCCGTAGGAAGGCATGGTGTAGAGGTGTCTAAACATGGATATGGATGATTGACTTCATGTCATCGAAATGTGACTCTAGTACTATACAGGGGTAAGTATAAATGGTTTGCAAGATAGTGGACACACAATTGGCCAAACTCAAGGATAAAGTATAAAAGAAAGAATGAACGAATGAACAAATAAAGAATGAACCTAAGCAGAGCAGGTAGATCAATCATAGCAATGTCATGAACAGCTAAGTCATATAATCTACAGGGATAGAGAAAGATCAGAGCCTAAGGTAACAGGGAGACCCCCGCAGCTGGTCTACCAGCCGATAGAGGCATTTACGAACTCCTACACAACATACGGACGTGGGGATTACAAGGGACGAACAGGGTCATCCACCACACCGTCGCCTACCCTCAACCGTGGCATGCCGTCATATCCGAAGGCTCTCTCGTATCCGGACACCACGCCCGCATATTTGAGAACTACCTATATCCCCCGCGGACTCCCACCCTACGGATGGACGAGCTAGAACATAGGCAACCCCGAAGGAACGACGAACCGTTACCCCATTCTCATCAAGATCTCTACTCCTATAAATCATATGAACAATGAAGAACAACGAAGAACATGCTAAGAAATGATCATAAGAACTTTGGTCTAGTTCATATGAATCAGGTTTAGCAAGAACGCAACTATACTCTAGTTCATGAACAAAGCTACAAAGTAAGAATAAGAACTTGAAGTAGGAAGAACACTCCATAGTATATTACCAAGTGATGATCTTCTTCCTAGGAGACAAGCCCTCCTTGATAGCTCAACCTAGCTCCTAAGCTACTAGACTAGGCTAGAGAACAAGAGTAGAGGAGAATGGCCAAATGAACACGTGTGTGTGAAATGACTTGGATTTCCCCTTTTATATGTTGAGCAGGTCGGTTTGGAGCTATACATGGCAAGAACACCAGCGCACCGCCCTCCTCTGCATTGATGGAACCGCCTCCAGGAGGATGGCCCCACCTGGCAGGCTGGGGGGCGCGAGCGCGCCCCTGGCGCGAGCGCGCCAGGTTGGCGCCTCTCCCCAACCGCCTTTGGCTGGTGGGCCTCTCCTGGTAGGTGGGCCTCGGTGGTGTGGTGTTTTGGCCCACTTCTGCTCTGGTTGGGCCTGTCTCCGCCTTGTGCCTCTTTACGCTTTGCCGGAAAGCGCCTTTTCTTTGTAAAATTCCCTGTACTTGGTGTATTTCCTGTAAACATTGATAAACTCCAGGTACAAGTGGAATTCGGTTAATAGCACAAGTATATGCTTATAAGAACATGTAATTCTCCCTTTTCTATCTTAAGTTGGCGGTTAAAATGTGTCGATAAGGACCGCCAACAAGATCCCCCAAGCTTACCCTTTGCTCGTCCCGAGCAAAGCTGGGCTTTTTGGGTTGTTGATCAGGAGCTGCTTCTATGCCGATCGTATTTCTAATATACCATAGTTATACACATGTTCTCCACTGAATTTGAATAATACCGGCATTTCTATCCACCCTTTATTATCTCGCTCTAATGGGGCTTTTTGGCTCCCAAGTCTTGGGCGATTGCAAGGTAGAACAGCACCTCAGCCTGTGCTTATCATTCGTCCAAAGCTTGACCATTCTTCCGGAGGTTTTAAAAATTTTATAAAATGAAATCCCAAGTTCCTCAGATGATTCTCTCGATCACTCAATGTGTATAACCTCACCAAAGGCATTTTGAGAATTTGCCTTCTACCTACCTACTAAAAGCTGAGTAGTGGAGTTTTGGGTAGGTATGTAAGTGGGCATACTTGTATCACATATATTGTACGGTCAAGGATTGAACCTTACGGAGATTAAGCCATACACCTTGATTGAGATTGTGCAAGTGTGTGGGATGGAAGAAATGGTTCCTAACTTTTGGATATTTTTGTGTACTCCATGCATTATGTCCCTCTTTTATTTGAATGACGATGATGATGAAAGAAGAGTATGGGCTATGAATGGAACAACCTTTTTCTTTTTTTTTCTCTTCTCTTCTCTCTCTCTTCTTTTTTTTGAACGGGGATCTAAAGATTTTCCCGTTGAATTATTGCACTATCCTATCCTTCTTTCTTTCCTTTGCTCTTTTTTTCGAATGAATGAATAGCCCATCTCTGATGAATGATTAAAGAAAATGGAGAGAGACGCAATGATGAAAATGCAAGGAGTACTTTTTGGTGGCTAATGAATGCGCGATCCCCAGGATAAGCATCGGCATTTTTATTTGGTGGAAAGATGGTGCGCAACTCTCAGTGTAAGAGTTGGCGGATGGAAAGGGGTGCATGTTGTGCGCGACTCTCAGTGTAAGAGTCGGCATTTTATTTGGTGGGTGCAAGTGAAATCTCAATCGTGGGTGTAAGGTCATAATCTTGCGTCGGTACCGATCCGACCGAACTCAATGTATGAACAAGCAGCGTATGAAGGTTTTGTACTACAGATAAATCATATGGCTCTGGTGGGTATTTCATAATCATTGAGGAACTTTTTGTTTTTGATCATTTTGCAAATGAAAACTCCGGAAGTCAAGTCGTACTCTAGAGCAAAGTCATAGCGGTGGCTTATAGTACTATATCATACCCAAAGAATAACTTAGACAAGAAAACACAAGTGCTCCCACTAAAAAGCAAGTTTTCAGTATGAGACATTTCTAGCCGATAAACCCAAATCTAGAGAGAACAATGTTTATAACTAGGGTACAAAGAAACAAGAGACAGAGCAACCTCATCATTTCAATAAGGGTGAACTACACATTTTTACAGCACATACTAAGAGGCACAGGGTATAAAATATTTTTGGGTTTTTGTTTTTTATATAAAGAAATGCATGAGAACACGAATTAAACATGCTAAAGAAAAATAAACTTACTTGGAAAATTAAATATGCAATGCAAGGTACCTTTGGGGGTCCTCCCCCAAGCTAGCATGAAGCTCACTGTCCAGGGGGATATCCCATGAACCTCCAGAACTCCTCATGTTGAGCCTGGTCTTGCTGCATCTATGCACTCAAGCCGTCCCACCTTTGATCCATATGTGCTTGCCACTCGTGGGTCTCCTGCACAAAAGAGGTGAGAGAGTGCTGTATTTCACCTGTCTGGATCTGCAGCTCTCCGATGCGGGTGCCGAGAGCTTCTATCTCGGGGTAGTGTCGTGGCTGGACTGGTGGGGGAACATCTTCATACTGCTGCCTGTGGCGCTCCCACTCGTCCATGCCCACCTCAGCCCACGCATCTGTGGTTGGTGCGGGAGGTACAAACTGGTCCCAGCTCCCGCTGCCCTGTGGAGCATACCCCGTGTAGTCCTGGTAGGGGGTCCATTGTTGCTCAGGCTGCGAGGAACTGGGGCCTGCTTCGTCTTCCGCCCTGCCTCGTCATGTCCTGCTGGTGAGTTCTTCCCTGCGAATATCTTCAGCAGTCTTGAGCACAAAGGTTAGTGACTGGCAATTACGCAAATAGTAATCCGGGTTAGGTAACCGGATCCTATTTTCGTAGCCAGGGAAAAAGAAGTAGAGCTCATCCTTTGTGCCGTGGGTAGTCAACGTGTGCCCTTGGATCAGAGTGGTCAAGTCACAAATGGGTCGAGGAATAGGAATGTACTCAACAACCTCACCCTCCAAAATACCCATCGAACTGGCAACACGAGTGACCAGAGAGGTGCACAAGACCGGGTACTTGTTGCGAACTATGTCTTGCCAATGACGAACGATCTCCCTCACGGGTGATACCATGATTTTCTTGACAATGGCATAGAGCAACTTAAGTTCGGCCATGGTAACCCATCTAACCACACTAGTGGGGAAGAAAACCATGGACATCCAATGATGCATAAATCTCAAAGTGGGATGATGGATTTGGGTGTTCTGGGGTTTGAAAGATCGAAACTCAACCCTCCCAGAAATCTCTTCCCAAAACTTGTTTCGATCAAAACCGATGGTGGCGAAATCAAGATCGAGGAAGCATCTTCAGTTAAAACCCAGATGAACACTAAGCTCTTTCCAAGTAAGCTCATGCTCCTCGTTAAACAAGCGAAAAATCACACCATCGTCGGTTTCTTGCAAGGTGCTGAGAAACTGTATGGTTAGGAGGCGTGAACCTTGTTCCTCGATGGGTTCCACATCCTCCCAACCAACAGACCTCCACACAAGATCGAATTCATCATCCATACCTATGCGGTGGAGGAGGTTGGAGTCGTAGGCTTGCGTGTGGAGGAAGAGACGATCCTTGAGGTGGAAGTAGGCTTGCATCTCCCGATCTTCTTCCAGGTCGAGGTACAGCTTGTCCTCCTCGTTCATGACTTGCTCTTGTGGCGCTTCCGGCGCCATCTCTCCCTCGCCGGCTCCTTCAACCTCCTCGGGTTGCTGCTCTTCCACGGGGGCTTCGGGAGCTTGAGAGCTCGACTCGCCGAGGCGACGCTTGGAGCGTCTCCTCAGCAAGTTCCCGAATCCTACCATGGCTTCACAAGTAGAGACAGCTTCTTGGGTGTGAAGGGTTAGTAGAGAATGAACTTCTACACCTAAGAGTGCTCTTGCTACTTGCTCTACACAAAATATGTTGGAAAATTTGCTTGAAGAATGAAGTGGGGAAGTGAGAGGAGTGAAAGTGTGTGAGTGTGAGAGGGATGGAGCTCCACCGCCGGCTCCTCTCCTATTTATAGGCCAAACACCCGGCCATGGGGGTGGGAGCAACGGCTCCTAGCCGTTGGGCGCCGGCAGCAGGGCAGAGCTGCCTCGGCTAGCGCGGCCGCGCCCTCGGCGCGCGCGCGCCAGGCCGGGCCCGCCTGCTGCCCCCCTTTGGCAGGTCGCCCCCAACGGCCATTTCAAAAATGTGGCCGTTGGGGTTTGGTTCCCCGGCCCAAAATTTCCCCAAATTTTCGAATTTCCAACAAATTTTGATAAAAAAATTTTCCAAAAATTATTTTAAAAATAATTTTTAATAACGAAAAAAATTTATTCCTTCTAACTAACTAATTTTCAGAATTTTTGGGACAAAAAGTTTTGAAGATAAAAAATTATTTTATTTGCTCACAAAAAGGTGACTGCAAGAAAAATACTTTTATAAAATAAATAAATATTTTGTAAATAAGGAAAGATTTTTTTTTTAGATAACTCCGGTTTTACCTGTCGGCCGGGCTCACCAATTTTAAGTCCGTTGAGCGGGACTTTCTCCCTCATCAATTTCTCGTTTGATGATTCGTCGGCCCGGAGAAGTGGGTCCAGATTTCTTCGCCTTGGGTTGCCGCTTCTTTGGCGGGTTCTGCTTCGCTTCTGCCGGTTTGGGATAGCCATTAAATCGAAGGTTGATCACCTTCGCGTTGAAGTGGAAGCTGGCTTTTCCCTTCCCAACGTATATTGCTGCCTTGGTAGTGTAGAGGAATGGTCGCCCAAGGATGAGTGGTCCCTCGTCTGTATCTCCTGTGTTTAGGACGACGAAGTCTACTGGGACGTACTCATCTTGGATCCTGATTAGGATGTCCTTTGCTATCCCCTCGGGCCGTGTGATAGTCCGATCTGCCATTTGCATCATGAATGCTGGAGGGGACAGAGGTCCTCCCAACAGGTTTTCATATGTCGCCTTGGACATCATGTTCACACTAGCCCCGTGGTCGCAATAGGCATTATCAATGATATGTGGGCCTATTGCGATGGTGATAGTTGGGCGGCCAGGGTCTCCCTTCTTTTCCAAGACAGAGCCCCAACTGGGACACGGCTTACCAGGCCATGTCGAGATCATGTTAACTGTTTCTAGTGAGATCTCGGGCTGCCCGGGTATTCCTCCTGAGCCACTATTGTTTGGGAGAGATGCAGCTATCTGGGCAAACTGAGTTTCTATCATTTTGTTGAAGCCCAGCTGATCTCTAACGGCAGAAGATAAGCCTTCTATCTTATCGTTGATGCTTCCAAGAATTTTGTCATTGTCGAGCATCTTTTTGGTCAAATTTTCATTGATCTTGGCTTGCCCAAGGGCTAGATTCTTGAATGAAGGCTGATTCGAATTATAATTGGAGTTATAATTCGAATTACCTTGGAATGGTGGTCGTGAATAGCCACTATTTCCTCCTTGTTGTTGGCGGAACCCGTTGTTGATATATGCTACTTCTTCACGGGTTTCAGGACAGTCACCTCCTGAGTGGCCAACATTACCACAGACTTCATAAGTCATGCGAGAGTCCATGGTTTTGACGGAGTCGGGCGTACTAGCCGTAGCATGCCCCTCCATCTTCTTGAGGAGTAGCTCTATCTTAGCGGCAAGCATATCAGTCTCCTTGACTGTGTGCATGCCCTTTTGTTGCTTGGTTGGGGTCCTATCTTCCCCCAAGCTTGATTTTCCACCATTTTGTTGACTAAAGCCATAGCTTTGTCAACTGTGAGTGATAGGAATGCTCCTCTAGCAGCGGCATCAAGGTGCCCTTTTGACATGAGTGTTAACCCATTGTAGAAATTCTGGAGCACCAGCCACTCCTCCATCCCGTGATGAGGGCAATCTTGAATATAGTCTTGGAGTCTCTCCCATGCTTCAGGGATGGGTTCGTGCTGAGTTTGCTGGAAGTTGGTAATTCTTCCTCTCAGGGCATTAGTTTTGCCCATGGGGAAGAATTTGGCGAGGAATGCCGTGGAACACTTGCTCCACGTGCTCACTGCTTCTCTGTCCTTGTAAAACCACTGCTTCGCCTTCCCTGAGAGGGAGAAGGGAAACAGACGGAGCTTGATGACATCAGCGGATACGTCCTTGATG
Organism: Themeda triandra; assembly: GCA_018135685.1. Classification (NCBI taxonomy): domain Eukaryota; kingdom Viridiplantae; phylum Streptophyta; class Magnoliopsida; order Poales; family Poaceae; genus Themeda; species Themeda triandra. The sequence goes on along the minus strand of JAENPR010000559.1, from coordinate 153,708 downwards.
ATGACTGTATCACAAAGCTCCATGAAGCATTGCAAATGAGCATTTGCATCCTCATTGGGCAGTCCAGCGAATAGACTCGATTGCACCATTGTGATGAGTCCAGTCCTGAGCTCAAAGTTCTTTTCCGCTGCGTCGACATTGGGCCCCGTGGGCACATGAGCGACAGCGGGAGCTGAGAACTCGTGGATTGACTTCTGGGCCATCTCTGATGGTGTGGGTGGTACTGGTTCAACTGTCAGCGGAGCTGCCTCTGGATTCGTATTAAAAATTCTAGCAAATGAACCAGTCCTGCACTATCTTGTTTTCATCCACAACAGACGAAAACATGAAAGTTAGCCTGCATAGACTATGTCCATTTCTAATGAAGTCAACTCATATCCATGTTTATGCTAGATTCTTTTCAACCAATGCCTTCCCCGGCAACGGCGCCAGAAATGCTTGTTGGCATTTCTTAATGCAATCACTAGAATTGTTACATCCCAGTGGTCACGCCAAGAAACGCCGGGGTTGATAGTCGTGTTCTAAAGATATAATCATCCGCAAGCACACGGATCTATCATTGTAGCATTTCACCCGGGGAGTATTCTCAGGGTATCGTTATTTATATTTCCCGTAGGAAGGCATGGTGTAGAGGTGTCTAAGCATGGATATGGATGATTGACTTCATGTCATCGAAATGTGACTCTAGTACTATACAGGGGTAAGTATAAATGGTTTGCAAGATAGTGGACATACAATTGGCCAAACTCAAGGATAAAGTATAAAAGAAAGAATGAACGAATGAACAAATAAAGAATGAACCTAAGCAGAGCAGGTAGATCAATCATAGCAATGTCATGAACAGCTAAGTCATATAATCTACAGGGTTAGAGAAAGATCAGATCCTAAGGTAACAGGGAGACCCCCGCAGCTGGTCTGCCAGCCGATAGAGGCATTTACGAACTCCTACACGACATACGGACGTGGGGGATTACAAGGGACGGACAGGGCTGTCACCACCTGCCGCCTACCCCTCAACCGTGGCATGCCGTCATATCCGAAGGCTCTCTCGTATCCGGACACCACGCCCGCATATTTGAGAACTACCTATATCCCCCGCGGACTCCCACCCTACGGATGGACGAGCTAGAACATAGGCAACCCCGAAGGAACGACGAACCGTTACCCCATTCTCATCAAGATCTCTACTCCTATAAATCATATGAACAATGAAGAACAACGAAGAACATGCTAAGAAATGATCATAAGAACTTTGGTCTAGTTCATATGAATCAGGTTTAGCAAGAACGCAACTATACTCTAGTTCATGAACAAAGCTACAAAGTAAGAATAAGAACTTGAAGTAGGAAGAACACTCCATAGTATATTACCAAGTGATGATCTTCTTCCTAGGAGACAAGCCCTCCTTGATAGCTCAACCTAGCTCCTAAGCTACTAGACTAGGCTAGAGAACAAGAGTAGAGGAGAATGGCCAAATGAATGTGTGTGTGTGAAATGACTTGGATTTCCCCTTTTATATGTTGAGCAGGTCGGTTTGGAGCTATACATGGCAAGAACACCAGCGCACCGCCCTCCTCTGCATTGATGGAACCGCCTCCAGGAGGATGGCCCCACCTAGCAGGCTGGGGGGCGCGAGCGCGCCAGGTTGGTGCCTCCCCCCAACCGCCTTTGGCTGGTGGGCCTCTCCTGGTAGGTGAGCCTCGGTGGTGTGGTGTTTTGGCCCACTTCTGCTCTGGTTGGGCCTGTCTCCTCCTTGTGCCTCTTTATGCTTTGCCGGAAAGCGCCTTTTCTCTGTAAAATTCCCTGGACTTGGTGTATTTCCTGTAAACGTTGATAAACTCCAGGTACAAGTGGAATTCGGTTAATAGCACAAGTATATGCTTATAAGAACATGTAATTCTCCCTTTTCTATCTTAAGTTGGCGGTTAAAATGTGTCGATAAGGACCGCCAACACCCGGGCACTGAGAAATCTAGCCGGAGCCGCCGTCGCCGCCGTTGCCAGGCAACCAGCAACGCAGCAGATCCGCGCCCCCAGCCACGCCCCAGCGCCCCCGCCACGCCTCCACCCCGCAACCCTGCTCGTAGCCGAAGACGCACCTCCACCGCCGTCTGCCACCGCCTCGCAGCCGCCGCCGCACCACCACCATGGCCACCGGGCGCTGCCCCACGCGGAACGGTCAGCCAAAAGATGGCCTCGCCGCCACCATCCTAGGAGGTCGCGCGGGCCTCCCGGCTGCCTCCTCCGGCAGCAGCGAGGCGGGGGAGGGGCTGGCGGCGCTAGGGTTTCCTCCCGTGTCGCCGGGGCGGGCGCGGGGGGGGGGACGCGGGAGGGGAGGAATTTTCTGTCTCCCTGCAAGCAGTTCTCCCAAACCTCATTAATTTCAAACTGTTTTTTTAGCTTTCGATAGGTTTCAGAATTCCCAATGACAGCAACATGATATTTTCAATTTCATTATAAGTACCTCCACACCATAAGTGATCCTTTGGACACCAACATGATCTTTGTTCAAGTATTAGTGAGTTTTTCAGCCTTTTCTATCACCACTACAGAAAGGGACAACACTCTGATTAGATCAAAACTGGCAGTGATAAGAGTCATCACTACTGGTTGTTTCAAAAATGTCAATGATAACTTATTGTCACTACCGGTTGCTTTGAAACAGCTAATATAATCAAAGTGCCTCGAGCCAAAATTTCATTTAATTCTGGTTGAGTCGACTTACACGCATCTGCGACCTCTCTTTTTGAGGATCTCTCCTTTTGTCTATGTGAGTTTAGAGACTATGAACATGTTTGAGTAAGGTAGCATGAATGTTTGGCTAAATACTATCTCTTATGAAATAATTTTGACGTTTTGCATTACATTGTAATTGACATGTTTGCCGTTTACTTTGCATGTCCTCACTTATATTTGACTATCAATTACTGCAGTACAGTAAAATGCCGTCACTTTTCATAAACTATAAATGTCAGAATAACATGACATTTTACAAGAAAAAAGGTGATAAGGAAATCCGCGTACATTTCTAGCTAGCAACTCCAAAGCAGTATGATTCTATCACTGAAAGGATATGCACTACATTATTATCACATAACGATCTTTGCAAAAATTACTGAGAACTCAAATTAAGTAGAACTAGGAGGATAACCCCCGCGCGTTGCCGCGGATATGAAGGAGAAATAAAAATGTGTAAGAATAGTAAATTGTCCAGGTGGACACCTTGCATGTCGATAAATTGATAGTGGTAAATGATAGTGGATTGCTGAGGTGTACGCATTGCATGTCAAGTTGAATAGATAGTAGGGATGATAGTGGAGTGATGAGGTGGACGTGTTGCATGTTAAGAGAATTAGTTAGTGAGGTTTGTTTATATAAGAGTTATAGATAACCTTTTCGTCTCCTCTGGAAAAAATAAATGGGCAGCACTGGTAGAGTGAGTATCTGTACTGTGACGATTCGAAAAGATAATCTATACAATATACTAAAATTTGCATGCAAGCTCCATTTTCCGTCCGCTCTCACATTTCACTGTTGCGGTAACCGTAAAGGAAGATCCCCACCCGCGATCCCTCCCTGCCACGTCCCACCCTTCGAGAAACACTCACACCATCGACGAAGGAAAAAAAAAAGACCTCCTCTGGACAGGATGCCACCGCAGCAGACGCCTCTCCAACCCCTGCTCCCACAACCCTCCGGAGCCTGTCCATCCCGGAGCTCCGTCGCTACTCCATCTGTTGGGGGAGATCGGAAGTGGTCCACCCCCCCCGCCCTTCGCCTGCACGCCGCCGGAAGCTGATGGCGAAAGCCAGTTGCAACTTTCGCTGTTCAAAGTTCAGAAGCTGAAGCAAAAGTGAAGTGTCGCTTTCGCTATTTTCAGTAGTCGAAACGATGGCCGAAAGTGAGTTGTCACTTTCGCCCTTCCTTAGTCGGAAGTAGTAGCGAAAGTGAGTCGCCACTTTCGCCTAGTTCCTAGTCGGAAGGAAAGGCGAAAGTGGGTTGTCACTTTCGCCAAGTCCGCAGGTCGGAAGGAAAGGCGAAAGTAGGTTGTCACTTTCGCCAAGTCCGCAGGTCGGAAGGAAAGGCGAAAGTGGGCTGTCACTTTCGCCAAGTCCGTAGGTCGGAAGGAAAGGCGAAAGTGGGCTGTCACTTTTGCCAAGTCCGCGAGTCGGAAGGAAAGGCGAAAGTGGGCTGCACTTTCGCCAAGTCCGCAAGTCGGAAGGAAAGGCGAAAGTGAGTTGTCACTTTCGCCAGCCCATTAGTCGGAAGCGAAGGCGAAAGTGAGTTGTCACTTTCGCCAGTCCACAAGTCGAAAGCGAGTGCAAAAGCGAGTCTCAGCATTCGACTTTACGTCCACTTTCGGATTTTCTTCATCTAACTTCGTTTTGTTGAGTTGCAATGTTGACTTGAAACAGGTGGATTGTTGGCGGTCCTTAACTCGATTCTAACCCCGTCAACTTTAGCCTAGGCAACACCAATTTTCACCTAGAATAGGGCTCTACTCTAACTATTTCCACAGTGTGGCGCACATTCCTTGTTTTGCAGGACATCATTGAAATACACGCAAAATGGGCCAAGACATGAAGAAAAAACCATATATATAAAAATACCTTTTATTTTTGGCCCAAGAAAACAAGAGAAAAAGGAGGAGAAAGCCTACTCGAAGTTGACCCAACCAGAAACACTAGCATGGGCCGACCAGGGGTCCATCAAGGAGGCCACCGACCAAAGCTGAAGGCCGGCAGGGCCCAGCTAGGGGCGGGCGCGTCTGAGGCACGCGCGCCCGCTGGAGCGCGGCCCGGGCCCAGCTTTGGCTGGTCGGTTGGGATACCGCCCCTGATGGTCGGTTCGGGGGTGTTTCTGACATTTGCCCTGCGGAAACCGACCATCCCACTCCTATATAAGCATGGGCAAGCCTCCTCCTTCAAAAATCAATTCATTATTCATTTTAGTTCTCACTCTTCACCACACCTCCACTCTACAAGTGTACAATAGAGAGAGTAGAGCCACTCTACCTAGCCTAGCTAGAATAGAAGTAAGAAGTGAGAGAGAAGCAAGAGTAGAGCATCTCTCCAAGAGATCTCTCGGGAAGCTAGTCTTCCACGGGGCGGAGTGCCGGACTTGTCGGCTCCCTCCTCGCTTGTACCTCTACGGCGTCTTGCTACTTGAAGTAAGACATCGTGTTTATCTTTCGGTAATACCTTTGAGTAAGTTATTCTTGCTTGTTATTGTAACATTCAGGATGTTAATCATGCATTAACTCTGCAAATCATGAGCATAATCATATCATTAACATCTAATCATCATCTTGACATGATTGCTTGGTGTTTGTCTGCACTCTGCTTGACTTAGTTTATAGGTGTGATTGTTGGCTTGAACTGGAAGTAGTAGCTACGTCACTTATCTCGAGTCGGACCTTTAATAAAGTTCGAAGAGGAGAGTATTTCGAGAAAACTTTATGTTTTGACCTTTTCATGAAAATGCCCCAAAGATGCTCGAAACGGTTGACGAAGTCGCTAGGTTTAATGACGTCGGCAGATTGGCATGCCGCGTTCTCCAAATTCCGTGAAACAACTTTAGTTGGCCCCAATAGGAAAAACATAGCTGACCCATTGGGGCACAGCATGCCAAAAGTCGAGATCAATTCGATCGAGTTTGACCATCCAATTGCAAGAAAACCCGAGCCTAGATCAACCATGATTAGCGTGTTGACATTGCCATGTTGACGCTTAATTATCTCCTAATCTATAGCTCAAATGACCAAGGTGCCTTAATAGAAAACGGAGTGTGATGTATGGGCTCCAAACTTTGTTTTAGGCCCATGTCGAAAATCAGCCCGGAAGTGGCCCAAATCAGCCTCCCACCGTGCCCACTTCTGCACCCGCCACCTGCTCGGTTGAATGCCTCAATGGGCGGCGCGTGGCCTCCATGCGAGAGCTCCCGGGGTCGCGTGGCGCCCGAGCTCTGGCCGCCATCCGCCTTGCTCGCGAAGGGGGGGGAACAGCTGCTCGACCCTCCCCCACTCCTCACTTCACTCTTCCTCTCCCTCCGCTCTCGTCCATCTTCCTCCGTGCGCCGAAGCCGCCGTCATCCGCCATTGCCGCTCGCTCCTCAGAGCTCGGCCGGCACTGCACCCGTGCCATGCAGCGCGTGCACGAGGCGTCGCCTGGCCGTGCGCCACCTCCCCATTCCTCCTGCCTTACTCTTCCTCCTTTCTCTCCTTCCGCTCACCCGAGCGCGGATGATGAGGACATGGCCACGTCAAGTACAAGCCAAGGAGAGGTGGCTGACCAACGGCGTCCAATTCATCTTCTTCTTGAGGGACGTCCAACAGAAGCAGGAGGCCCGGTCCAACATGATTTCGAGTCTGTCTCAGCTGCCAGACCAGTCTGTCTTAAATCTGGTCTTAGGGGCACATACTGGCTCCGTTTTTGACGGTTCAGCCATGTGTGGAAAGCTAATTTGATAAGGAAGCCAATCCAAGTGGTCTCACGTCAAAAATCCTTAGGAATCCACGGGAATCGTTGAAACAAGTCAGCGTCCAGAATCTGTCCAGGTGCTGCGTTACCGTATTTTGGTCAACATGGCCGTGTATCGTCTTTGAGCCCGTTAGGGGGGCGCGTCCAGGGTAGGCGACGACCCTAAGACCTATATAATCATACGCCACCATCGTCGTTAGGTTTGGGTTTTGTTTAGTTCTTGATTTCCTCGTGGAAAGAGACATTGCTGTTGCAACTGTTAATCGCGTAGATTCCTTTGCAATCCAGTCAGGGCCCCTGTTCTTGATCTTATTCGCACGTTGGCGAGTTGCTCGTTCCAATAAGACTTGAACTTCATCTTTATATTGATAAGCCTCATATTTATCTGCAATTTCAGATTGCGTTTACTTATTCTTGCCGGTGTTCTCGATTCGCTTGCAGGAAAGCCTTCTCGGCGAGGTCAATCGCGTGTGCGTGGTTGATAACCAACGGAGCAGTGGTGTAACGGTTGCGGGGGTCTGGATCAGCCTTGGTTCGAAGCCTAAGATCGTGAACGTGGTACCAGCTCTCTTGGTTGCCCGTTAGGTATAATTTTGTTACCCTCTTTAGATTGATTTGAGTTTTGCAATACCTAGAGTCCACAAAAAGCTAAAAAAAAAGAGCATAGCAGCATAGGCGTGATCTGTGGCCCAGGACACAATATTTCCCTTTTGTTTCTCACGTGACCTTTCTTGAGTCCGTTTTGGTCACGTTAGTAGCACACCACGTACAGATTATATGCAAATAACTTTGGGGGTGTGTTCGCCATATATATATTTGAGTAAAATGCGCCAGTGGTACCTAAACTTTTAGCGTTTTCCCATATAGATACTCAAACTATCAAAACGACTATCTAGGTACCTCAACTTTCACTGCGGTGCACGCGGGTCCTTCTGCAGCCACGTCATCCTAAAATTTTGCATAAATCCCCCTTGTTCTTTCTTTTCCTCGTTCCCCAGTCCAACCTTCCTCTTCTTGTGCCTCCTCCCGACCCTGAGCACCCATGGATGCCGCAGGGGAGGACGCATCGCGACACACCACGCTGGACCTGGGTCTCCCCCTCCACAGGCCGCGTCTCCCCCCTCAACATGCCATCGGCGGACCGCTAAGTCGCGCCACCGCACTGGCTCCCGCAGAGTAGCGCTGCAGACCTTGATCGATCACGCATCCCGGCCGGGATCGTACTACCGAATTAGGCCGCGGTGCCACCAGACCCAGGTGTCGCTGACGAGCTCACGCAACGACGGCAACTCCCGCACCTTCTGCACCATGTAGTAGAGGTTGTTCATCAGGAAGATGTTCTGCAGCCCGGCGTCGTCGTACAACCGCGAAGATGTTCTGCAGCCTGGCGTCGTCGTACAGCTAGGACTTGTCGTCAATGTTGCGCAGCAGCAGCGTGAGAAGCGCGCGGACAGCATCGAGGCTGCGTACATGCTGAGTGTGCAATACAGAACGCATCCCCTGGCGACGTCTGCATAGCACTCGTGGCCGAGGTCCTGACCACGGCTCTCACGGCGTGGCCGCCGCCGCATCTCTGGCCGATCGCCGAGCCACCGACCACTACATCCGGAGCACAACCTCAATGGCGACGCCTCCACACTGAGCAGCACATCCGAAGCACCTCCGGCCCGTACCCCGCGCGCACCATGCAGGCCGCGACAGCGCCCACGGAGGCCGCGACAGTCGGGGAGAGAGCGCCGTAGCACGGGGACGCGTTGGGCGTCGTCGCGTCGCCGACGTCGAGGAGGAACAGAGCAGGGAGTGCGCCTTCTCCTCCAGCCTTGGCATGGCGGCGGCGCGGGCCTGCACAAGGAGCCTCCGGGGTGGGTCGTGCGGGCTGTTCGGGTGCCTGAGACGAGAGCACGCTGCCGTCTGGAGGCACACGTCGGCCACGCGCCAGCCTGTGTGCTGGGAGCAACGATGACCACGCGCCCCAGCGGCGGGCCACGTCGTCGGAGAAGACCGGCAGCGGCGGCACTGCGGACAAGGAGGCGGTGCACATGAAGACCGCGCACGCCCAGCCCCCGCGGCGGATGATGTCGGACAAGACCGGCGGCGGCGTCGCAGCAGCAGCAGGCCTGGACGCACGGGGGCGCAGCCTGCCCGTGGATGGCGGCACGGCGAGCACGCGGCACCAGCGGGCGAGCGCAGGAGCGGGGACGAGCGCACGCGGCGCTAGCGGGCGAGCGTGGCGGCACCGGCGGCTCACGCGAGCACGTTGTCGAGGTGGCCCGCCATCGCCATGACCAAGGAGCTCTGAAGCTCCGCGACCCGGCGGCGCGCGCTCCACCACAACCCGGGCGGTGGCGGCTTCAGAACGGCCTCGCTCCTTCCTCCTTCCGTGACCTGGGGCGACGGTGTGGACGCATGGGGGCGCAGCCTGCGCGTGGCCTCGCGTGTCCCAGAGCAGCAACGGCGTGGCATCTCCTTGAATCGCGCCGCGCGCCCGCCCCGCCCCATGGATCGCGGCCCGAGTGCCGACGCTGCCACGCCTCCGTGCACTCCGCGCGTGCAACACGCTCGCGTGCGCCCCCTTGGAGCACACCGAGGCCGGTCCGGCAAGTAGCCGGAGGTGCTGCTACCACACCGCCGAGGAACGGAGGAGAGGGAGAGGCTTCAGGCATATGATGGCAGAGGAAGAGGAAGAGGAAGGTTGGACTGGGAACGAGGAAAAGAAAGAACGAGGGGGGGTTATGTAAAATTTTAGGTTGACGTGGCTGCAGAAGGACCCGCGTACACTACGGTGAAAGTTGAGGTACCCAGATAGTCGTTTTGATAGTTTGAGTACCTACATGAGAAAACAATAAAAGTTTAGGTACCCCCGATGCATTTTACTCTATATATTTCCTTTTTGAAGAAGTTTGCTGCAAATCGAGGGCTACAGCATTTGGTAGCCTGCAGTTCCTTCCTGCAGCCCTGTACTTTTGAGCTATTCTTGCGGCACTTTTTGGTGTAAAAAAGTATCAAAGAGAAAAAACAGAGAGAGAAAAAATGGCTGAAGGTGCAAAAAAAAAAAAAAAGAAGCAAGAAAAAGCCGCACCAAAAGAAAAATTGAAGAAAAAAATAGAAGAAAAAAAAGTGGAAAAAAATCAGAAGTGCTTTGCATCCTTTTGAGCCCTTGTGTGTGCTGAGTTGTTTTGTTGGTTGCTTAACTAGTTCTAGAACGAGTTTAGGCCGACGACAAAGACTAGCTTGGGACTACTTTTCAATCTAGCAATTTCTGAATTAAATTATTGTCAATCCTTGCTACTATATTTTGTCTGTCCAAGCTCCACTTTCTTCTAACCAAGTACAGGTTCACCTCTGCAACTGTTACACTCAAGCTACAACGGTATCACAGTCACCCACCGATTGTTCCACCTGTGGCTTTGGTAAGAACACTTGCAAGCGCGTGGTAAGACGCTTGAGAGTTGAGTGCCTTGTTTCCTTGTCCACATCCTAGTAGTTGATAGGGATAATACTTTTTGTGTTGTCTTCTTTCTCTTCTAACCATGGCAGGAGCACCTACAGATTTTAACGAATGTGTGTCTAAGGCCGAGCTGAATAAGCTCATCGACGACAAGCTCAACGAGATCGTTCAACAAATCACCAATTTGGTTAGCCGAGTTGAGGATGTTGAACAACGACGTCCTGAACCACATCGAGCTAATGATGATGGCCTCAAACAAGAGGATGATGATGGAGAAGATGATGGAGAAGATGCTGACGCTGATGCTGATGCCGATGCAGATGCCGAGCGGTGTGCGGAAGAACAACGACTGGAGGATGATCAACGCAACCGAGACCGCATCAATTTTAACCGTCGTGGTATGGGAGGTAATGATCGAGGTAATAATGATCCTTTCTCCAAAATTAAATTTGAAATACCTGAATTTAATGGAGCTGCGGATCCTGAGGTATATTTAGATTGGGAGATGGCTGTAGATCAAAAATTTAACTCTCATCAAGTACCTGAAGAACATAGAGTTAGACTAGCTACTACTGAGTTTACTAGTTTTGCTCTTTTCTGGTGGAATGATCTTTGCCATGAGGCTCGTGTTAATCCTGCTACTGTTCAGGTACCTAGAAACTGGGGAGCGCTTAAACGTAGAATGAAATTAAGATTTGTCCCTCCATATTATGAACGAGATCTACAAATAAAATTGCAACGTTTAAATCAAGGTAGAAAAAGTGTTGAGGAATATTACCAAGAATTAACTATTGGTTTAGCACGTTGTAGCATACGTGAAGGAGAACAACAAAAATGTGTTAGATTTTTAGACGGTTTGCGTCGTGAAATACAAGACATTCTTGAATATAAACAGTGGAGTAAGTTCGAAAGATTGTATCATTATGCTCTCCAGGCTGAAAGAGAAGTACAGGGATGACAGCTTACATCACATTCCACACATTCGCGTCCAACCGAGGTGAGTAAATTTTCTAATGTGCATTCTTCAGCACCTGTCAAGAAGAGCTCATCTGTCACACCTTCTACGGGAAGATCTGCTACTCCTTCCTCGAGTTCCTCTTCAAATATTGTTTGCCACTTTTTCCGCAAAAAAAAAAAAAAAAAAAAAAAAAAAAAAAAAAAAAAAATATTGTTTGCCACCGCTGCAAGGGCATGGGACATATTGCAAAGGAATGCCCCAGCAAACGCACATATGTTGCTACTGATGATGGTGGTTATGTTAGTGCTAGTGATGAAGAGACAGAGCATGTACTTGTAACTAACCATGATGCAGGAAAACTTGAGGACGATCCTGATGAAGGTACTAAGGTTCTTGATAGTGTTGCATACACTGCAAACTACCAATCCATCCTCGTCCAGCGTGTTTTGAGTACTCAAGTTGAGCAAGTGGACTAACTTGTTTCAAATGTTTTTCATCGTCAACAATTGTCGTGTTCGTGCTATAATTGATGGTGGGAGCAGCAATAATTTGGTGAGTTCTGAGCTTGTCAAGACACTTGGGTTGACTACACGTGCTCTACCACAATCATATTACATTCAATGGTTCAACAATAGTGGTAAAGCAAAGATAACAAAATCTGCACGTGTACATTTTTCTATTGGGACATACCATGCTTATGCTGATTTTGATGTCGTGCCTATGCAAGCTTGCTCTCTTTTGCTAGGCCGTCCATGGCAATATGACAATGATGTAGTACACCATGGTAGACAAAATAAATATACTTTCATGTATAAAGGAAAGAACATCACTTTGCTTCCTTTAACACCTTCTGAAATTGTGAAATATGAAAGAGAACTTGCTGAAAAGAAAAATGTTGAGCATGCTAAAGATTCTCCAAAATCCACTAATGAAGAATCAAATAATGCTACAAAGAATGGAGGTGTTTTATTTGCTTTGAAATCTGTTCTTGTTGAAAGTGATACTTATAATGAACCACATTATGCTTTAACTTGCAAATCAACTATATGTTCCATTGATCCTGCTCCTAGTTCTATGCCGCTTGTTGGGACTAACCTTTTGCAGGAGATCGAGAATGAATTCCCAGCAGGGAGGCCACCATGGTCATCACTTTTGCCTGGGATTGGGCACCAAGATGAACGACTATTTCCGGTGCCACCAATGCAGCCATCTGTGGGAGAGGAAGATCTACTTCAGTCGAGGACGACTTCAATTCAAGAAATGGAAGATGATGAGGACATGGCCACGTCAAGTACAAGCCAAGGAGAGGTGGCTGACCAACGGCGTCCAATTCATCTTCTTCCTGATGGACGTCCAACAGAAGCAGGAGGCCCGGTCCAACATGATTTCGAGTCTGTCTCGGGCTGCCAGACCAGTCTGTCTTAAATCTGGTCTTACGGGCACATACTGGCTCCATTTTTTACAGTTCAGCCATGTTTGGAAAGCTAATTTGATAAGGAAGCCAATCCAGGTGGTCTCACGTCAAAACCCCTTAGGAATCCATGGGAATCGTCGAAACAAGTCAGCGTCCAGAATCTATCCAGGTGCTGCGTCACCGTATTTTGGTCCACTGGGCCGTGTATCGTCTTTGAGCCCGTTAGGGGGGCGTGTCCAGGGTAGGCGACGACCCTAAGACCTATATAATCATATGCGACTGTCATCGTTAGGTTTGGGTTTTGTTTAGTTCTTGATTTCCTCGTGGAAAGAGACATTGCTGTTGCAACTGTTAATCGTGTAGATTCCTTTGCAATCCAGTCAGGGCCCCTGTTCTTGATCTTATTCGCACGTTGGCGAGTTGCTCGTTCCAATAAGACTTGAACTTCATCTTTATATTGATAAGCCTCATATTTATCTGCAATTTCATATTGCGTTTACTTGTTCTTGCCGGTGTTCTCGATTCGCTTGCAGGAAAGCCTTCTCGGCGAGGTCAATCGCGTGTGCGTGGTTGATAACCAACGGAGCAGTGGTGTAACGGTTGCGGGGGTCCGGATCAGCCTTGGTTCGAAGCCTAAGATCGTGAACGTCGAGTCTCCACCAATCGACTTATCTTACCTATCGGAAGATCGGGCCTAGTGCACATCAGCGGACGCCATGAGCACCGCCACCGGCGTGCCGCGGCCCTATGTGGCCACGCCTTCACGGACCGTCGTGAGCCGAACCAGGGGAACGGGCGGATCCGCGGTGACCCCTCGGTCCTCCGTCACCACCACTTGCCCGCCGACACGGTCTCCACCCGCCGGAGGTCGCCGCCGTCGGCCATCGGGCCGCCTGCCACCGTGGCCAGGCCGCCACGGCCCCGCACCGCCAGCGCTGGGGCTACTGCTGGGAGCGCGGTGCGCACCCGAGGCTCCGCCACCGCCCCGTTGACCCCGACGAGCAACCGAGCCGCCGGCGCGGCGAGTTCAGGGGAGCTCCTCTGTTCCTCTTCACTCAGGGATCTCGGGCTAGAATTCAAGAGAAGGTAGGGGTCTTGGTGAAAAGTGACCAGACACAGGGAGTTTTGGATTCGAGCTCCGTTAATTTTCCAGAAGCCCGAGGGCCTTTATGCAATGTGTCTGTCCTATTCCGATTATAGAAAAGGATTTCCAAAAATTGGTATAAACCTTTAGAAATTCTTAACTCGATGAATATTGGTCGAATGAGGGTGATTCAACTTGCAGTATTTTTCTTACTGGATGAGCTATGTCTAAAAATATGAGATGCCATGTTTGCTGTACTTTTATGTTGAGTTTAGAATTAATTGTGGAAATGCCTTTAATCTTAGGAAATGCATAGTAAATCATAGGATGCTCAGAAAAATATGATTCTTGTTGTGTTAGTCTAGGATTGCCATGCTCTGTCCATGATAATTATATCATGTATGCTTCCTGTGTAAAAATATAGGGTTGTAGTTCAAGTGGCCTAATTGCATGTTTCTTGAGATAATTCATAAATGAGTTATAGAAGTCTATTTTAGAGTTGATACATTTTGTAGGCTTATTCCATGTCATAATGTAGCTCTGTATATGGTTGGTTGCATGGTTTGATCAAGTTGGTAGTACAAAGTATTTATAGGTTTTTGGTTTGGTGCTGCCATGTCATTTTTGTGTAGGTCAGTAGGTTCATCCAAATGGGGTGAAACTTGGATGATGCACTGGCATTGCCAAGTGTTATCCACTGTAATATTTGTAGGATTTTAGGATGTATGTAGCTATGGGTTGCTGTTCAACTCATAGTCGGTTAAATTGGGGTTGCTTGCATGATGTCATGCTTAACCCAATTATAAATTAGTTTTCTGGGAAACTTGTCTTTATATGTTTGGTTTGTAATTAGTATATGGTTCTACTGTTGAATTTTGGTGGTCATTGGATGATTAGTTTAGGAGCTATGGCTCTTGCAACTTGGTTAAAAAGGCTGTTTAATTGCTGTTTGGTCAAAACCAGTTCTAGTGTTGTCTGTTTTAGGACCAGTTAGGTTGAGAATCATGTCTTGGTGTCTTGAGATGAATGATGGGCAATTTAGTAAGCTTTCCAGATTGTCCTCTTTCATGCTCATTGAGTTTATATATCTCCAGTTATGATTTTATTACTGGACTGCCAATTATATGTCTATAATTGGCAGTGAAGCTCGATTGTGTGATGTTGTGCATAGAACTCGATGATGATGACCTGTAGTGATTAGGATGTGGGTGATTGATTGTTATTGAGTGTGTCTTGATGATTAAGTTAGGGTGGTTATGCCTAGGTTTAAGTCTTTGGCTTTACTGGCTTGTTTGCTAGTGATAAGTGTAGCAGATTAAATAGGTTATTCACCTATGAACATCTATCATCCTTGATCATTCATGATCATGCATATACCGATGAACACGTACTCATGCATATGCATACGCATCATTCCAGGATCACGTGTAGAACATTCGTCGTGAAGTCGAGGATCCAGAAGGACAAGTCACGAACGGAGATCCGCACGCGAAGTGATCAAGAGCCAGGAATCCGACGTGGAGTAGTCGAGTACCTGGAGCTTCAATCTGATCTTCTAACTAAGGCAAGCCCCGGAGCATCCCTCCTATGGTTTGCAAATGTTTTACCTTGCGTCCATTTATTCTTTATGATGCATTAAGTTATAGGCGTTGCTTGGAACCCTAGTTGCATCAGGACTACCTTGCCACCAGAAATATCCTACTTTAAGTACAGGATCGACTACATGCTTAGGCCTGCTCTATTAATCGGTAGAAGCCGGATGATCGACCATCGTCCGTAGAGAATAGGTGGTTACTACCCCTTTTGGATTGAGGATAGTGAGATGTTGGATATGAACATAACCATGTGGCCTTCTAAATCATCTCTAAAGAAATATGGCTTTGTACGTCCTCGATCATGTTGAATGCCGCCTCACAGATAGCTGGAAAGGGCGAGCGGGGCCCATCCGCGAAGCCAAAAATCTACTTGGGCTGGGTTTTAACAGCCAGGTATCCATACCGGCGATGAGGGTGGTTGTAACAAGGTGCCCGTTGTAAGTCCACTACCGGGAGGTGCGTTCCATGTCTATGAGTTCGCGAGTGTTCCATGTCTATGAGTTCACTCAACCTCGGCATTGGGAGTTCCTTGGTCATGGTGATGAGCTGTTAATCCCGCATCTTTTCTCGAGTAGATCATGGTGATCTAATCGACTTCGACGGGAGTCGTGTGGTTTGTGTGAGGAATACCCCACCAGCTAGTTTACAATCAATTATAATCGCCATCATTCCTGGACAGTGAATACTTGATCGAGATAGCGGCACGGTCACCAATAATATCTTGAATGCGAGTTGGTTATGTTCACTCATGTTGGTATAATGATTACTCAATCAATGTGGTTACTTAATGTTGATTGCTTCTACCTTAATAATTTGAGTAGTGCAGGTGCTAATGTAGTAATGGCATGTTCTACTTAATTGGATAAGCTAGAGAGTCCTTTTGTCACTAAATGATTATTAATAAGCTCATCTTATTGGCAAATAAGGAGTCAGCTACCCCACATAAAGCCTGACATCCACCAAAGAGTCTTTATTTTCTTTTAGTCGGGTAAGTCTTGCTGGGTACAAAGTACTCAGGGTGCAATTCTCAATGTTGTTTGTTGTAGGTTGAAAATTACCATGGTGGTGACACGGTGGACTTATATCCCTCTACGGGAGGTATAGACTTCGGGTAAGTCAACTCTTATATCTTATCCTCATGCTTTTGAAGGAGTCGACCCTGAGCTGGCACTATATTTAAATACTTAGGTGTGAGTGTGGTTGCAAAGAAAATTCTCTTCCGTTGTTTATTTGTAAAACTGGAGTTGTAAAATATTATATTTGTAACCATTGGTGTATTTATAAAGTTTGTAAAAGTAACTTAAGTGAATAGGAACTGCTGAACTTTGTGATCCGGGTGTGACTCTGAGAAAGTTCGAGATCTTTCGGGATTTCACGGACTACCGGGCTGATATAATTGCGGTTTACTACTTAAGTTACCACGGTGGCTTGATTAGTGAATAGTAATTATATTAGTTGGTCGGTTCTGTTACAGTTATCTTCTTGCGGGTTCGTCGTTCGTCCCCATGACGGAAGCTCTAGTAAGAGGACCCCTGATAGAGACGGGAGCTCCTGGCCACCGCTAGAGTTGTAGCAACTGGCATAGATGTGGTGTCTAGGCTAGGACCTACCTTCGTTTACTTCGTAGCCCATGGTTGAGGTGGTAGGCGGCAGGTGGTGACAGCCCTGTCCGTCCCTTGTAATCCCCCACGTCCGGTTACGACGTAGAGCCTCAGGCCGGCATCACCTGACAGACCAGGTGCGATCCGGCGCCCGAAGAAAGAAGTATAGCATCGAGTTTAGCCATCTCCTAGGACTTTACCTTTAGAAAACCTCACTACCTAAGCTATCCTACTCCATCTCTGGGCAACCTCTGTTTAGAATTTACTCACAAGCCGTTCTTCGTGAAAGAAATACGATACCCGATTACTCACCGGGTGAAGTGCTATAACGGTGATTTCCATGCGCTTGCGGATTTGGCTGCATACGCTAAGAAACGCCAACAAGCATTTCTGGCGCCGTTGCCGGGGAACGGTTGTCGTAGTTAGCTCCGAACCTAGATTGCCCGTGTACCTTGACCTACCTTTCCTCCACTTCTTTTATTTTATTTTAGAAAACAAAAAAAAATACCCATGGAGCAACCAACTATTTAGAACCTTTCTGCTCCGAAGGGCGAGCTCATTCAAACACCACAATCCTCAAAGCCAATCACAGCTTCCGAGTATGAGCTCCGCCCTAGCTTTATAGCCATGGTTCGGGACCAAGCCTTCTCAGGCTTGGAATATGAAAACCCATATGATCACCTACGGGAGTTTGAGCAACTCTGTGCATGCCTGACCATTGTGGGCATGTCACAAGATACATTGCGGTGGAAATTTTTTCCCTTTTCTCTCCATGAAAATGCGAAGCAATGGTACACTCAAAACGTAGGGAAAGTAAACGGAGATTGGGAAGAATTGCGTAAGCATTTCTGCTTCACATTCTACCCTATTTCTCGTGTCGCTTCTCTACGACAGGAGGTGCTCAACTTCCAACAAAAAGAGAATGAAACCATAGGTGCAGCCTGGGAACGCTTTTTGATCCTAACACGATCAGGCCCAGACCTATCTATTCCTAACCACGTACTCCTACAACACTTTTGGTTAGGATTAGACTGAAATTCTACCCTATTGCTCGATGTAACTGCCGGAGGGTCGTTCCAGCACAAAACCACCGACGAGGGGCAGGCTCTCTTGGATCCATCCAGGAGAATACTCCTCCCTTAGAGCCCATCCGTGTAGAACCTGAGCCAATAAAAGAGGATGTCTCTTCGGCATCAGCCGAACTTACCCAATCCATAGAGAGACCCTCTCCCGAACCAGAACCTAAGACGGAAGAACCCATGGACCTTCCGATCTTCGAGGATGAGCTTTTCGAAAATCTAGGAAATACCTCGCAATATGGATGTCGCACAAGACCACCAATTCCCGTCGCTCCTAGCGAGCCCCTTGATGAACTTTTTCTCAAGGAGTCAGTTAGAGAGTTGACTTTTGTTATGAGCATGGAATGGATGGCAGAAGGTGAGCTCTCATCTGAAGTAATTCAGATTCGTACTCCATCTTCTACCCGCCATTGCAAAATTCAGCGGAATTGGGTGGACGCTTTGTATAATCCCACAGTTGGGGCGAATTTAATGTCCCATTCCTATGCACCCACATGTCTAGGAATGGAGTCATTTATCCCAACAACACGATCCTTAAGAACGCTGGATTCCATTCAAAAAGGACTAAGGATTGTACATAACGTGACACTCCACCATGGAGATGTCGAAATGTCCCTGGACTTTCTTGTCTTTGACATCCAGGAATTCGACATACTCATTGGGCACCCCCTGGAACCACTCTTTGACAATCCGTCAAAAACAGGGGAAATCAACATTAAATTAGGGAGAGAAACATTCCCGATTCAAGTCACTAGAGCCAGGAACTCAGTGGCCGAATCTCCCCCTAGTGTGCCCATAGAGGTTCTAGCGGTTGACATGTTTGAGTCACCGAGTCGTCTTTAGATAAAGATGTCAAATTCTTTGTAGAAGAAAAAGACGAGTTCGGGGAGGCAGTTGAACTCCCTATAGGGGAGAAACCACCTAGACCTCCAGTTGAGCTTAAGCCCCTACCCAAAGGCTTACGATATGTTTTCCTGAATGGCGACACACAAACTCCTATCATAATAAGTGACCAGCTTAGTGACGAGGAGACAACCAAACTCATCGCAGTCCTAGTAAAACATAAGTCGGTCTTTGGGTATTGTCTAGACGATCTTAAGGGGGTAAGTCCAACGCTCTGTACCCATCGCATTCCCATAGAGCCAGCTAGCATACCTTCACGGGAACCTCAGCGTAGGCTGAACAATGCGATGCGAGAAGTCGTGAAAAAGGAAGTCCTAAAACTTTTTCACGCCGGGATAATTTATCCTATACCACACAGTGATTGGGTTAGCCCAGTCCAAGTGGTTCCTAAAAAGGGAGGAATGACAGTCATTGAGAACGCTAAAAACAAACTCATACCTCAACGAAATGTCACCGGATGGCGAATGTGCATTGATTACCGAAAACTTAACAAGGCAACAAAGAAGGATCACTTTCCGCTCCCTGCGGTTAGCGAAACATTCCTTCTTTTGCTTCCTTGATGGGTATTCGGGATATCATCAGATTCCCATCCACCCGGATGATCAAAGCAAAACAACCTTCACATGCCCCTACGGAACGTACGCGTACCGTAGGATGTCGTTTGGGCTATGTAATGCACCCGCGTCATTTCAAAGGTGCATGATGTCTATCTTTTCAGACATGATCGAAGAAATCATGGAAGTTTTCATGGACAATTTCACCGTCGATGGGAAAACTTTTGATCATTGTCTGAACAACTTAGACAGGGTCTTGCAAAGGTGTCAGGACAAAGATTTGGTACTTAATTGGGAAAAGTGCCATTTCATGGTCTGAGAGAGCATTGTCCTGGGACACTTAGTGTCCGAGAGGGGAATCGAGGTGGATAAGGCTAAGATAGAGGTTATCGAGCAACTACCTCCCCCAGTAAACGTAAAAGCAATCCGTAGCTTCTTAGGTCATGCGGGGTTCTATAGAAGATTTATTAAACATTTTTCGCAAATCTCTAGACCCCTTATGAACCTATTAGCTAAGGATGCTCCTTTTGAGTTTACCAATGAGTGATTGAAAGCATTTAACACTCTCAAGCAAGCACTCATCTCTGCACCTATCATCCAACCTCCTGATTGGTCTCTACCTTTTGAGATCATGTGTGATGCAAGCGATTATGCTGTTGGAGCGGTCTTAGGCCAAACCAAAGATAAGAAGCATCACGCGATAGCTTATGCCGGCAAGACGTTGACGGGAGCTCGGCTCAATTATGCCACAACAGAAAAAGAGCTTCTTCTTTGTAGTATTCGCTATCGACAAGTTTCGGTCTTACTTAGTGGGCGCAAAAGTGATCATTTACACAGATCATGCTGCCTTGAAGTTTTTGCTCACTAAGAAAGACACGAAACAACGCTTGATCCGCTGGATTCTTTTGCTCCAAGAGTTCGATCTAGAAATAAAAGATAAGAAAGGAGTAGAAAATACCGTAGCAGATCATTTGTCACGATTGCAAGTCACTAACATGCAGGATTTGCCCATCAATGACTTCCTCCGCGATGACGTGCTATTGGCAGTAACGGACTCCAACCCCTGGTATGCAAACATTGTGAATTACATGGTTGCAGGACATGTACCACCTGGGGAGAGCAGGAAAAAGCTGGAGGTTGAGAGCCGTCATCATCTGTGGGATGACCCGTACCTGTACCGAGTGTGCTCAGATGGCATACTAAGGAGGTGTGTGCCGGCAGCAGAAGGGATGCAGATCATTGAAAGCTGTCACTCGGCACCATACGGGGGCCACTATGGAGTATTCCGCACTCAAGCAAAAATCTGGCAATGCGGATTCTTCTGGCCAACGATGTATGCCGACACCAAGGAGTTCATTCGGAGGTGTCAGAAGTGCTAGTTCCAGGGTGGCATCACAGCTCGCAATGCAATGCCCCTCCACTTTAACCTTCAAATAGAAATATTTGATGTGTGGGGCATTGACTTCATGGGGCCCTTCCAGAAATCCCAAGACTGCGAGTATATCCTTGTTGCTGTCGACTATGTCTCCAAGTGGGTGGAGGCCATGCCATGCCGAGCAACTTACGCCATACATGCCCAAAGGATGTTCCACAAAATAATCTTTCCTCGCTTTGGCACACCACGCATGGTGATAAGCGATGGAGGATCACATTTTGTTGATAGAACCTTTAGAGCATTCTTGAGGGAGCTGGGGGCCAAGTACAACATCGCCATGCCATACCACCCACAAACTTGTGGCCAAGCTGAGACCTCAAACAAGCAGATCAAGAACATCCTACACAAGACGGTCAATGACATGGGGAAAGGATGGAAAAGTAAGCTTCCTGATGCACTCTGGGCATACAGGACCGCTTACAAAACCCCCATTGGCATGTCACCATTCCAGCTTGTATATGGGAAGAGCTGCCATTTGCCAGTAGAACTCGAGCATCGAGCCTACTGGGCAATCAAAAGCTGGAATATGGACCTCAAGCTAGCCGGGAGACACTGTTGACGGTGATTAAGTATCAATTTTATACCGTCAACGCAGCAAAAGAAAGGACTATTATGAGTTCACCTGTTAGATATAGGGGTTACACTGATAGAATTCCACGAGTTTTGGTGATTGTCTATTTTTGCAGGGGGTTATCAAAAAGAGAACCAAAAGAGGCCCACATGTCGGGATTACATAGAGATAAAGACCGAACGGGTAAAATTGTATATACTCTAGAAGACTCCAGAAGGCAACACCTGAAACCGGGGGCCCACCTGGCATTGACCAGGGGCGGCCGCCCCTGCCTTGGAGTCGGCCGCCCCACCACCTCAACCACGCAGATCCTGCCTCCACCGCCTTTGAGGATGAATAATTATCGTAGGTCAGTTTGATCCGAGGGCTGTGGTGCATCCTAGGGGGCTATATATTCAGAGCCCCTGACCCCTGGGTGAAACCCTAGAATTCATTCTCTCTTCATTCATCTGAGAGGATTCAGAGAAGCCAGAGCCACCATCTCAATTAGAGCTCCATAGTTTAGTAGCATAGCTACATAGGAATAGATCTAGAGGGAATCAAGCCTAGCTTGGAGTCCGGATCTATCGGAGTTCTTGGTAATTCCCCTCTACATTCGTGTAATATTCATCATTGTTCGTGATACTATGAGTAGTACTTTATTCTATTCTATTATATCAGACTTGACTTTGCTCTATTTGATTATGTTCTCAATTATATCGTTCTTAGTCTACTTTGATTATATGTTTAGCATAGTTAGACTAGAATTATGTTTATGCATAGGATCGTATAGCGCTTGCTCATTAGATCGATGGGTGAGTGGTAAATATTGTGTAGGCGTGGTGCCTAGACTGTATTTATCTGTGATTGCACCCTATATTCCGGATCATGAGGTAGATCGCGGGAGTGACAGTCCTGTTGAGTCCTTTGTAGCCCTTCTCCCGAGTATAGGTCTAGCAGAACAACCCTATTACATTGAAGTCATTGCTATGTCTCTAGTCTTCTCTGGTAATATCACTATGCATAGATGTGACCTTTTCCCGCCATGATTGCTAGATGTTCTTGCACTAATCATTGTATGCTTTGACTTTATAGTTAGAATAACATAGGATTATACCCTAGATCGTCCTAGTCCATGCTAGTGTTATAAGCTTAGAGTACTAAGTTGAGATGGTTATTACTATTATTTTGTGTGGCTAAATGCTCTCATTTATCTTATGTCAATTATCATTCATTCCTATATTTTATGTGACACTTACCCTTTATGAGATGATCGATACAGACAAGGTTAAGCTCTCCATTATCGCATGTGCATTGCTCATCACTCATTATCCAGTGCATTCCCTTCCCAGTGGTAAAATTATAAATAACGATACCTGGATTACTCCTGGTTAAAATGCTACGATGATATATTCTGTGCGCTTGCGGAACCCTCCTTATTTCAGTTGCACTTAGTTACCATCAACAAGCATTTTTGGCGCCGTTGCCGGGGAAGGTTGAAAGCCAATGGATAATGAGAAGCATTGCACTAGATAATGAGATTGAGCACTGTCACCATTCTCTACTCATACAGCCTTACCCTTGTCTTTCGTTTATTTTATATCTTATGCAGGGTAATGTATGAAAAAGACTACTCGTCCTGATAATTATATTGACAATCCAGAAGCCTTATTCAGGAAGGCCAGAAGCCAATTGAAGAAGACCAATCAATCATCATCATCAACTCAACTTGGAAGTTTATCGGAAGCAGAAAGTCAACCTTTTGTTCGAGACTTGACACCAGCGTTTGAAGCCATGGCGAACAAGTCACTCCGCGAGTTCTCAGCTCCCACTACGGACAACATTCGTGCTTGGACCCATTTGGGACATCGAAGGAGCTTTTGAGCTCAAGCCTACACTGATCAACATGGTGCAAGCAAGCCAGTTATGTGGGAAGGCCCATGAAGATGCTAGTGCTCATCTCCAACACTTCCTGGAGATTTGCAGCACATTCACTATCAAGGACGTCCCCAGAGATGCTATACTACTTCGCCTCTTCCCATTCTCACTCTTGGGGAGAGCGAAGCAGTGGTTCTACGCCAATAAGGAGAAGAATACTACATGGGCACTATGTTCCACCAATTTCTTGGCGAAGTTCTTCCCCATGGGCAAGAAAAATGCTCTTCGTGGGAAGATATCAAGCTTTCAGTAACATTACGATGAGACTGTCCCAGAAGCTTGGGAGCGCTTTCAAGACTACATCCTCGAATGTCCTCATCATGGCATGGAGAATTGGCTGCTTATGCAGACATTCTACCATGGGCTCAACAACAGCACACGTGAGACGATGGATCTTTGCTGCTGGAGGTGCATTCTTATCACTCACTATTCCTCGGGCCACGGCTCTTGTGGAGAAGATGGCATCCAACCAAGGTTGGAGTGAAGAAAGAACTCAGACCCGCAAGAGAGGTGGAGGAATGCACCAGCTAAAGGAGGTAGACATGCTGTCTGCCAAAATGGATCTGCTAATGAAGAGGCTCGATGAGAGAGCCACAGAGAAGAAAGAAGTCATGCATATACATGATGCTCGCATGACATGTGAAGAGTGTGGAGAGACTGGGCACACAGGTGCTAACTGTCCACAGCTGAAGGAGGACGTGAACTACCTCAACAATAACAACAACAACAATTACTATCGTCCTCAACAGAATCAAGGTTGGAATCAGTAGCAGAGGCCTAACTACTCAGGCAATTATTCAGGCAACTATCAAGGTAATAGCTCCTCCTACAATAATTACAACCAGCCACCTTTGAGAGAGTTAGTGCTGAATCAAGGCAAGTTGATGGACAACTTGTCCAAGAAGCTGACATCAAATGACAAGGTCCTAGAGACACTCAGCAACAGAATGGATGGCTTTTCCAATGCCATCAAGAGTCAGCTCAGTTTCAACAAGATACTTGAGTCGCAAGTACAACAGCTTGTCAACCCTGCTCCCTCCGCCAGCCAAGGTAAACTGGTAGGACAACCGAAAGAGCTCGAAACTGCAAATCTTGTTGATATATTCAATGTAGAAGACAGCTAGAGTGACCCATCGAAGGGGTCATGGATTGACTCAACTCTGCCAATCAAGAAGGGCGATCCAGGGAGGCCAGTTATTCCGATCTCCATTGGAAGTACCAACTTCAATGAGGCAATCTGTGACTTCGGTGCAAGCATCAACATCATGCCAAGAGTGATATATGAGAAGCTATTCAGATGCCCCTTAGCATACACAACCATGTGCTTGCAGCTTGCAGATCAGTCACTCCGTGTTCCCTTGGGGATACTTGAAGACATATGTGTACGAGTAGGCAACTCGTATGTTCCTGCAGACTTTGTGGTGGTAGATACAGGTAGTGACGAAAGGTCTCCCATCATTCTGGGATGACCATTCTTGAACACTGCTGGAGCTATCATGTATGCCAACACTGCCAAGATCACCTTCAACATCAAGGGCAAGAGAGAGACCTTCTTCTTCAAGAACAAAGTGCTGCAGTTCCCAGCACACCCTCATCAGCAGAACAAAGAGAAGAAGAAGAATCCAGCTAAGAAGAACAAGACCAAAGATAAGAAGACCAAGAAGACGGAGACAGTGAGGATGGTCACTGCAGTCCACAAGGAGCATGACCACTTACTCAAGTCCCCACAGTGAGGATGACCCAGTGTCCCAACCATTCATTGCTCCATCAACGGAAGCTCTTTCAACAAAGCTGTCTGTGACACCGGATCGGGCGTCAACATTATGGCCAAGGTAACCTATGAATATCTATATGGCACAATGCCTTTGGAGCCCACCTATGCACAGCTACAGATGGCAAATCAGACATTCCGCTTCGTCGAAGGAGAAGTGAAGGATGTCCTCATCCAGATAGATGACCATTATATCCCCACAGACTTCCTAGTCATCGATATGGGAGATGATTACGATCCTCCGATCATCCTAGGAAGACCATTCCTGAACACCACCAGAGCTATCATCTATATTGGAACAGGAGAGATCCATTTCCACTTTCCCACTGAGAAGGTACGCCGCTACTTCAACAACAATTATATAATCACTGAGGAGCCCAAGAAGAACAGAGCAAGGAGAAGGCAGCGTACCCGTCGCCAGAACAAGAAGAACATCACTACTGATGGATGGGCTGACTATGAAGGAGAAGTGTCCAGATATGAAGATCGGTATCCAGATGAGAAGAACATTATAGAAGAACCCGAAGAGGTGCTACCAGAAGAAAAGCAAGTGATCCAAGAAGCTTCCTCCTCAAGGTCATCCTCTCCAACAAAGAAGGTGTGGAAGGTAAAAGCGAAATCAGAATCGATTCCTACACAAGAGGCGACATCATCAGAGGCGCCAGCCAATGCGCCCCTTGAAAAATGAGCGAACATGACAAGTCCTGTTCGGAGGACTTAAAACCACCGAACGCCGCGCCAAGAGGTAACTTGGTATTTATCAGCATTACTTTTCAGCATTACATTGTTTTTACCATAGCATATTTATTTCTCTACTTGCATCTTAGTTGCATCTTTACTCTTTTATCTCCGCATTGGAAAAGAAAATAAAGATGTTGTGCATTTGCATTCAGAAAATCGTTAAGCCCCATGTGGATAATTATTCACTGTGGTGGCATAAAAATAATTTCTCAGCATATTTATCTTTCCCTGTCTACATTCCTTAAATAATAAAAAGATAAAAATATTTCTTGAGATCTGTTAGAATAAGTTTAAGTTAGGAAAGTTCTAGACAACCAAGGCCTAGAGGTTTTATCACTAACACTTAATTAGTTCCACAAGCTTTGCTGTCTATTTGAGCTTCACCGAACATCAAGGATCAAGAAGAGCTAACAGGCAGAAGGACATCCAGTCCCCTGTTGGAGTGCTGCCCGCAAAATTCAAGTGCTGTCTCCAACAGCAACTACCCACGACACTCCAGGAGGACTCGAACGTCTTCATTGCCTGTCAGCAACATCAGCAGACTATGTCAACATCCAGCTTGGGGGAGAAGCATCCCCCGTGTACCAAGCTAAGTGTTTCCAACTTATCTATTTATGCCTTTTTAGAGTGTGCTTTGTTGAAACAACTAAAAAAGATGCATAACCATAGAAACCCAGAAAGATTTCCTTATTTATCTTTTTCTACTTTTGGAGAGCTCTTGCAATCTGTCTTTAAAGTGATCCCTGGAATAAACTCTACATGGAGATGATGAATAGTTGCTCTGCCGTAATTCCTTTCAAGTACCTAGTTTTCAACCTTGCACTCTCTCTCGAGTTTTAGACACAACTGTTTGGATTTGAGATTTGCTCTGAACCTGAATCTTGTGGGTAGCAAATACTTGATCTAAGTCTAGGTGGTTGACGGGTATGATATGGGAAAGTTTTGAGCTGCTATCCATCTTGTTCCTAGAGATACTAGAGTTCTGGAGAATTTATTTGTGAAAATATTAAATTCTTGCATGATGAGTTCCTTTATGATGAGAGTTCAAATTCCTACCACAGCCATATATTCATGCTTACTAGACTAGGAAAACCCATCTGTTTATATAGATCATATTGTAGGCATTGAGTGTAGTCTTTTTAGGAATTATGTGTGGTTATGCTGTGGACCCATAAGGAATCAGTCATACAGTTAAAGTCAATACAATGTGCTCTCCATCCGTTGATCTATGCTACTTCTGTCCTCAGAAGCATGCACCCATTTTATAACTACTACATTCATTCTGTGCTACTTCTGTTCCTAGAAGTACCATCCACATATAGATCCATATCCACTATATATTGTGCTATCTCTACCCTGGAGATACGCACTTATGCTGCTCCTACCCTGGGAGAACGCATTCCCCACATATTGTGCTATCTCTACCCTGGAGATACGCACTTATGCTGCTCCTACCCTAGGAGTACGCATCCATCCATCCATCCATCCATCCATCTACATATACATACGCCATTCATTTCACTTCATCCAGAAAAGGTTCTACTCCTATCCTGGGAGTGAACATCTAGAAATAATTATCGCCATTCCATTGCCTACATCAAAGCTCCAGTCATTATCATTTCAAGTTATACACTCCCCGTTGCTAAAGTTTTGTTTCCAGAGGATTGGTTGCTCTAAAAAAAAAGAAGAGAGAGAAAAAAAAGAGAGAAAGAAAGAGTAGCCAAGTCCTTCCTTCAAGAAGTTTCAAGGTTTTCGAATAAAGGGAGTTATGTTATCCCCAAAAGGAGCAAGTGTAGAAGTAGATGTTCACCAAGTGATCACCCCTCATAATCATTTTCTTCCCATCATCATCCTATCATCAACTTATCATCCATTTCCTCATTCACATGCACATATGACTTTATTATTATTTTAGTTCCGACTGGATCCATGGTTTAACTGTGCAATATATGCAAGTGAGTTTGAGTGTCTCCCCACCTATGAGCTCCACATAAGCCTATTAGAAAGTAGGGTGAGAGAGAGAAGGCACTTTCCACTATGCCTTAGTTCCACAAATACCACATATTTTGAGAGAAGAGAGAAGGCATACACTACTCATGCCTTGAGAGGATCCAGAAATACCACAAATGAGAGACCTGAAAAGTTCATACAAGGAACTCTGAGTTTTATTTCAAAACTTTGCAAAAAAAAAAACTCCGGGATAATAGTTGATCAAAGAGCGAGAAACATGGCGCTTGGCTTGACCGTTCTATCTTTCAACTACTCAAGACCCAAGTGACGGTTACAAGCCCCATGGTGAAAGGTAATATGAGTAAGTTTTGAGTCAGGATAGTTCACTCTAATCCGGAGGAGAGTTCTTGTTTGAACGCATGTGTACTTGTGAGGAGTGAACGCATTGTAGCAACTCCTGATCCATCACTGAGTCTATCTTTGCTCAGGGACGAGCAAAAGGTAAACTTGGGGGAGTTTGTTGACGGTGATTAAGTATCAATTTTATACCGTCAACGCAGCAAGAGAAAGGACTATTATGAGTTCACCTGTTAGATATAGGGGTTACACTGACAGAATTCCACAAGTTTTGGTGATTGTCTATTTCTGCAGGGGGTTATCAGAAAGAGAACCAAAAGAGGCCCACAAGTCGAGATTACATAGAGATAAAGACCAAACGTGTAAAATTGTATACTCTAGAAGACTCCAGAAGGCGACACCTGAAACCGGGGGCCCGTTGATGTTTATTAAGTGCAACTGAAATAAGGAGGGTTCCGCAAGCGCACAGAAAATATCATCGTAGCATTTTAACCAGGAGTAATCCAGGTATCGTTATTTATAATTTTACCACTGGGAAGGGAATGCACTGGATAATGAGTGATGAGCAATGCACATGCGATAATGGAGAGCTTAACCTTGTCTGTATCGATCATCTCATACAGGGTAAGTGTCACATAAAATATAGGAATGAATGATAAATGACATAAGATAAATGAGAGCATTTAGCCACATAAAATAATGGTAACCATCTCAACTTAGCACTCTTAAGCTTATAACACTAGCATGGACTAGGATGATCTAGGGTATAATCCTATGTTATTCTAACTATAAAGTCAAAGCATACAATGATTAGTGCAAGAACATCTAGCAATCATGGCGGGAAAAGGTTACATCTATGCATAGTGATATTACCAGAGAAGACTAGAGACATAGCAATGACTTCAATGTAATAGGGGTATTCTGCTAGACCTATACTCGGGAGAAGGGCTACAAAGGACTCAACAGGACTGTCACTCCCGCGATCTACCTCACGATCTGGAATATAGGGTGCAATCGCAGATAAATACGGTCCAGGCACCATGCCCACACAATATCTATCACTCACCCATTGGCCTAATGAGCAAGCGCTATACGATCCTATGCATAAACATAATTCTAGTCCAACTATGCTAAACATACAATCAAAGTAGACTAAGAACGATATAATTGAGAACATAATCAAATAGAGCAAAGTCAATTCTGATATAATAGAATAGAATAAAGTACTATTCATAGTATCACGAACAATGATGAATATTACAAGAATGTAGAGGGGAATTACCAAGAACTCCGACAGATCCGGACTCCAAGCTAGGCTTGATTCCCTCTAGATCTATTCCTATGTAGCTATGCTACTAAACTATGGAGCTCTAATTGAGATGGTGGCTCTGGCTTCTCTGAATTCTCTCAGATGAATGAATGGAGAATGAATTAGGGTTTCACCCAGGGGCCAGGGGCTCTGAATATATAGCCCTCTAGGATGCACCACAGCCCTCGGATCAAACCGACCTAAATGGACGATTATTATTCATCCTCAAAGGCGGTGGAGGCATAATCCGCGAGACTCCACCTCATTGGTTGAGGTGGAGAGTCGGCCACCCTGGTCAATGCCAGGTGGGGCCCAGCTTCCAGGGTTCGCCTTCTGGAGTCTTCTAGAGTATACAATTTTACCCGTTCGGTCTTTATCTCTATGTAATCCGGACATGTGGGCCTTCATTAGGTTCTTTCCTGATAACCCCCTGCAGAAATAGACAATCACCAAAACTCGTGGAATTCTGTCAGTGTAACCCCTATATCTAATAGGTGAACGCATTTTAGTCCTTTCTCTTGCTGCGTTGACGGTATAAAATTGATACTTAACTACCGTCAACAAACTCCCCCAAGCTTACCTTTTGCTCGTCCCTGAGCAAAGATAGACTCAGTGATGGATCAGGAGTTGCTACAATGCTTTCACTCCTCACAAGTACACATGCGTTCAAACAAGAACTCTCCTCTGGATTAGAGTGAACTATTCTGACTCAAAACTTACTCATATTACCTTTCACCATGGGGCTTGTAACCGTCACTTGGGTCTTGAGTAGTTGAAAGATAGAACGGTCAAGTCAAGCGCCATTTTTCTCGATCTTTGATCAACAATTATTCTGAAGTTTTTGCAAAATTTTTGAAATAAAACTCAGAGTTGCTTGTATGAACCTTTCAGGTCTCTCATTTGTGGTATTTCTGGATCCTCTCCAAGGCATGAGTAGTGTATGCCTTCTCTCTTCTCGCAAAATATGTGGTATTTGTGGAACTGAGGCATAGTGGAGAGTGCCTTCTCTCTCTCACCCTACTTCCAAATAGGCTTATGTGGAGCTCATAGGTGGGGAGACACTCAAACTCACTTGCATATATTGCACAGTTAGACCATGGATCCAACAGGAACTAAAATAATAATAAAGTCATATGTGCATGTGAATGAGGAAATGGGATGAATGGTAGGATGATGATGATAAGGAAATGATTATGAGGGGTGATCACTTGGTGAACATCTACTTCTACACTTGCTCCTTTAGGGATAACATAACTCCCTTTATTCGGAAACTTGAAACTTCTTGAAACTTCTTGAAAGGAAGGACTTGGCTACTCTTTCTTTCTTCTTTTTTTCTCTTTTTTTTTTAGAGCAACCAATCCTCTGAAAACGAACCTCTGAAAACGAAACTTTAGCACGGGGAGTGTATAACTTGAAATGATAATGACTGGAGCTTTTATGTAGGCAATGGAACGGTGATGATTATTTCTAGATGTTCACTCCCAGGATAGGAGTAGAACCTTTTCTGGATGAAGTGAAATGAATGGCGTATGTATATGTGGATGGATGGGTGGATGCGTACTCCCAGGGTAGGAGCAGCATAGGTGCGTATCTCCAGGGTAGAGATAGCACTAATTGTGGTGGATATGGATCTATATGTGGGTGGTACTTCTAGGGACAGAAGTAGCACAGATCAATGGATGGAGAGCACATAGTGTTGACTTTAACTGCATGACTGATTCCTTATGGGTCCACAGCATAACCACACTCAATGCCTATAAAGACTACACTCAAGCCTACAATATGATCTATATAAACAGATGGGTTTTCCTAATCTAGTAAGCATGAATAAATGGCTGTGGTAGGAATTTGAACTCTCATCATAAAGGAACTCATCATGCGGGAATTTAATATTTTCAAAGATAAATTCTCCGAACTCTAGTATCTCTAGGAACAAGATGGACATGACTCAAAACCTTCCCATATCATACCCGTCAACCACCTAGACTTAGATCAAGTGTTTGCTACCCACAAGTTTCGGGTTCGAGCAAATCTTAAATCTAAATAGGTTGTGTCCAAAACTCGGGAGAGTACAAGGTTGAAAACTAGGTACTTGAAAGGAATTACGGCAGAGCAACTATTCATCATCTCCATGTAGAGTTTATTCTAGGAACTACTTAAAGACAGATTGCAAGAGCTCTCCAAAAAGTAGAAAAAGATAAATAAGGAAATCTTTTTGGGTTTCTATGGTTATGCATCTTTTTAGTTGTTTTAACAAAGCACACTCTAACAGGGCATAAGTAGATAAGATGGAAACACCTAGCTTGGTACACGGGGGATGCTCTCCCCCAAGCTGGATGTTGACATAGTTTGCTGATGTTGCTGACAGGCAATGAAGACGTTCGAGTCCTCCTGGAGTGCCGTAGATAGTTGCTGTTGGAGACAGTGTTCAAGTGTCGCGGGCAGCACTCCAACAGGGGACTGGATGTCCTTCTGCCTATTAGCTCTTCTTGATCCTTGATGTTCTGTGAAGCTCAAATAGACAACAAAGCTTGTGGAGCTGATTAAGCGTTAGTGATAAAACTCCTAGGCCTTTGTTGTCTAGAACTTTTCTAACTTAAACCTTATTCTAACAGGATCTCAAGAAATATTTTTATCTTTTTATTATTTAAGGAATGCGAGACGGGGAAAGATAAATATCTTTGAGAAATTATTTTTGTGCCACCACGGTGAATGATTATCCACATGGGGCTTAAAGTTTTTCTGGATGCACAACATCTTTATTTTCTTTTTCTAATGCAGAGATAATAGAGCAAAGGTCCAACTAGGGTGCAAGTAAGAAAATAAATATGCTAAGGTAAAAATTGCAATGCTGAAAAAGTAATGCTGATAAATACCAAGTTACCTCTTGGCGCGGCGTTCGGTGGTTTTAAGTCCTCCGAACAGGACTTATCATGTTCGCTCATTTGTCAAGGGGCGCATTGGCTGGCGCCTCCGATGATGTGGCCTCGTGTGTAGGAATTGATTTTGATTTTGCTTTTACCTTCCACACCTTCTTTGTTGGAGAGGATGACCTTGAGGAGGAAGCTTCTTGGAGTACTTGTTTTTCTTCTGTTGGTAGCAACTCTTCTTCTTCTGCAATGTTCTTCTCTTCTGGGTATCGATCTTTATATCTAGACACTTCTCCCTCATAGTCAACCCATCCATCTGTAGTGATGTTCTTCTTGTTCTGGCGACGGGTACGCTACCTTCTCCTCACTCTGTTCTTCTTGGGCTCCTCAGTGATTATATAATTGTTGTTGAAGTATCGGCGTACCTTCTCAGTGGGGAAGTGGAAATGAATCTCTCCTGTTCCAATATAGATGATAGCTCTGGTGGTGTTCAGGAATGGTCTTCCTAGGATGATCGGGGGATCATAGTCATCTCCCATATCAATGACTAGGAAGTCTGTGGGGATATAATGGTCATCTATCTGGATGAGGACGTCCTTCACTACTCCTTCGACGAAGCGGAATGTCTGATCTGCCATCTGTAGCTGTGCATAGGTGGGCTCCAAAGGCATAGTGCCATATAGATATTCATAGGTTACCTTGGCCATAATGTTGACGCCCGATCCGGTGTCACGATGACTTTATTGAAAGAGCTTCTGTTGATGGAGCATTGAATGGTTGGGACACCTGGGTCATCCTTCTTGATCAGACGTGGGGACCTGAGTAAGTGGTCATGCTCCTTGTGGACTGCAGTGACCATCCTCACTGTCTCCGTCTTCTTGGTCTTGTTCTTCTTAGCTGGATTCTTCTTCTTGTCATTGTTCTGCTGATGAGGGTGTGCTGGGAACTGCAGCACTCTGTTCTTGAAGAAGAAGGTCTCTCTCTTGCCCTTGATGTTGAAGATGATCTTGGCAGTGTTGGCATACATAATAGCTCCAGCAGTGTTCAAGAATGGTCGGCCCAGAATGATGGGGGACCTTTCGTCACGCCTGTATCCACTACCACGAAGTCTGCAGGAACATACGAGTTGCCCACTCGTACACATATGTCTTCAAGTATTCCCAAGGGAACACGGAGTGACTGATCGGCAAGCTGAAAGCACATGGTTGTATATGCTAGGGGACATCTGAATAACTTCTCGTATATCACTCTTGGCATGATGTTGATGCTTGCACCGAAATCACAGATTGCCTCATTGAAGTTGGTGCTTCCAATGGAGATAAGAATGATTGGTCTCCCTGGATCACCCTTCTTGATTGGCAGAGTTGAATCAATCCAAGACCCTTTCGATGGGTCACTCCAGCTACTTTCTACATTGAATATATCAACAAGATTTGCAGTTTCGAGCTCTTCCGGTTGTCCTGCCAGTTTACCTTGGCCGGCGGAGGGAGCAAAGTTGGCAAGCTGTTGTACCTGAGACTCTAGCATTTTATTGAAGCTGAGCTAACTCTTGATGGCATTGGAAAAGCCATCCATTATATTGCTGGGTGTCTCTAGGACTTTGTCATTTGATGTCAGCTTCTTGGACAAGTTGTCCATCAACTTGCCTTGATTCAGCACTAACTCTCTCAAAGGCGGCTGGTTGTAATTATTGTAGGAGGAGTTGTTACCTTGATAGTTGCCTAAATAATTGCCTGAGTAGTTAGGCCTCTACTGTTGATTCCAACCTTGATTCTGCTGAGGACGATAGTAATTATTGTTGTTGTTGTTGAGGTAGTTCACGTCCTCCTTCAGCTCTGGGCAGTTAGCACCTGTGTGCCCAGTCTCTCCACACTCTTCACATGTCATGCGAGCATCGTGAATATGCATGACTTCTTTCTTCTCCGTGGCTCTCTCATTGAGCCTCTTCATTAGCAGGTCCATTTTGGCAGACAGCATGTCTACCTCCTTTAGCTGGTGCATTCCTCCACCTCTCTTGCGGGTCTGAGTTCTTTCTTCACTCCAACCTTGATTGGACGCCATCTTCTCCACAAGAGCTGTGGCTTGAGGAATAGTAAGTGATAAGAATGCACCTCCAGCAGCATCATCCATCGTCTCACGTGTGCTGTTGCTGAGCCCATGGTAGAATGTCTGCATAAGCAGCCAATTCTCCATGCCATGATGAGGACATTCGAGGATGTAGTCTTGAAAGCACTCCCAAGCTTCTGGGACAGTCTCATCATGATGTTGCTGAAAGCTTGATATCTTCCCACGAAGAGCATTTGTCTTGCCCATGGGGAAGAACTTCACCAAGAAATTGGTGGAACATAGTGCCCACGTAGTATTCTTCTCCTTATTGGCATAGAACCACTGCTTCGCTCTCCCCAAGAGTGAGAATGGGAAGAGGCGAAGTAGTATAGCATCTCTCGGGGACATCCTTGATAGTGAATGTGCTACAAATCTCCGAAAGTGTTGGAGATGAGCACTAGCATCTTCATGGGCCTTCCCACAGAACCGGCTTGCTTGCACCATGTTGATCGGCGCAGGCTTGAGCTCAAAAGCTCCTTCGATGTCGGCGGTGGGTCCAGTCGAATGTTGTCCGTAGTGGGAGCTGAGAACTCGCGGAGTGACTTGTTCGCCATGGCTTCAAACGCTGGTGTCAAGTCTCGAATGAAAGGTCGACTTTCTGCTTCCGACAAACTTCCAAGTTGAGTTGATGATGATGATTGATTAGTCTTCTTCAACTTGCTTCTGGCCTTCCTGAATAAAGCTTCTGGATTGTCAATATAATTATCAGGAAGAGTAGTCTTGATTACCCTGCATAAGATACACAAGTAGACAAAACAAGGGTAATCCTGTAGAGATGGGTTAGTATGACAAAGTCTGCTCAATCTCATTATCTAGTGCAATGCTGCTCATTATCCATTGGCTTTCAACCTTCCCCGGCAACGGCGCCAAAGATGCTTGTTGATGTTTATTAAGTGCAACTGAAATAAGGAGGGTTCCGCAGCGCACGAAAAATATCATCGTAGCATTTTAACCGGGGAGTAATCCGGTATCATTATTTATAATTTTACCACTTTGGGAAGGGAATTCACTGGATAATGAGTGATGAGCAATGCACATGCGATAATGGAGAGCTTAACCTTGTCGTATCGATCATCTCATACAGGGTAAGTGTCACATAAAATATAGGAATGAATGATAAATGACATAAGATAAATGAGAGCATTTAGCCACATAAAATAATAGTAACCATCTCAACTTAGCACTCTTAAGCTTATAACACTAGCATGGACTAGGACGATCTAGGGTATAATCCTATGTTATTCTAACTATAAAGTCAAAGCATACAATGATTAGTGCAAGAACATCTAGCAATCATGGCGGGAAAAGGTTACATCTATGCATAGTGATATTACCGAGAGAAGACTAGAGACATAGCAATGACTTCAATGTAATAGGGGTATTCTTTAGACCTATACTCGGGAGAAGGGCTACAAAGGACTCAACGGGGCTGTCACTCCCGCGATCTACCTCACGATCCGGAATATAGGGTGCAATCGCGAGATAAATACGGTCCGGCACCATGCCCACACAATATCTATCACTCACCCATTGGCCTAATGAGCAAGCGCTATACGATCCTATGCATAAACATAATTCTAGTCCAACTATGCTAAACATACAATCAAAGTAGACTAAGAACGATATAATTGAGAACATAATCAAATAGAGCAAAGTCAATTCGATATAATAGAATAGAATAAAGTACTATTCATAGTATCACGAACAATGATGAATATTACAAGAATGTAGAGGGGAATTACCAAGAACTCCGAGCAGATCCGGACTCCAAGCTAGGCTTGATTCCCTCTAGATCTATTCCTATGTAGCTATGCTACTAAACTATGGAGCTCTAATTGAGATGGTGGCTCGGCTTCTCGAATTCTCTCGGATGAATGAATGGAGAATGAATTAGGGTTTCACCCAGGGGCCAGGGGCTCTGAATATATAGCCCTCTAGGATGCACCACAGCCCTCGGATCAAACCGACCTAAATGGACGATTATTATTCATCCTCAAAGGCGGTGGAGGCATAATCCGTGAGATTCCACCTCATTGGTTGAGGTGGAGAGTCGGCCGCCCCTGGTCAATGCCAGGTGGGGCCCAGCTTCCAGGGTTCGCCTTCTGGAGTCTTCTAGAGTATACAATTTTACCCGTTCGGTCTTTATCTCTATGTAATCCGGACGTGTGGGCCTTCATTAGGTTCTTTCCTGATAACCCCCGGCAGAAATAGACAATCACCAAAACTCGTGGAATTCTGTCAGTATAACCCCTATATCTAATAGGTGAACGCATTTTAGTCCTTTCTCTTGCTGCGTTGACGGTATAAAATTGATACTTAACTACCATCAACATGGCCCACCTGGCATTGACCGGGGGCGGCCGCCCCTGCCTTGGAGTCGGCTGCCCCACCACCTCATCCAATCAGGTTGAGGCTCGCGGATCCTGCCTCCACCGCCTTTGAGGATGAATAATTATCATCCATTTAGGTCGGTTTGATCCGAGGGCTGTGGTGCATCCTAGGGGGCTATATATTCAGAGCCCCTGACCCCTGGGTGAGACCCTAGAATTCATTCTCTCTTCATTCATCTGAGAGGATTCAGAGAAGCCAGAGCCACCATCTCAATTAGAGCTCCATAGTTTAGTAGCATAGCTACATAGGAATAGATCTAGAGGGAATCAAGCCTAGCTTGGAGTCCGGATCTATCGGAGTTCTTGGTAATTCCCCTCTACATTCGTGTAATATTCATCATTATTCGTGATACTATGAGTAGTACTTTATTCTATTCTATTATATCAGACTTGACTTTGCTCTATTTGATTATGTTCTCAATTATATCGTTCTTAGTCTACTTTGATTATATGTTTAGCATAGTTGGACTAGAATTATGTTTATGCATAGGATCGTATAGCGCTTGCTCATTAGATCGATGGGTGAGTGGTAAATATTATGTAGGCGTGGTGCCTAGACCGTATTTATCTGCGATTGCACCCCATATTCCGGATCGTGAGGTAGATCGTGGGAGTGACAGTCCTGTTGAGTCCTTTGTAGCCCTTCTCCCGAGTATAGGTCTAGCAGAACAACCCTATTACATTGAAGTCATTGCTATGTCTCTAGTCTTCTCTGGTAATATCACTATGCATAGATGTGACCTTTTCCCGCCATGATTGCTAGATGTTCTTGCACTAATCATTGTATGCTTTGACTTTATAGTTAGAATAACATAGGATTATACCCTAGATTGTCCTAGTCCATGCTAGTGTTATAAGCTTAGAGTACCAAGTTGAGATGGTTATTACTATTATTTTATGTGGCTAAATGCTCTCATTTATCTTATGTCAATTATCATTCATTCCTATATTTTATGTGACACTTACCCTGTATGAGATGATCGATACAGACAAGGTTAAGCTCTCCATTATCGCATGTGCATTGCTCATCACTCATTATCCAGTGCATTCCCTTCCCAGTGGTAAAATTATAAATAACGATACCTGGATTACTCCTGGTTAAAATGCTACAATGATATATTCTGTGCGTTTGGGGAACCCTCCTTATTTCAGTTGCACTTAGTTACCATCAACAGACACCGCCAAAGGCAAATCTCTGAGCTTGAGGAATGGCGAGAGAAGGTATACCACAGTGCCAAGCTCTACAAAGAACGAACGAAGAGGTAGCATGACAACCGGATCAAAACCAAGGAGTTTCGGCAAGGCGATAAGGTCCTGCTGTTCAACTCCAAGGTGAAGTCATTCGGTGAAGGAAAGCTTAGAAGCAAATGGAAGGGACCATATACCGTCGTCGATACATCATTTCATGGCGCAATCATGATTCAGGATGACGAAGGTAACATCTCCAAGGTAAATGGTCACCGCTTAAAACCTTTCCTTGAGCCTTCTTATCGTGCAAAAGTAAACCAAGAAATTGATAGAATAGATTTAGTCATGCCAGATAATTCTTTGATTTAATTTAGGGCATGACTTTTATTTATTCTATCTTTCTTATGTTTATTTATTTAAAAAATATATTTTATATATATATATCCTTTGTGTGGGAACCCTCTAGCTTCTCTCCAAATTTTTCTAGGATTTTTCCCACACAAAAATATTTTATGTCCAAAATATCAAAAAATATTTCAAATTTTCAATCACAATCCAGTTTTCGCGCTAGTGCAATCAAAATCACCAGCAAATACGAAAATCAGACAGCATCAGCTGGAAATGGAAGAAACCCAGGGCAGAGCAGCGCCCAGACTGGCGCGCTCGCGCCTCAGGCGCGCACGCGCCTGACTGGCGCCCTCTGACGCCCGATTTTCTCCCATCTCCTTCCTGTGCTATGCTGATGCTGATGATCCTGGTGATTCTGATCCTCATGCGCGAGATATTCGAGGGTAGCTCATTTTCACCTATAAATACCACCCTCCACCTCTCTTTCTCTTCACACCAAGACAAGCCTTGCCTTCTACCTCTCCCTCTCACTTTCCAGCAGCGTTTCTAGCCTTAGCCATGGCCTTAGTTCCCACCAATGCTGGTTTCAACAAGGAGAAAGCTCTATCCTTCGCTAGAAAGTTCCTAGAGAGAAGGAAGAAGGAAACCCCGGTGGTCGCCAATACAACTCCACCCGGGGGCAGCAAGGGCGGCAATGACTAC
Source organism: Themeda triandra (assembly GCA_018135685.1). NCBI lineage: Eukaryota > Viridiplantae > Streptophyta > Magnoliopsida > Poales > Poaceae > Themeda > Themeda triandra. Next base: position 114,939 of record JAENPR010000559.1, on the reverse strand, counting down.
CCAAGCAAGCGCTACAAGGCCACGTCAGCCGGATCTTTGTCTTTCAAGGCCCCAAGTTTCTCCTACACCGTAGGAGGGACGAATCTGCCAAATGGAAGGAAAGGGAAGGGGTTGTTTAGCAAATCTGGAGGGCGCTACCCATGTGTCCCCCGACTCGTATGCGACCCACCAATCCAAGGACAGCCTGACGGCATAAGAAGAAAGAACCTACTAGGGCAGAATTGAATAGGAAAATCAAGGAAATCTCTAGTTATATTCGCCACCTGAGGGGAAGGTTGGCAGAAGGGCGCACATATGAAATCCAACTCCAAGACGAAATCAACTCCTATCATGTAGAAATGTTTGAGGAGTTGCAGGAAATGGCTCGTAAGCACGGAGTCATGCACGCCCTCGAGGAACCTCGTCTCTAAAATAGCTAGGCACACACACGCATTTCCTTTTTCAATCATTTCCCTTTCAATTTTCAATTCCCTAAAGTGTGCCTGTTGTATCAAGTTTTGTTATCAATGAATTATTTATTATATATATATATATATATATATATATATGTGTCTTGTCTCCACTTCTTTTTGTATGCATTTCAGAAAAAGACAGGTACAAAAACAAGTGTGGAGGAGGCACCTTGATCCTTGGCGCGCAAAAATATTCGACACGGCAAAAACACAGTTTGCGCACCCTCTCACTCCCTGCTAATTCTCTTTATTGCTAAAAATAAAATTTATAAAACTAAAAATTTTGCTAACTCAATCTCCTATTTTCACCAATCGAGAATGAGTTGCATACTTTTTATTCCTTGCTTATTTTGATTGTGTGAACAACTTGCGCCATAGGGACCCCATGTTTTATCTAAGTTATTGGCAGGTGAGATATAGTAGAATGATATGATGCTTACCAACTCGTGCAATGGACTTGGGTATTTTTATGCAAAAATTCAAAAACTTTTTTTAGCAAATGCTCCTCATGTGATGAGTGCTTTGTCCTACCAGAGCCAAAACATCTACGCTTACACTTGTGAAAAACCTGTTTTAGCCACTATTAGCGATGTCAATTTTTGAGATTCTTGCTAGAGATGGCCTTATCCCCAAAATCATTGCATTCGCCCACCAAATAAACATGCCGACTCTCACACTGAGAGCCGCGCACATTATGCATTCACCATTCCACCAAAAACGCTCATTTCTTACACTGAGAATTGAGCACATATATTCCGCATCTTCTCCCTCTTCCACCAAAACACTCCTGTCAACAAGTCATGCATCTCTTTCCATCAATTCATTCAAGAATAGTATGGACTGTTATCAGAAAATTCCTAAAAAAAGAGAGCATAGTTCATGAATAAGGAAGAGTTCTTTTTCTCCAAGGTCTTGAGATAAAAAAGAGAGAGAGAAAGAAGAAAGAAAGAAAAGAGAGAGAAAAGAAAAGAAAAGAAAGAGCAGCAGAAATAAAACAAGTTTTAGAGATATTCTTTGAGTCCATACCCTTTTTGCATATTCCTTCATAAAGAGAGAAACATGATCAGGAGTCCACAAATATTTCTACACTTGCACTTGCACTTGCATCATCTAGGGATATGGCCTTCTCTTCATGAAATCCAGCTGGCTTGGCATTGGAACCTGTTCATCATCCGTACCCAAAACTCCACATATCAGCCTATAGTGGTAGAATGATCAAGAACACCTGGATAGGACTAGCCACCTAAAAAGAACGACTTGAGAGTATCACATGAGGAGCTAAGGCTATCTTTGCGAAAATTCTAAAACCCCAAGTCTCAAAGCATGGGTAGTGTGAGTTGACTTGATTTCAAGCTATTCCTCCTTCAATAGCTATAAGATAACTTGGTAGCCACCATGAATGTTCACAAATGCAGGAAGAAGCTCGGAATAATCTGTATGCAGGTCAACTCTTGGGAGAATACAACCACCTAGTTCTTCATCCTTTACTCGAGGACGAGCAAAGAGCTAAGTGTGGGGGAGTTGTTGGCGGTCCTTAACTCAATTCTAACCCCGCCAACTTTAGTCTAGGCAACACCAATTTTCACCTAGAATAGTGCTCTACTCTAACTATTTCTACAGTGTGGCGCACATTCCTTGTTTTGCAGGACATCATTGAAATACACGCAAAATGGGCCAAGACATGAAGAAAAAACCATATATAAAAATACCTTTTATTTTTGGCCCAAGAAAACAAGAGAAAAGGAGGAGAAAGCCTACTCGAAGTCGACCCAACCAGAAACACCAGCATGGGCCGACCAGCGGTCCATCAAGGAGGCCACCGACCAAAGCTGAAGGCCGGCGAGGCCCAGCTAGGCGCGGGCGCGCCTGAGGCGCACGCGCCCGCTGGAGCGCGGCCCGGGCCCAGCTTTGGCTGGTCGGTTGGGATACCGCCCCTGATGGTCGGTTCGGGGGTGTTTATGAGATTTGCCCTGCGAAAACCGACCATCCCACTCCTATATAAGCATGGGCAAGCCTCCTCCTTCAAAAATCAATTCATTATTCAATTTAGTTCTCACTCTTCACCACACCTCCACTCTACAAGTGTACAATAGAGAGAGTAGAGCCACTCTACCTAGCCTAGCTAGAATAGAAGTAAGGAGTGAGAGAGGAGCAAGAGTAGAGCATCTCTCCAAGAGATCTCTCGGGAAGCTAGTCTTCCACAGGGTGGAATGCCGGACCTGTCGGCTCCCTCCTTGCTTGTACCTCTACGGCATCTTGCTACTTGAAGTAAGACATCGTGTTTATCTTTCGGTAATACCTTTGAGTAAGTTATTCTTGCTGGTTATCTTCTTGCGGGTTCGTCGTTCGTCCCCGTGACGGAAGCTCTAGTAAGAGGACCCCTGATAGAGATGGGAGCTCCTGGCCACCGCTAGAGTTGTAGCAACTGGCATAGACGTGGTGTCTAGGCTAGGACCTACCTTCGTTTGCTTCGTAGCCCACGGTTGAGGTGGTAGGCGGCAGGTGGTGACAGCCCCGTCCGTCCCTTGTAATCCCCCACGTCCGGTTACGACGTAGAGCCTCAGGCCGGCATCACCTGGCAGATCAGGTGCGATCCGGCGCCCGAAGTAAGAAGTATAGCATCGAGTTTAGCCATCTCCTAGGACTTTACCTTTAGAAAACCTCACTACCTAAGCTATCCTACTCCATCTCTGGGCAACCTCTGTTTAGAATTAACTCACAAGCCGTTCTTCGTGAAAGAAATACAATACCCGATTACTCACCGAGTGAAGTGCTATAACGTTGATTTCTGTGCGCTTGCGGATTTGGCTGTATACGCTAAGAAACGCCAACATGGATTTTCGGACGTAACAAATAATCAATGAGCCGAACTTCGTGGGCCGTAATCGGCCAGTTGGAGCTGGTCCAGGTCTTGAAAGGCAGCCACGAAGGTCGGTTTGAGGAAAAAGAAGACGATTCTACCCTTCATAGGAGTAAAGATAGTAGCCTGGGATCAGGGGCATTTTGGTCATGTAAAGTCTACGGACTAGTATGAATAGACCCCAGGGGCATCTTGTAAACGAACCGATGCTGGAATGGAATAAAGCCGTTTGTTTCGTTTCGCTATAAGCATTCGTTGTTTACTTTCGCTTTTACACTCGTTCTAGCTTTCAGTCTACTTTCGCTGGTGTTCGGTCGTTGGAGCGAACACCAACACCATCCCCAACCTCCACACCCCTGTCACCCAACCGCCACGCGTTCATCCTGCGCCCAATCGCCACCATGACCACAGTCCTCGCCATAACCTCTCAGCCCCTTCTCTCTTCTCATCCCACCGATTCGTACGAACGTCCAGCTTTCCTCTGCCTAACGCATCCGTGCTTTAGATTTCGACGACCACAAACGCTGGCCCTTCTCAACCTGCAGCTCGACCTGCAGAAATTTCAGAGCCCTTCCCTTCGAACTCTGGTACTACAGCCTGCATGTTTTAATTTCTAAGTTTCTAAGTGTGTACGCGATCTGTTACAGCGTTCCTCAATTACCACCACCGTATCAAATATGGATTTTAAGTTCACAAGGAGCCAGTCTTTTTGGCAATCCCAATTAATTCAGCCGCTGATTTCGTACTGTACTCGATGGTGAACAGAGCATTGTTGCTACAATGGTTTCACTAGGTCAGCTTCATCAATTTTTATAGCACTGATACATACGCTGATTTACTTGAAGGTTCAATGAATAAATAGTTATGGTTACATTCTTAAAAAAATAGTTATGGTTACATGTCTTAATCCTACCTGCAGTTCTTTAATTGCTTACATCATACCTCTTTATCCATGCCTCCCACCCTAGGGCTATGCGGCCACATGAGGACACACATTTAATTTGTTACAATAGACATTTTATACCGATTCTTAATATTTACTTCTCCTAAGCATCTCCAACAGTTCCCTATCTGAGTTGCCATCCTTTCAAATTTGGCAAAACAAGGAAAAACAATCTCCGACAGTTCTCCACTTTGGTTGCCAAATTTTTCCAACTTGCCATCCAGCGTCGCCGCGCGCGTAAAGATACGCACGCGTATCCGCGTTGCTATCCTTCGCCGCGCTTCTCGGACCGCTCTCCCGCGCGGCGTGAATTTTCCTCCCGCGGTGTGAAACTTCCTCTCCCGCGGCGTGAATTTTCCTCCCACGTGTGAAACTTCCTCTCCCGTGCATCCGTCCTGGTACATAATCCGCGCGCAATCAAGGTCGACGATCAGATCGAGCTCCGTCACCACGCTGAGGAACCTGCCGCCACGTTGAGGAACCGAGAGAAAGCAGATCGGCCGCCGCGCAATCAGCAAGTCCGATCCCATCCCTTCTCGTTCTCCATCCCTTCTCATTCTCCCAGGTCCCATCCATATTCTCTCGGTCTACCATCCAATGGAACTGGGTTTGATCGGTTTTCATTGTCTAGGATTATCTAGGTAGATTGATGGATTAAACTTGTACTGCATAGATGGATGGATAGTTCTCTGAGTTGTATTGCATAGATTGCTGATAATCGAGGATATATTAGTTGCTGATCAATGCATTCTTCTCGATTCTAGTATTTATAGGTGGACGATCAATATATGTTTGTTGTTCCTTGCTGATGAGCGAACATATAGTATGTTGCTAGCTGTTCCTTGATCAATATATGTTTGTTGTTGTAGCTTGCTGATGATATGTTGCTGCTCAATATATTTATACATTCTATTGTTTACATTTGTTTAGATTGATGGAGATGGAAGGAGAAGGTTTCTTGTCGGGCATTCTCCTGAATGGACAAGATGACCATGTTGCTAGTTTGGACGAGCTCACCATTCCAATCTCCCCAGCTACAGATACACAGTCTAGTCCAGATGTCGATGTTGAAGTTGTGCCTCCAAGTCGTTCTAACAAGGGTAACAACCGTACTAAGCGTTCCAAGAATTTTGATTTTAAGGAAGATGAGGTTGTTTGCTCAGCCTGGTTGAACGCTAGCAGGGATTCGCTCAACGGGGCCAACCAAAATCGTAACACTTTCTCGGGTCGAGTTCATACTTTTTTGAGAAGAACAACGTGTGCGGACAGAGAGTTCGATTATGCATCGGTGGTTCACAATTCAGCATCAAGTGAACAAATTTCGTGGATGCTATGAGGCAATTAAACGCAGGCATCAAAGTGGACATACTGTCACAGACATGGTACGTGTTATGTTTTTAATCTTTTGCCACAATTTTTTTATTTGAGACTGATATGTAAACTGCTACATTGTTATACAGATTTCAGAAGCAATGAAGTTGTACATAGAGCAAGACAAGGACAAAAACAACATTTTGGGTGTGTATGATGGGTTGTCCGATAAATAATCTTGGTACATCCTATCGTGGCCGCCTTCTCCATCACGATACAAAACTCTATGACCTTTGACAGAGCCACCGTGTCTTCCTTTTTCATTGGAGAAGGCTTGCACAATTTGAGCAGTCGCTAATTAGGGATTCATCGTCATCGGATGATGACTCCTCCAATACTCATCACGCAGGGGATCTCTTCCTACGCATGATTCCTGACCACGAGTAGAGAGGATGAAGAACAAAACCTAGATTACCTACACGGGCACAGAGTAAAACAAGAACACAACCTAGAGTCCTATAGGATGGTCAAGCTGACCTAAAGGGACAAGGAGATGGAGCCTTTGCGGAGTTCCTCACCAGCGACGGGAGGACCACAAGGCCACGCCGATCCTCTTCCTGCTCGCGGCGGCGTCAAGTAGCGCAGAGTCGCGACCCTGTTCCACCGGCGGCGCGGCGTGAAGTAGCACAGAGTCACGAGATGAAGACCACGATCTTGGGTGCGGCGCGCGAAGGGAGCCCACTTTTCAACTTGCTAAATTATTATAGCAACTTGCTAAAACTACCTCATCCAGTGGGCCCTCCTTTTTTTTTGATTTGGCAAGTAAAAATAGAGAATTGTTGGAGATAGCCTCTTTTTAACTTGCTAAATTATTATAGCAACTTGCTAAAACACGCAATTTGGTAAGTGAGAAATAAAGAACCGTTGGAGATGCTTATGATTCCCTGGCACCAAGCAGTCAACACCAGACGTTGAATCAACATCCGTCTCCCAAATGCCCCGCCGTGAGGCAGCGACGTGCCGTGCAATATCGTGTACATTGTCAGGTTGCAGCCCGCGCATCGCACGGGCTTACCTACTAGTAGTAATTAATAATTAACCCGTGTAAAGCCATAAGCACTCCAATATGTAGCAATTAACTCGTGTAAAAACAAAAGCACTCCAATATACATGTAGCTGATCCATGTGCTATTGTCTAGAAAGTTATTGTACAATCGAGAAGGACTTGTGATCTGTTAGCGCTTTGGCGATCCTTTATTTTCTCTCCTCACGTGCAGCTGTTTAATTTACAAATATAAGCCACAATTAGCGGATCGATATCACGGTGCAAGGATTTCTAGCCATACACTTTATTTGCTGTTACTACACGTGTCACCACAAGCAAGAGAATAGCTAGAAGCAACTCCATCCGATCTGATCTGATCAGATCCTACAGACGCGTGCGTGCATGGCTTGTGCATCACGAGTCATCTCACATATAAGAGATTAATTGATTGAAACTTTATTATTTCAGAAATTTAGGTCATGTTTTTTATGTGCTAATGACCTTCAGTTTAATTTCTCATGATGGAAAATGTCATCTAATGGCCTACTAGGTATGAGTTTTTTTTTTTTGATAATGTGTACCTGTATTAATTAATAGAAATAAACACGTGCAAATACAAGTACACCGAATAAGGATACGAAGGACAGCTGTCCAACCTATATTCTACGAGAAAAAAAGGCGACCGCGTCCGTTAAGAGGGGCGTTTACATAATTGTACATGCAACATATATATATGGTCTGTTTGGCTGGAGACATGAGAAATCAAAGTTGTGTGAGTCAAGCAACATGCAATCGAATTTACACATGGAATTGCTACCAGCCTAGGTAGGCATATTTCCTTGTGAATCAAATAGCCACAGATAGTATAGAATTAATTCTGGCTAAACTTTCTCGAAGTTAAGGAAATGCCGTCACGATGAAAAAAAAAAAAAAAAAAAACTCATGCCTTGCAAGTTTTGTCAAATTTTCTCATCTCGCGCGAGAAGTCGACACATATTTTTCTCATAAATATATAGTTTCACACGTTCAAAAATGCAACGACATCAAATTAAATGTCGGAGCAACAGTTAAATAGGTACACCTCGCATTTGATCATCGTCATTATCCCCATCAAATCAAGCCGGTTTCTTTGTAATTAAAACGACAATTAAAAATTTTAACTAACAATCCAAATATTGATCAGCACTATACTAGCAGTTATCGTTGACCCTGGCCTCGTCGGCGTTGGCGAAGCACCTCTTCCAGAACCAATGGCGTCTCCAAACCCTATCCACCATCTCATCGATGGGCACGCCCTTGGTCTCCGGCAGCAGCGCGAGCACGAACGACGCCATGGCGACGATCCACACGGCGAAGAAGAAGAAAATGAAGGCGCGCATGGTGCACATCATGGACAGGAACGCCTGCGCGATGAGGAAGGTGAAGAGCATGTTGGAGCTGACGGCGAACGAGAAGCCCGCCGTGCGCGTCTCCAGCGGGAACGTCTCCGACGGGATGAGCCACCCGAGCGGGCCCCACGACCATGCGAAGCTCGACACGTAGACGCAGATGAGCACGACGATGGCCACCGCCCACGACCGCGACGGCTCGTTGTTGGCCTTCACGTGCACCAGCATGATCCCGCCGACGAACGTCTGCGCCACCAGCATCTGCACGCACGCCTCCAGCAGGAGCTTCCGGCGGCCGACCTTGTCGACGAGGAGGATGGAGACCACGGTGGAGACGACGTTAACCATGCCGGTGACCACGGCGGAGAGCAGGGAGCTGTCCGTTCCCAGCCCCATGGTCTGGAACAGGACCGGCGCGTAGAACATGATGGCGTTGATGCCCGTGAACTGCTGGAACACCTGCATGGCGATGGCGATCACCAGCGGCGGCCGGCTCTCGGGGCGCATCAGCCGGCGGTAGGGCTTCTCCTCCTCGGACAGCGCGCGCGCGAGGTCGCATGCCGCCGTGATCTCCTCGAACTCGGCGTCGACGTCAACGGTTCCCCGGATCTTCTCCAGCGTGCGCCGCCCGGCGGCGGCGCGCCCCCGCTCTACGAGGCTGGTGGGCGTCTCGGTGATGACGAGGGAGCCCACGAACAGGGCCGCCGCGGGCACCGCGGCCCCGCCGAGAGCATAGCGCCACCCGAGGGGGTGCACCCGTGACGCGAAGTAGTTGACGATGGACGCGAGGAGGATGCCGATGGTGACGTTGAGCTGGAAGAGGATGTTGAGCGCGCCGCGGATGTGCGCGGGGGCGATCTCCGACAGGAACAGCGGCGCCGCCTGGTTGCCGAACCCCACGCCCACGCCGAGGCAGACGCGGCCCACGATGAGCATGGGGAGGTTGGACGCGAACGCGCAGAGCGCCGTCCCGCCGAGGAAGAAGACGGAGGCGGCCTGCATGGTGCGCTTCCGGCCGAACCGGGTGCACGCGCGCGACGCCGCGAAGCTGGCCACGAGAGCTGCGAGGTAGAGCGAGGAGGTGAAGAGCTGCAGCCGCTGGTCGTCGAACTTGCAGTAGTTGTTCTCCTTGGCGCGGTGCTTCCGCGCGTACACCGACGGGAAGAAGAGGAGCAGGAAGTCGTCCATGGCTGTCACTCCCCCTGTGTATTCATGCACGTGTCGAACGACGACGACATTGATCAGATCGGATCAGATCCAGACGACGACGATCGATGTAAGTAGTACGTGAATAACATGAACACGACGATCTTACCGGAGATGCCGATGTCGTAGCCGAACATGAGGCCGCTGGTGGCGGCGATGATGCCGCAGATCCAGACATACCAGGTGATCTTGCCCTTGAAATCCCGGCGGTCGACGCCGGACTTGGAGACGGCAAAACCCCCGGCCATTGTTGTACCTCTCTTGATTGATCAGCTGGCACAACGTACTTGATGACTATGTGGGATTAGTGGATAACGAGGAGGATAACGAAAGGATAATTGTGGATCGAGGGGGTATAAGCGCGGCTTAAATAGAGGAGATCGAGGGAGGAGAGGGAGCGACGGATAAGGCTGAGGGGTGTTGACGGGGTTCATTGGAGTCGCTGAGTTGGAGGAGATTAATTAGTTGAACGCAAGCGGATAGGAATAGGATAATAGTAAACGGATAGCATGCATGCAGTTATTCAGGTAGTAATTAAGATCTGTGGAGCCGCGTCAGGCGGCTTGGCGCTGGCATTGGATTACGTGTCAATCAAGGGCTTATCCATATGAATCTGTGATGTGTATTTGGATTGGACACTGTTGATGTGAGGAACCAGAACTTTAAGTTCGGAGATCAACAATGCTCTAAACCTGTTATGTGTATAAACGTTCTCTCTCGTCTTAAAAGGAATCAATTCCTAAAATCCGTAGCAGTCAAACATTTTAAAATTTGATTTGATACTTTAAAATTGTCATGGTTTATAAACATACTCCCTCATTTCAGAAAGAATCAACTCCTAAAATCCATAGCAGTCAAACTTTATAAAATTTGACTAACTTTATAGAAAAAGAGTTAGAACATTTTTGACATAAATAAACACTTTATGAAAATATTTTCTATAGTAAATCTAATGATACTAATTACCATAACTCTTAATTCTTTTATGTAGAAATTAGGATCGTAATGCTTTTTTCTAGAAATTAGGTCAAAGTTTCAAAAGTTTAACTTAGAATAACTCTAGAAATTGATTCATTTCAGAGACGCGGGGGGAGGTTTTTTTTAGGGTACTCACAATGTAGACTCTGTCATAGAGTCTATTTATTACCTCGAAAATATCATAGACTTAAAGTCTTAGTTTTTCTCACTCCCTCTTCAATAAATAGACTGCCATGTCAGCAAAATATCATAAATAGCTAGATAATAAATTTGCTTAAGCGGTATGACAGAGTATGCACTATGAGTGCCCTTATTTTACAGAGTACCCTTACCCTCTCCATATCCTTTATTTAATCTCGAGTCACGACCTGTTTCTATACGAGTTAGAACAACAACATATCCTAATATACGATTAAGAACAACAACACACTTCTAGTGAAGGTCTAGTTCAAAAACATCCAACGATGCCGGTATACAATCCGATTCCAAGATGTATTGCAATACATTACATGATCAATGACTGAATCTCCGAGACGCAAATCATCTATGTAACCGCACACCAAGCTATACATTGTACATTTGGCAATGATACAAGTCTAATCTAATTCCAATACATATTGAAACAGATGAACTATTACATATATCTCTGAGCGACAAGTCGTCTATGTACCTGCAATAAGATATATGTTCCAAAGGGAGCTGCACAACAAGATATATACTCCATTGTATGTATGGACATGTTTGCTAGTATAAACAAAAAAAAGGAAAAAATAATAGAGCTAGCCTTACCACTAAAATAATATAGTCCATCTATTTATACTAATATTAGTTTACAATTATTATAACATTCATTTAAACTTATTGATTTATGATAATATTCATTTAAACTTATTGATTCTAGGCAGTGTTGCTCAAAGCCACCAAAATGTGCACAAATCGCATCGTGAAAAGTGGGATTAGGGTTTCAGATGTGAAAAGTATATCAATTTGTATTTTTGATCGATTGAATATCCTCACCATGACCTTTCGTATTTGGTGGGGTAGCTTTACATCCTTGAAGACGCTCTTGACCATCTTGTATTGACCTTTTGAACTTGAACACTTGACAAATTTGTTTCTCTTTGTTCCAAGAGACATAGCATTCTTCCAAACTAGATCACCAACCTAAACTGATTCGCTCTTAACCTTCTTATCATAGGCCTTGGTAACACAAATTTTGTTCTCTCAATCTCATCCTTCGAAGGCTCAAAGCCTTCATTCTTTCATTGGTCACCTCACCGCCATTGTCCATCATCAATTCATGATATATATTGCTTCATGTCCATACACCACATCAAAAGGGGTAACATTAGTATCACCCATCTCTAGATATACAGTGAGCCCACAAAGTCTTAGGCAAAACTTGATGCATGCCATCATCTCCCAGGATTATCCTCAATTTTTTTCTTGACATGTTTGACTAAGATCACATTACTAAACTTAACCTAACAGTTGCCTAAGTGTAATATGGCGATGAATTGTGCGGTTTAATTTTATATGGCTCAGCAAAATCACATACCCCTTTTTGAAAAAAAGAAGTAATGGACCATATTTAAAGTTTTGAGGTACTAAACCTTTAAATTATTTGATTAGTAATTAATCCAATTACCTCCTTGTGTGTCTAGTTCTTCAAAGCTATAGTCTTTGGTTTGCTTCATGAAATAATTCGTAGCTACCAACGCAAAGTAGTGTCCCTTAGAAAAGGGAGGGTGGGTCTCTCTGCTGAAGTCTATTTTTTGGCCATTAAACTATCGCTAAAGTCCCGTTTTGGCCATCAAACTCCAACACCAGGTATCTTTCACCGTTGAACTATCAAAACTGGACTATCAAAAGTCAATTTCCTATATATGTAATTTTAGAAAAAAAAATAGAACTATGATTAAACCTTAAAAATTCATAGATTTTAAATGAAAATATGAAATAAGTACCGATTGTTTTCTAAAAGTATAATATATTAATTGGTGTTCTATTTTTAGTTATTGGATGTTACTTGTGTCTGTTGCTAGTGTTTTGTTCTTCCAAGTAGAAACCATGATCTTACTATTACTAATTGGAGACTCTAACTAAGCATCCACGTTAATTCTCATCAGATGCACTAGAAAAAAGATAAATACTAAAAATTCTCATATTAATCAGAAATATCTAACCATCAAATCTATAGACGCGGGCAATCGGTAACCGTTAGATCTACTTAACTTTCTAAAAAAAATTACCCACTTTTGCCATCTAAAGATAAACAATAAAAAGAAGACAATAAATCTATTATATTTAAAATCCACATATACCACGAGGATTATTTTCCCGAACCACAAGCGTGAAGGGATTATCGTAATTCACCTGCCTTAATTAGGTCACGGAGGGGGAAAGAACAGAACGCCGCCTTAAGACGAGGTCTCCACGCGGCACCAGCCGCCGCCGGCCGGTCAGCTGAGGAGGAAGCCAACACAACGCAGAGGCACGTACATCTACACTCGCATCATCCTAGCTCGGACGGACAGCAATACTAGTTGTTGCGCCGTTGCATGAATGAGAAGTCCGGCCTCCTAGATTCATCTGAAGGTGGACACACCCTTGAGGAGCAGCACGTGGATTCTACTACGATAGTGGAGCAGCAGCAGTGCTGCAGCGCATGTGCGCGTTGCCTGCACACATCAAGAAGATGAAGCTGCACGCAGAGGGGAGTACGGGACGACGTGTCTACGAGGCAGCCGACCGGCGCCATCTAACATGATGAAATTTAGACAGCCGTTGAACCGAGCGAGACTGATGGCAGGCTTCCTTCGGCGTTCGTGCTAAGCCATTATCTAAGATGGACACACGAGCAGCCATTTGCCCATCTTGGACTCCATGCAGACATCGGTACAATCTAGAGGAGACGGATGCCATGCCGTTGGCTAGGCAGATCTGACGACGTTGATGAACAAAAGGTGCCCCAGCTGATCATATCGTTTTTTTAGGGCAAAAACTGTGGGGGAGATCCCCACAGCACTTCATTTTCTATTTATATTTAAAACAGGAGTACAAAAGTTACTTACAACAAGATTAACTAAAAGCGTCGAGCCAAAAACAAAACCCAGACCTAAGGTCAGGCTGAAAACGAAGAGGCAGTAACAAACACTGAGATTTGAAGTTGCTAAACCAAACATTGACATGGACATGGCCATTACGAAAAATCTTATCATTTCTGATCTTTCAGATTTCCCAAGCCCCGATGGTGATGATCTGCATGGAAAAAAGGCACATTCTGTTGTATCATGCAGTGTGCAATTCTCGCGTGTAGGCTGAGGTTCATATCCCATTGTATTCCAATTCTCGCCCAACACCTTCTGGAGAAAGAGCAGTCAAAGAGGAGGTGATCAATATCCTCATCAATTCCAGCTACACACAGAACACAGTGTGCATTTGGTTCATTGAACAAGTTTCTTCTTCGTAGCATATCTTTGGTGTTCAGCCTGTCAACAAGCACCTGCCAGGCAAAGAATTTTACCGTCGGGGCAACCTTGGACTTCCACGTCCATGAGTAAACCGGATGTGCAGGGATGTTTTGAAATACTAGCTTGTAAAACTTCTTCGATGAGTAATTATTGCTACCCCATTGATATGTCCATACATCAGAACGTTGCAAGTCAAACTCTTGGTTCTGTAGTTCTTGTCTTAGTTCTTGGAGTTCACCAAAAGCTTCCTGTGTTAAAGGTACATGAAGAGGTTGTCCAGATCTAGAGCCGATATGATTTCATTGACACTGATACTTGCATCATGGGCATGAGAGTAAAGCCTCGGGTATCTGAAAGATAGTATTCCGACCGACCAAAGGTCTTCCCAGAAAGATACTGATGTGCCATCTCCAATTATGCAGTGTGCAATCCCTCTGAACAAGGTACTCAATCTTAGTACATCTCTCCACCAGAAAGAGCCCATTTCTTTAGTGGCATGGCGTACCTTTCCATCATAATAAGCACTCCAGACTAGTTTGACCCAGGGAACATCTACTTTATTGTAAAATTTGTGAAGGTGTTTGATGAGAAGGGCATCATTCTGAACATATAAATTGATGACATTTAGTCCACCCTTGTTCTTTGGCTTTGTCACCATAGGCCAGGCAGCAAGGTTTATACCCTTTTTTGATCTATCAGAGCCTCTCCAAAGACACTGCTTTCTGGCCCTGTCAATATTATCTATCACACCTTTTGGCAATTTTAGGGTGCACATTGCATATGTGGCACTGGAGGTGATGACTGAGTGAACCATCTGTAATCTACTAGCTGGAGTGAGGAGGGATGAGCAAGATGTCAGTCTTCTCTCAATTCTATCCATCAAAGGAGCATAATCATCTACCCTCGACTTTGTTGTCCCCATGGGCAAGCCTAGGTAAGTGAAGGGCAACGATCCGATCTGGCATCCAAATGTATTTGCAAGTGTTTCCATCTTGTCCTGGCTGACATTAATTGGTAACATTAGAGATTTGGAACGATTAACTTTCAACCCTGTGGACTCTGAGTAGCTATTTAGGAGAGCTTTCAAGAAGAAAATTTGCCTGGCATCTGCTTGCATGATCAGCGTACTGCACAATAGGGTAGTCACCATCATGGTCAGGAATTGGTGGTTGGAGCAATCCTTGCGTAGCTGCTCTGTCCACTATCACTTGCAAAAGTTCAGCTGCTAGCACAAAAATCAATGGTGATAAAGGGTCCCCTTGACGAACTCCTCTTTTGCATTTGAATTTCCTTCCTGTTACTCCATTCAATATAACTGATGAAGTGCCTGATGAGAGAATTGCATTGATCCA
The DNA here is from genome assembly GCA_018135685.1 of Themeda triandra. Taxonomy (NCBI): domain Eukaryota; kingdom Viridiplantae; phylum Streptophyta; class Magnoliopsida; order Poales; family Poaceae; genus Themeda; species Themeda triandra. The sequence continues at coordinate 99,931 of JAENPR010000559.1, read as the reverse complement.
ACTGATCCATCTATCTGGGAAGCCCATGTGTTGTAAAACATGGATAATTGCAGTGTGCTCTACTGTATCAAATGCCTTCTCAAAGTCAAGCTTGAGTATGATAGCTTCTCTCCTGGACTGCTTACACTGATGTATATATTCAAAGCACCATGCTAGGCAGTCTGTATGGATCTGCTTCTGATAAAAGCATACTGGTTTTTGTGTACAAGTTGCAGGATCTTGCCTTGGAGTCTATCAGCTAAAATTTTGGTAAGCACTTTGATACTACAATCGAGGAGGGAGATCGGCCCGTAGTCGTTGATTCCTTCCGGGTTTATCTTCTTAGGAACCAATGTGATAAATGAATCATTGATACATTCCAAATTTGCACTTCCAGCATAGAAGATTGCCATAGATGCACAAAAGCGGTTCGCATAGCGAATGCTTGACAGAAACAGACGACGTGTTGAACAGCTACTTCATATATCAACGACCAAAGCTCCCGCAGATCATCACTCGGTCTGTGCGGTATGGAGACGAAGAGATGACACGTTCGAGAAGCAAGAAGGGTGATGGCGAGCAATTCGTCCTCCATGGGTGAGAAACTAATATGATTTCCACCTATTCTTGCACAGCTCCATGTAATGCTGGTTGGTATTGTATGGCTCCAGCCACATTATGGATGACAAGCAGGGATGGGAGATGATGTCTAGCTATCAGTAGAATCCATCAGCATTAAGATGCAAGGAGTCAGAAAGGATGCCATCAAGAACATCTCAACATCTATATAAATGAGACCACAGCATTGGACGCCATTGAGACGAGTACAAACGCCATATGCAATGCCTCCTACCCAACGATGTCATCGCAATGAGGTGAGGCCACACTAACTACCTGCTATCCAACACTAATGAGGAAGGCAATGCTATATAGACTATCTACAGGTGAACAACAACGAGGCATGCGACACTACACCGATTACCTAAAGGTAACACCGACATCGACCAAGACAGACAACACTACGCCGACTACATGTACTTCGACACTACACCAGTCGATGCCAATGTGATGACGACACAGATGGGCGGGCTAACATTCCAGCTATGCCAAGACAACTTCACCTACTTTGACAAGCATGCACCACTCGATGCAGACAAGGTGGGCCACATGAACACATTTGAGCATATGCATGGAGGAAGCCGTCGTCCGGCCATGCACCAATCACCAACATTTCGTCGTGCAAAGACCACTGACATTCGATCTAGCCGCATCAGGGGACGGAAGAACAGGCATGTGCCAGAATCATGATGGACGATGAGGAGATTGTTGATGTTTATTAAGTGCAACTGAAATATGGAGTGTTCCGCAAGCGCACAGAAAATATCATCGTAGCATTTTAACCAGGAGTAATCCAGGTATCGTTATTTATAATTTTACCACTGGGAAGGGAATGCACTGGATAATGAGTGATGAGCAATGCACATGTGATAATGGAGAGCTTAACCTTTTCTGTATCGATCATCTCATACAGGGTAAGTGTCACATAAAATATAGGAATGAATGATAATTGACATAAGATAAATGAGAACAATTAGCCACATAAAATGATAGTAACCATCTCAACTTAGCACTCTAAGTTTATAACACTAGCATGGACTAGGACGATCTAGGGTATAATCCTATGTTATTCTAACTATAAGGTCAAAGCATACAATGATTAGTGCAAAAACATCTAGCAATCATGGCGGGAAAAGGTTACATCTATGCATAGTGATATTACCAGAGAAGACTAGAGACATAGCAATGACTTCAATGTAATAGGGGTATTACTCGCTAGACCTATACCGGGGAGAAGGACTACAAAGGACTCAACAAGACTGTCACTCCGCGATCTACCTCACGATCCGGAATATAGGGTGCAATCGCCTTGAGATAAATACGGTCTAGGCACCATGCCTACACAATATCTATCACTCACCCATTGGCCTAATGAGCAAGCGCTATACGATCCTATGCATAAACATAATTCTAGTCCAACTATGCTAAACATATAATCAAAGTAAACTAAGAACAATATAGTTGAGAACATAATCAAATAGAGCAAAGTAAATTCTGATATAATAGAATAGAATAAAGTACTATTCATAGTATCATGAACAATGATGAATATTACAAGAATGTAGAGGGGAATTACCAAGAACTCCGACAGATCTGGACTCCAAGCTAGGCTTGATTCCCTCTAGATCTATTCCTATGTAGCTATGCTACTAAACTATGGAGCTCTAATTGAGATGGTGGCTCTCGCTTCTCTGAATTCTTCAGATGAGAGAATGAACTCTTGAATGAATTAGAATTAGGGTTTCTCCTGGGGTGAGGGGCTCTGAATATATAGCCCTCTAGAATGCACCACAGCCCTCGGATCAAACCGACCTAAACGGATGATTATTATTCATCCTCAAAGGCGGTCGAGGCATAATCCACGAGACTCAACCTCATTGGTTGAGGTGGAGAGGCGGCCGCCCCAAGGGGGGAGTCGGCCGTCCCTGGAGGCTGCCAGATGGGGCCCAGCTTCCAGGGGTCGCCTTCCCGAGTCTTCTAGAGTATTCTTTTTTACCCGTTTAGTCTTTATCCCTATGTAATCCCGACATGTGGGCCTTCTTTAGGTTCTTTCCTGATAACCCCCTGCAGAAATAGACAATCACCAAAACTCGTGGAATTCTGTTAGTGTAACCCCTATATCTAATAGGTGAACTCCTACTAGTCCTTTCTCTTGCTGCGTTGACGGTATAAAAATGATAATTAATCACCGTCAACAAACTCCCCCAAGCTTACCTTTTGCTCGTCCCTGAGCAAATATAGACTCAGTGATGGATCAGGAGTTGCTACAATGCTTTCACTCCTCACAAGTACACGTGCGTTTTCAAACAAAAACTCTCCTCCGGATTAGAGTGAACTATTCTGACTTAAAACTTACTCATATTACCTTTCACCATGGGGATTGTAACCGTCACTTGGGTCTTGAGTAGTTGCAAGATAGAACGGTCAAGTCAAGCGCCATGTTTCTCGATCTTTGATCAACTATCATTCTGGAGTTTTCGCAAGGTTTTTGAAATAAAACTCAGAGTTCCTTGTATGAAACTTTCAGGTCTCTCATTTGTGGTATTTCTGGATTCTCTCCAAGGCATGAGTAGTGTATGCCTTCTCTCTTATCTCAGAATATGTGGTATTTGTGGGACTAAGGCATAGTGGAAAGTGCCTTCTCTCTCTCACCCTGCTTTCTAATAGGCTTATGTGGAGCTCATAGGTGGGGAGACACTCAAACTCACTTGCATATATTGCATAGTTAAGTCATGGATCCAAAGGAACTAAAATAATAATAAAGTCATATGTGCCTGTGAATGAGGGAATGGGATGAATGATAGGATGATGATGATAAGGAAATGATTATGAGGGGTGATCACCTGGTGAACATCTACTTCTACACTTGCTCCTTTGGGGATAACATGACTCCCTTTATTCGGAAACTTTGAAACATAGGGAAGGACTTGGCTACTCTTACTTTTCTTTCTTATTTTTTCTTTTTTTTAGAGCAACCAATCCTCTGAAAATAAAACTTTAGCAACGGGGAGTGTATAAATTGAAATGATAGTGACTGGAGCTTTTATGTAGGCAAATGGGATGGCAATGATTATTTCTAGAAGTTTTACTCCCAGGATAGGAGTAAAACCTTTTCTGGATGAAGTGAAATGAGTGGCGTATGTATATGTGGATGGATGGATGGATGGATGCGTACTCCCAGGGTAGGAGCAGCATAGGTGCGTATCTCCAGGGTAGAGACAACACATCATATGGGGAAATGCATACTCCCAGGGTAGGAGCAGCATAAGTGCGTATCTCCAGGGTAGAGATAGCACAATATGTGGTGGATATGGATTGATATGTAGGTGGTACCTCTAAGGACAGAAGTAGCACAGAATGAATGTAATATTTATAAAATGGGTGCATGCTTCTGACAACAGAAGTAGCATAGATCAATGGATGGAGAGCACATAGTATTGACTTTTAACTGCATGACTGATTCCTTACGGGTCCACAGCATAACTACACTCAATGCCTATAAAGACTACACTCAATGCCTACAAAATGATCTATGAGAATAGATGGGTTTTCCTAATCTAGTAAGCATGAATATATGGCTGTGGTAGGAATTTGAACTCTCATCATAAAGGAACTCATCATGCAGGAATTTAATATTTTCGTAGATAAATTCTCCAGGACTCTAGTATCTCTAGGAACAAGATGGACAACAACTCAAAACTTTCCGATATCATACCCGTCAACCACCTAGACTTAGATCAAGTGTTTGCTACCCACAAATTTTAGGTTCAGAGCAAATCTCAAATCTAAACAGTTGTGTCCAAAACTCGGGAGAGTGCAAGGTTGAAAACTAGGTACTTGAAAGGGATTACGGCGGAGCAACTATTCATCATCTCCATGTAGAGTTTATTCTAGGGAATAACTTAAAGACAGATTGCAAGAGCTCTCCAAAAGGTAGAAAAGATAAATAAGGAAATCTTTCTTGGTTTCTATGGTTATTCATCTTTTTAGTTGTTTTAACAAAGCACATTCTAACAAGGCATAAATAGATAAGTTGGAAACACTTAGCTTGGTACACGGGGGATGCCCTCCCCCAAGCTGGATGTTGACATAGTCTGCTGATGTTGCTGACAGGCAATGAAGACGTTCGAGTCCTCCTGGAGTGTTGTAGATAGTTGCTGTTGGAGACAGCACTTGAATGTTGCGGGCAGCACTCCGACGGGGGACTGGATGTCCTTCTGCCTGTTAGCTCTTCTTGATCCTTGATGTTTTGTGAAGCTCAAATAGATAACAAAGCTTGTGGAACTAATTAAGCATCAGTGATAAAACCTCTGAGCATTGGTTGTCTAGAACTTTCCTAACTTAAACTTATTCTAATAGGATCACAAGAAATATTTTTATATCTTTTTTTTATTTAAGGAATGCAGACAGGGAAAGATAAATATGCTGAGAAATTATTTTTGTGCCACCACAGTGAATGATTATCCACATGGGGCTTAATGATTTTCTGGATGCAAAAGTAGAGATAATAACATAATGATGCAACTAGGATGCAAGTAGGAAAATAAATATGCTAAGGTAAAAATGCAATGCTGAAAAGGAAATGCTGATAAATACCAAGTTACCTCTTGGCGCGGCGTTCGGTGGTTTTAAGTCCTCCGAACAGGGCTTGTCATGTTTGCTCATTTGTCAAGGGGCGCATTGGTTGGCGCCTCTGATGATGTCGCCTCTTGTGTAGGAATTGATTCTGATTTTTCTTCTTCTTTAAATTCTTCTAGTACCCAGAATTTCTTGGCCTGATGACTTGCCTCGGTGTGCTTCCGGTTTGTATAGTGATTCCTAGCTCTCCATACAGCATCCAACGTGGGTAACTCAATAATCTCTTTGGGTGTTGGAGTAGCTGGTGGTGTCTTGTTCTCTTCCTCCTTGATTCGTGCTCTTATCTTCAACATTTTCTCTCGAACAGGGTGTCTTGAGTTCATGATCCAGTCATTTCAATCCACCTCTAATTGCTTCTTCCCAAAACTCCACGAGGGACTTATCTCCCTCTGGTTTACTTGCTAACTCGTTCAACCTTTTTGATCTCGAATGCTCTTGTTTTACTGGTGAGGTTGGCAAGGAGACTTCTGGGATCACTTGTTCTTCTTCTGCTGGTGGTACCTCTTCTTCTTCTACAATGTTCTCTTTTTCTGGGTACCGATCTTCATACCTAGACACTTCTCCCTCATAGTCAGCCCATCCATCTGTAGTGATGTTCTTCTTGTTCTGGCGACGGGTACGCTGCCTTCTCCTTGTTCTGTTCTTCTTGGGCTCCTCAATGATTATATAATTGTTGTTGAAGTAGCGGCGTACATTCTCAGTGGGAAAGTGGAAATGGATCTCCCCTGTTCCAATGTAGATGATAGCTCTGGTGGTGTTGAGGAACGACCTCCGTAGGATGATCGGAGGGTCGTAGTCATCTCCCATATCGATGACTAGGAAGTCTGTGGGGACATAATGGTCATCTATCTAGATGAGGACGTCCTTCACTTCTCCTTCGACGAAGCGGAATGTCTGATCTGCCATCTGCAGTTGTGCATAGGTAGGCTCCAAAGGCATAGCACCATATAGATATTCATAGGTTACCTTGGCCATAATGTTGACGCCTGATCCGGTGTCACAGACAGCTTTATTGAAAGAGCTTCTGTTGATGGAGCATTGAATGGTTGGGACACCTGGGTCGTCTTTCTTGATCAGACGTGGGGACCTGTGTAGGTGGTCGTGCTCCTTGTGGACTGTAGTGACCATCCTCACTGTTTTCGTCTTCTTGGTCTTCTTATCCTTGGTCTTGTTCTTCTTAGCTGGATTCTTCTTCTTCTCATTGTTCTGCTGATGAGGGTGTGCTGGGAACTGTAGCACTCTATACTTGAAGAAGAAGGTCTCTCTCTTGCCCTTGATGTTGAAGATGATCTTGGCAGTGTTGGCGTACATGATAGCTCCAGCAGTGTTCAAGAATGGTCATCCCAGAATGATGGGGGACCTTTCGTCACTTCTTGTATCCACTACCACGAAGTCTGCAGGAACATACGAGTTGCCTACTCATACACATATGTCTTCTAGTATTCCCAAGGGGACACGGAGTGACTGATCTGCAAGCTGCAAGCACATGGTTGTGCATATTAAAGGACATTTCAATAACTACTCATATACCACTCTTGGCATGATGTTGATGCTTGCACCGAAATCACAGATTGCCTCATTGAAGTTGGTACTTCCAATGGAGATCGGAATGACTGGTCTCCCTGGATCGCCCTTCTTGATTGGCAGATTTGAATCAATCCATGACCCTTTCGATGGGTTATGTTGTTCTAAGGCCAAACCTTAGAACCCCCCTCCGGTGGTGAACCTGAATACACTCAACGCGAGAGGCTGAATCTAAATACGAAATGACACACGGAACACAAAGTGGACAGATAAGCTCACTGCATTCCATTATATTCCGATCTCTCTTCACAGTCCCATCAGGGCCGTATTTATAGGTGCCCGTAGGCATTTACATGACTATAATGCCCTTGAACCGCTTCTCCTGATTTCTCGCGTGGGTAGGTAGCGGGGGCGTAACAGTCTTCTTGGTGCTTTTCCCGGTTGCGGTCCGAATGGCCGACAACTCCAGGCCCACCAGCAGCGAGCAATCTTCACAAGAGCAGGCGGCGTCGTGTCCCCGCACACGTAAAACACATCATCGGCCACCTGGTGCCGATTCGGCTAAGGCACCGAAGCCCCTCTTGCCCAGTGTTTTCGGCGTCCTGGTGCCCGGGTGGCTAATCCATCAATCAACCATCGGACAGCGTAATCAACCGAATCGCCCTTGGGACTCTTCGGTTGCCGGACCAAACGTCCGTTCATCGCCCATCGGCCAGTTTAACGGGCCGAATTGACCAGGCTACCGATTCGGTTGGATCAACCGAATTGACAACTCGTCATTTCGGCGGGACGGGGTGCCCAGGTCCTGGTTGTCACCCAACAAGGTAGCCCCTCGCGGTAACCGAATTGATTGTTTTTCAATTCGGCCGCCCGACTTACCGATGATAACCGAAGTACCGAGCGCCGTCCCGTGGAGAGGACGATTTTTTTTTTTTTTTTTTCCGTTGATCTGCCTCGGGATGCGCGACCGAGGCGGTTACCTTAACCGCTGAACGGTCCGCGGCGGGTGCCTATAAAAGGCCCCCCCTGACCGCCAGCGGTCACTTTCCACCGCGCGCGCCGCTGAGCCCCCCTTGCCGATTCGGTTGCCCTAGCACCTGTTTCGGTCTGTAGAATCGGTGCTCCGTTTCGGCTGCTCCGTTTCGGTGCGTTTCGTTCTCTCCGCCAAATCCTCTCTTCGGTTTTCTCCAAGGTAACGACTTACTGCTTTTTGTTCTTCGTCATTGAACGGTTTTGCCGAAGTGTTCGTAATTTCGTATTCGGTATACTTGGATTTGTTGCCTTGTTTTTAATTCCCCGTTTTTCCTTTTATAGTCGCGGTGGGTTTTTTCACTGTGTATTGCTAACAATGTCACGGGTCCCGACTAGCTCCGATATTTCGGGTTCGGATGCCGAATCGGGTGATCGATCGGCTTCGGCCTCGAGTCGGCTTCGGGTCCAGCTCTAGCGAGCGATGGACGAAATATTCCGCCTGGGAAACGGCCGATGCCCCTCGAGCCGTTACGCCCGATTCGTTCACGAGTCCGATGAGACGAAACCGATGAAGAGGAAGGTGATGAATATGTTGAATGCTTTGACTCATCAGAGGGTGAAAAAGAGGCCCGTGCCGCTCAGGGCAAGGATGAAGTCAGTTCGGCTCCTCATGCCGAAGAGGTAGCCGAATCTGCTCCCGTCCGACCGCCAAGGCCACCGAAAGGACCAAGGCACACTGGCTGGACGGGCCGCCTTGGCCAGTCCAAATCCACAGTACGTATGCTCAACCAATACCAACGTGATGGTATTTTGACTGCTGATGAACGTAACCGAAGCCGCTCTCCTGGGACTGAAGAGTACCCGAAGCCCGAGCCAACCGAAGCTCTCGTGTTCAGGGACTATTTCAAGGCTGGGCTACACTTCCCCCTTGAGGGTTTTGTTTCGGAGGTTTTGGATGCGTTTGACTTACAGATTCATCATCTGACACCGAATGCTATTGTGCGCCTCAGCTGCTATGCCATGGCACAGAAGATGATGGGCAGCCAACTGAGCTTGCCAGTGTTCACTAGACACTATGAAACTCAGCTGTACTCCACATATGGGACTGATGATACCGAAACGAAAGAACTTCGGTTGGAGGTGGGCTCTTACAATTTTGTCCCTGCTCGAGGTAACACGGCAGCCTGCATAGTTCCCACCTTTAAGAACAAATGGCAAGACTGGAAAAAACATTGGTTTTATTACCGAGTTTGTGATAATGCCGATGTTGCGCTTGCTAAGGAACAGGACCGACCGAAGGCTCATCCTCTTGTTTCGGTTATGACTCAAATGGAAGGTCTTGTTTCGGTTCCGGAGATGGCTATGGGGCCGCTTGACGATGCTGCCGCCGAATCCTATCGGCAAACGGCCGAAAGGCAAACCAGCCGAGATCTTGTGGAGTAGATGCTTTCTCTTGGTCAGTGGCCACTTTGTACTAGCATGAGATTTGATGGTTTTTCATATCACCAAGGGTACCGGAGGCCCTCGGTCAATCTAGCTCGACCAGCTGGGTATGATTCAGATTCTGATTTTGTCCAAGAAATGGAGAAACGGGCCAATCGGCTATGCGACCCGTACAACGACAAGGAGTATGACTTGAGCATGGCTAAACTTGGGTCACTTCGGCGCCTCAATCGAATTTGGGAGTGCATGAATGTAGAGTACCCGGATCGGCTGCCCCCAATGAGAAGACGTGCGCTTGATGCTACGAGATGGTCCTTCGATTCGGCACCACTACCGAATGCGCCGCGCGGTCGCGGAAGCGGCGGGCTTCCGGCCGTGGCGCCCACGTTGTCCGTAGTACGCGCCAAGACGAAGCACAGTGGCGCCGTGAAGTTGGTCGCCCGAAACGACTTCGAGAAGATGAAGACGTTCGGGTATGTCGCCTGCTTGCCAAGCGAGAATGGGTGAAACCCATAAAACAGAGCCGCAATCAAGTTGTTGTCGCGCCCGAAGCTGATTCGGTTGTGTCCGGGCATACGGTAGAAAGACTTGGCTTGGATTCGGCTTGTTTTGATTCGGCATGTTTTGATTCGGCCGAAACTCGTTTTAGTCGCCTGTCTTCATATTGTTTGATTCGGCTTGTTTTGATTCGGTTGTGTTTCTCTGTCTTGCAGGAATTTGCTGAGTCCAGCGAAGAGGCTTCATCCATGGCTGGCGGCAAGATGAGGAGTGCCCGTGATGTGGTGATCGATGATCGCCCACGGTGAGCGGCTTCAAGGTGCCATCTAAGAGGAGGAAGGTTCGTGATGGAGCTACTTCGGCGCCCACCTCGCAACTTCCGCCTAGGGGGACAACCGCGGCCTAAGCCTTGGAGCCACCACCGAAGTTGGTGCCCGGGCTACGAGCGGCGGCTCAAGCTACTTCGGGTAGTTTGCTTGGAGGCCGCCCGAAGCAACTTGAGCGGGATGCGCGTCGTCTTTGCCCCGAAAGGGGCCAAGCCGCCGAACGCGCCGGTGAGAAGCTGGATGAGCTAACTCTCTTACTCCGCCGAATCTTAAACGGAGTAGGTGGAGACTGTGAGCCCCCTGCTGCTACCGAATCGGCGCTTGCGAAGATTCGGTTCCTCAATCAAGAGATGTCCCAGCTCGACTATGTCATCCAACTGGGCCGCGAGTATGCTGGTTTTGAAACCGCCCGTGCTCTAATGAAAGCGGTGAAAGAGGAGGGCTGTGACCACTTTGCTAGAGCCACATGCTTCGGAAATGCCATGAGCTACTGGAAGCCTGATGAGGACGTTCAAGCTGCCGCAAAAGGTGGTTCTTTGATTTGTTCGGACCGAAGCCGGGGCGAGATTTGGCGCGCCGGCCGCTTATGCTCGCGCGGGGTAAGTGACTTGTACCATCATTCTTGGTTTTAGCATTCGGTATGTTTTGCGCATTCGGTTATTATTGCCGAAATTGACATGACTCGTATTGCAATTCGCGGGATCCTAGTGAGCGGCCGGCTATCAAAGCTAGGGTCGAGGCTTATATGGAGGAGCGAAATGCCGGGAGGGTTCACCGGCCGTGCGGACACCGGTTGGCACTCCCGACGCTCCGCATGCTTCGCCAAGATCCCGCCGCCGAAGCACGGGCACTTGGTGCTCGAGATGAGAGAGAACAACCCGAATCCGCTTCGTGCCGACCCTCATGGGGCTCTGCTTTGAACGCTCCTTCCTCGGCGCACGGGGCTTGAACGATGTGATCGTGCCTTGCCGTGATACTCGCCAAGTTTGTTGGACTTATTCGGCCGCATGTTGGTCGTCGTGGGTGTTTTGTATTTGCTACAAGTTTAAATTGGAATGTGGCTTCGGCTCTTAAAGCCGAATTGCCTCGAACAATATTTTTCGGTTTTAATGTTTAGTCGACCGAATGCGTGTTCTTGGATTTGGTGTTTACTTTGATGCTCTTCGGTCTTCGAGCCGAATACGTGTTTGGAAAGCGCCGTCCCGCCCGTCTTTTTAGACCGAAGAGCGAACGACCGGTTAAGCTCAAATGAGGATTCGGTTTGCGTAACCGAATCACCACCGTATGGCGGTTATTGTTTTTCGAGGCCAAGTACGTGCCAACTTGTCGTGGCACCCTTCGGTGTTCATACCGATTGAGGCGTGTTTGGAAAGCGCCGTCCCGCCCGGCTTTTAAACCGAAGGGGTGCACGCTAGCTTAGTCCGAATTGTATGGCTATTGCACCGAATTGGTGCTTGTAGGATTCGGTGATTGAGTCCCGCAAACCATTCCGCCCGTCTTTTTGGACCGGGGAATGGTTGTTAAACAAAAATGTAGCAATATTTCTTTTTATTCTCTTATTACAAGTGTGCACTTTGTTACAATTGGAGGGTGCGCATCACCACCCGAAATATCTTTGGTTTGACCGAGGCCAAAGATGTGGCTCTGCGGTTTGTGGCTAGGATGCACAAACCCATGGTGGATGCGCTTGCTCTCGTGGCGGCTGACACCGGCCAAGACACGCGGGATATTGACTTCGGTTAGCTAACCGAAGCCCTGACAACAGGCCCCGATGCTGACATCGCGCTGCGTTGCACCATGATCTATGGGAACCTCATTATGATTCCACATCACCATTAACTGGCACATGGTCGTGCAGAACAGAACGCGGTGATGGGCGCGTGCTTTTCGGCCACTTGGCGGGCTCGAGCCGGGTCGACCTTGGGACCGTGACCGGCCGAGGCATATCTTGTGAGGACCGAATTGTCCTCACCGAAACACTGAGACCAAATGTGGTGTATCTCTCTGCCACCCGAGTTCGCTCCTTCCTGAAGCCTCTCATGCCTATTTGATAATGACTTAACACCTCTCTCATGTTTGAGCTAGAACATTCTTGATGGAATGATCTGCAAGAGAGTTTTGGATGCTCTTATATAGGGTTCTGTGACCCAAGGGCTCATAACTACATTGAACTACCTTGGTTATTAATTTTTGACAGGTACTTTTCGTCATTAATTACGCCTGTCGTAACGCACATGGCTGTGTGCTGGAGGTTTTTCTTGCCCTTTCGGCTTGTTTTGGTTGCTTGCAACCTTTTAATTGATACCGAATATATGGACAGGCGCTTGTTGCCTGACCGTTTTCGGTGATTGTGTAGCTGATGTTACTGCCTTTCTGAGTAACTCAGTCATACAACCAATCGTACGGACTTGTCTGTACGTTTGAGATATCTCCTGCTGTTTCCGTAGGAGTTCCCAGCCATCTCTGGCTTTGTAGGTTGCTTACAACCTTTTCTTATTGTTGTCAACCGAAGCGTATTCGGTAGCTGTGTCGCAGACATGAATATAATTCCGCGAAGCATAACCATAGACGAAGTTAAACTTATTACAAGGGATGCCTCATTAAAAAACCTCAGTGAGGAAAAAGAGTGCAGAGCCCCGAATGTCTTTAGACAAGAGTACCGAAATTACATAAAATTAAATTATTACATCTCCTTTTCTGGAGCACGCCATAGTCATGGATAGAATCGACGCCTTATCTGCGTTCCAAGTGTGGGCTGATTCGCTTCCATCTTCGGTTACCAAGGTGAATACGCCAGTGCTGACCTTTCTTGCCACGATGTACGGTCCGTACCATGGTGACTGCAGCTTGCCTTGTTTATCTGGTTGGCGAATGAGAACCATGTCCCCCGAATTAATGTCTTTCCTCAGGATTTTCTTGTCTCTCCAGCTTTTGGTTTCGGCGTGATATTTGTCTAGATTATCTGCGGCCTGAAGCTTCCTTTGGTCAGACGTTTCCACATCCACCATTCTTTGAATCGGGTTGGTGGGCGATATCTCGTTACCGAACGAGCCCATCCTTACTTCTTCGGTGTTATGGCTTCTTCACCAAACAACGGCCGAAATGGGGTGAAACCCGTAGCTCGACTGGAGACATTGTGACCCCAAACGGCGGTGACCAGCTCTTGGGCCCATTTCCCTTTCTTTGATTCCTCGAGCGTCTTTGAGATGGTGGTGAAGATATCACCATTTACTCTTTCAACCGCCCCATTCGACTCCGGTGATTCACCGAAGCGAATGACAGTTTAATCCCCAACTCTTCACAAAACGTTCGAATTGTGCCGAGTCAAATTGTTTGCCGTTGTCAACCGTGATGTATGAGGGTACCCCGAACCGGCGATGATGCGCTGCCATACGAAATTCACCAAGGTCCCCGAAGTTATCTTAGCTAGTGGCTTGGCTTCCACCCATTTGGTGAAGTACTCGAGCCACTGCTGCATATTTGAGGTTCCCGGGAGCTGGGGTAACGGTCCAACAATGTCCACACCCCAATCTTTGGAGCGGCCAGGTCGGGAATACAGGTGATGTAGGGTTGGCTGGGGAATTCTGCTTTTTTGCGAACATCTGACAACCCCTGCATGTTTTCACAATCTCTTTTGCGTCGATTACGGCCGTCGGCCAATAGAATCCCTGCCTCATTGCTCTATGGGCAATTTCGTGATGACCTCTGTGAGCTCCACATGAACCCGAATGTATCTCGGTGAGCAGCTGCTTCCCTTCTCCTCTACTTATGCACTTGAGCATTGGAGCAACTACGCCTTCCTTGTACATGTTTTCCCCAATAATGGAGAATTGCTTCGTCCTGGAGTTCATTCGGTGCATGTCCTTTTTTGAGGCTGGTTCGTATGAACCATTGAGGTATGCCCAGATGGGCGCCCTCCAGTCGTCGCTTGCGATTGCATGAACAACCGAGGGTGACTCTTCTTCTTCCTTGACAGCCTTGACCGTTTGGACTCAGTAAAAGACATCACCGGTGGCAATGGACCGGCATTGGCTGCGCTTTTGCTAACTCATCGGCTTCGGTGTTCTCCGACCTCGGAATATACTTCGTGGTGAAACCGGTGAAATATTTCTCCATTCTCCTTACGGTGGCCGGGTATGTGGCTAGCTCGGGGTCCTTTCTTTGTGTATTCTTTACGGACATGGCCGACCACTATCTCGTGAATCGACCGAATTACACAACGTCGGACTCCGAGTGCTCGAGCTTTCGTAACCCCAATAGCGCATCGTCGTATTCGGCTGTGTTGTTCGTGGTGAGGAACTGCAATCTAGCCGCGTACCGTATTCTTGGCCCATTCGGTGGTATCGGTATGACCGATATTCCTGCGCCCGCTGAACACCACGACCCGTCGCGTTGTACGATCCATTCGGGTTCATCAAACCGCTTTGTGGAGTCATCCGCATTCGGTGTCCAGTCTGCTATGAAGTCTACTAACACCTGTGACTTGATGGCCGATCTCGTGCTCAAATGATATTATGTATTCATTCAGCTCGGCTGCCCATTTGCCGATTCGGCCTATTGCTTCGGTGTTGCGGAATAAAGCTTCCAGCGGCTGAGACGACAAGACCCGAATCGGGTGTGCTTGGAAATAGTGCTTGAGCTTTCTGGAAGCCATCACTACCGTGTATGCAATCTTCTCCATTCGGTGTAATTCACCTTAGCACCCGAAAGGGCTTCGAGACGAAGTAGATGGGGAACTCTGTTGCATTTTACCCTCATATTCCTTCTCCTCAATCAATGCTTTGCGCTTCTTTTTGTGGCGCCGATAGGTATAATATCGAGTTGCTCCGGATGTTGGCTTCGACGGTGTGGTGAGTCTAGTGAGATACTTCTTGAGTTCCTCGAAAGCTTGGTGTTGCTCGTCCCCAACCGAAAGTCGATGCATTCCGGAGTGCTCGAAAAATGGCAATCCCCTTTCGGCCGATCTTGATATGAACCTGCTCAAGGCTGCAATTCTCCCTGTGAGTTTCTGCACCTGCTTCCTGTTTTGAGGCGGCGCCATGTTTGCGATGGCTGCAATCTTTTCTGGGTTGGCTTCTATACCCCTGGCGGAGACCAGACAACCGAGTAGCTTCCCTTTGCTGATACCGAATACACACTTGTCGGGGTTAAGCTTGAGGCCACTTGAGCGCAGATTTGCGAATGTTTCTCGGAGATCATCGATGTGCGCCTCCCTTTGGTCGCTCTTTACCACAATGTCGTCCACATAGGAAACGAGATTGTTCTTCTTCTTTCGCTCCCCGGAATATTTCGTCGCTTAACCCGGAGAAGGTCGGTCCGGCGTTCCTTAGCCCTTCGGGCATTCTCTTGTAACAAAAAGTGTCGTCGGGTGTGATGAAACTTGTCTTTTCCTGGTCTTCCGGGTCCAGCCATATCCGGTGATAACCCGAAAAACAAATCGAGCAAACTCATTATCTCACAACCAGCCGCAATATCCACCAATTTGTCTATCCCGGGCAATGGATATGGGTCCTTCGGGCAATGCTTGTTGAGGTCGGTGAAATCAACGCACATTCGCCATTTGCCATTCTTCTTCTTTACCATGACCACGTTTGCTAGCCATTCGGTACTTGCACTTTTTCGATTACGTCGGCATCCAAAAGCCTCGCACTTCGGGCTGCTGCTGCTGCTGCTCTCTTCGTCGATATTTTGCGGAGCTTCGCTTTCTAGGCCTGGGCGACTGTTCACGTTCGAGGCGTGTCTTTGTGCAAGGCTTCGGTCTACTCCCGCAGATCGCGTGTTGACCAAGCAAACACGTCTCGGTTTTCCAGCGAAATTCCGTCAATCTCGAGGCTTCACCCGACCCAAACTTGCGCCGATATTGACGCATTCGTCGAGCCGATTCGGGCTCAAGGACACCCGAATTGTTTCTTCTGCGGGGAGCGCCTTAGGCTCTTTGTTGTTACTTTGGTCTTCCTCTTCCTTTTGTTTGAGTTTGGATTTCACCTCATGTACCATGCTGTATCCTGGTATGGGTTTTCCGTCGATTCTCCTTGCTGAGATCTGATCTCCGAATACCGAAATGATGCCGGTGGGTGAAGGTATTTTCATACACAGGTGAGTTTGCCGAATCACCATGTCGAATTTGCTGATGATACCTCTGCCGAAAATGGCTGTATACGGGTAATCAATGTCGACTATATCGAATGCGATTTCTTCCGCTCTGACTTTTGTATCCTCGCTGAACGCAACCGTGATTGTTTTCTTGCCGATCGCGTCTATTCTCCTTCCACCGAAACCGAATAGAGGGTTCCCGCCCGGTCAAGTGTTCTTCGGTCTAGTTTCATACTTGTCAAATGCCTTGGTGAAGAGTATATCTCGCGAACCGCCGTTGTCGATCGAATGTTGTGGAGGGTATACCCTCCGACATACGCTGTGACTACCAAGGCATCACAGTGTGGGAAGTCCTTCACTCTGAAGTCGGATTCCGAAAAGGTGATAGGGGTTGTCTTCCAAGCAGGGTGCGCTATCGGTGTTTTTGGTGAGATGGTCAACACTCTCTTGACGAAGTCACGTCTGGCCCTCTTGTTGTCGTGCTCCAAGTTGGATCCACCCGTGATGGCATAGATATGCCCACTGGAGTTCATCATGTTAGTTGGTGCGACTGTGTTGACTATTTGCAGCTCTCTTGAAGTTTCTGGATTCGCTGACTGCTGCGCTGCGTGCTGATCAATCGTGGCTGAAGATGATGCGGCTGCTTGAAATGCTTGATTGTGCATTGGCATAGGTTGGTGATATTGCGCTGTATGGGGCATCGGCCACGCCATCGGTTGCTGATATACTTGCACCGGTGGCGGGTTACATGGTGCCTGGGTGAAAACTGGATGGTGAAACACCTGCTGCTGAGGTGCCATGGTGTGATACACATGCTTTCCCCGCCTCATTCGGTTTGGCTGCTTCGTCCTTTTCCCGCTGCTCCTTTGCTAGCTGGGTATATTTGCACTCTTTCGTTGTATGGCCCTTGTCTTCGCCACATACGACACAATACTGCGTTCTGGGCTGGCCTCTGCCTCTGCCCCTTCCGCGCCCGCCACCGGAATCTCTACCGCCTCTGCCCTGATTACCAAAGTTTTTGGTTTGGTTCGGCTGGCTTTGGGTTGAGTCTTCCTGCACATTGTTCACGGCGGTGGACTTTGGCTCATTCTTCTGCTGAGTTTGCTGATTCGGTTGATTGGACTTAGGTGATGCTTGCTTGATGTTATACCTTGTTGCCTTCCGTTGCACTAAGTCTTCCTCTGATCTAGCGAATCGCGCATCCGATCAAACAACCGTTTGATTGTTGTTGGTGGTACACCCGACATGGCTTGAGCGCGGGCCCTATCTTCGGTCCCTTGATCGCCGCGGCAATGACGATATCGTCGACACATTCGGCGGTGAGCTTTCAACTTGGATGATCCTCTCCGGGTATTTTGACAATGATTCGTCGTCCGCCGAACAGTTCATGAGATCCGCCGTTGTTTTCTTGTCTCGTTTGGAACCCCCGAAAGGTGGTGAGCAGTCCGCCTTCACCCGATGCCATGAAGTGACCGACAACGGTCGTTGGGACACGAACCGGTCGTATGCTACATCTCATTAAAGCCATGACCAACGATTTTGCGAGGATCATGCCGTTGCCGCCCCGAATGGACACATGCTTCATAGCTTGTAATAAATCTTCTCGGGTTGGACTGCCCATTGAAACTTGGCAACTTCGATTACGTAACCCGGTGGCCAAGGACATCTTTGGATTTCCGGTGATAATGGGGATGCCAAGTCTATTGCTTCGGCTATTTCCCTTCGTGATTTTTCTCCCAGAACGATAACATCTTTCTCTTGATTCTTCCCCGAGGATGATCGGAGGGTCCGAATTTCCCTTTCTAGCTTCTCTGCTTCTTCTCTTGCTTGGTTGATTGCCTCTTGGGTTGCCAGCATTCGGTTTTGTGTCGCCGTCTGGGCTCGCAACCGATCGCGATGCTTTGCCCGGGGCATTCACCTTGGCGGCTACTCTTCTTTCTAACCGCTTCGAGGCCGGGCGTTTTGTACGTCCGATCCTCGAAGCTCTTCGGTTTCTTCTTCTTCGGGGTCTTCGGTTATGCGGGCCTCCGGAAGCGCACCTCCTAGTGCACCAAGTTCGCTTGTGCCGCCCTCTTGATTGTACTTGGACATTGCGTCGCCGGGTCAATGCCGGGTGCCACCACACCTTCGGCTTGCTGAACGGATACTCCCGATTGCAGAGTACCGGACTGCTGTAGAACTTCGGTGGGTGCAACCGAATCTGTGATTGCAGGTTCCTTGGATGACCCTGCACCTGTCTTCGCCTTGCCCTTCGGAGCCATGGTATGTTCGGCGACAACCACGGTGGGCGCCAATGTTGTTCTAAGGCCAAACCTTAGAACCCCCCTCCGGTGGTGAACCTGAATACACTCAACGCGAGAGGCTGAATCTAACTACGAAATGACACACGGAACACAAAGTGGACAGATAAGCTCACTGCATTCCATTATATTCCGATCTCTCTTCACAGTCCCATCAGGGCCGTATTTATAGGTGCCCGTAGGCATTTACATGACTATAATGCCCTTGAACCGCTTCTCCGATTTCTCGCGTGGGTAGGTAGCGGGGCGTAACGATCTTCTTGGTGCTTTTCCCGATTGCGGTCCGAATGGCCGACAACTCCGGCCCACCGTGCAGCGAGCAATCTTCACAAGAGCGACGCGTCGTGTCCCCGCACGTAAAACACATCATCGGCCACCTGGTGCCGATTCGGCTAAGGCACCGAAGCCCCTCTTGCCCAGTGTTTCGGCGTCCGGTGCCCGGTGGCTAATTCATCAATCAACCATTGTCGAGGCAGCGTAATCAACCGAATCGCCCTTGGGACTCTTCGGTTGCCGGACCGAAACGTCCGTTCATCGCCCATCGGCCGGTTTAACGGGCTGAATTGATCAGGCTACCGATTCGGTTGGATCAACCGAATTGACAACTCGTCGTTTCGGCGGGACGGGGTGCCCGGTCCCGGTTGTCACCCAACAGTTACTCCAGCTGCTTTACGCATTGAATATATCAACAAGATTTGCAGTTTTGAGCTCTTCCAGTTGTCCCGGTATTTTGTCTTGGCCGGCGGAGGGGGAAAAGTTGGCAAGCTGTTGCACCTGAGACTCTAGCATTTTGTTGAAGTTGAGCTGATTCTTGATGGCATTGGAAAAGCCATCCATTCTATTGCTGATTGTTTCTAGGACTTTGTCATTTGATGCCAGCTTCTTGGACAAGTTGTCCATCAACTTGCCTTGATTCAAAGACTAACTCTCTCAAAGGTGGCCGATTGTAATTATTGTAGGAGGAGCTTGTTACCTTGGTAGTTGCCCGAGTAATTGCCCGAGTAGTTAGGCCTCGCTATTGATTCCAACCTTGATTCTGCGAGGACGGTAGTAATTGTTGTTGTTGTTGTTGTTGAGGTAGTTCACGTCCTCCTTCAGCTCTGGGCAGTTAGCACCTGTGTGCCCAGTCTCTCCACACTCTTCACATGTCATGCGAGTATCATGTATATGCATGACTTCTTTCTTCTCCGTGGCTCTCTCATCGAGCCTCTTCATTAGCAGGTCCATTTTGGCAGACAACATGTCCACCTCCTTCAGCCGGTGCATTCCTCCACCTCTCTTGCGGGTCTCAGTCCTTTCTTTACTCCAACCTTGGTTGGATGCCATCTTCTCCACAAGAGCTGTGGCTTGAGGAATAGTGAGTGATAAGAATGCACCTCCAGCAGCAGCATCCATGGTCTCACGTGTCTTGTTCGAGCCCATGATAGAATGTCTCGCATAAGCGGCCAATTCTCCATGCCATGATGAGGACATTCGAGGATGTAATCTTGAAAGCGCTCCCAAGCTTCTGGGACAGTCTCATCATGTTGTTGCTGAAAGCTTGATATCTTCCCACGAAGAGCATTTGTCTTGCCCATGGGGAAGAATTTCGCCAAGAAATTGGTGGAACATAGTGCCCACGTAGTATTCTTCTCCTTATTGGCGTAGAACCACTGCTTTGCTCTCCCCAAGAGTGAAAATGGGAAGAGGCGAAGTAGTATAGAATCTCTGGGGACATCCTTGATGGTGAATGTGCTACAAATCTCTAGGAAGTGTTGGAGATGAGCACTAGCATCTTCATGGGCCTTCCCACAAAACTGGCTTGCTTGCACCATGTTGATTAGCGCAGGCTTGAGCTCGAAAGCTCTGTCGATGTCTGCAGCTGGTCCAGTACGGATGTTGTCCGTAGTGGGAGCTGAGAACTCACGGAGTGACTTGTTCGCCATGGCTTCAAACGCTGGTGTCAAGTCTCGAACAAAAGGTCGACTTTCTGCTTCCGACAAACTTTCAAGTTGAGTTGATGATGATAATTGATTGGTCTTCTTCAACTTGTTTTTGGTCTTCCTGAATAAAGCTTCTGGATTGTCAATATAATTGTCAGGAAGAGTTGTCTTTTTCATACATTACCCTGCATAAGATATAAAATAAACGAAAGACAAGGGTAAGGCTGTATGAGTAGAGAATGGTGACAGTGCTCAATCTCATTATCTAGTGCAATGCTGCTCATTATCCATTGGCTTTCAACCTTCCTCGGCAACGGCGCCAAAAATGCTTGTTGATGTTTATTAAGTGCAACTGAAATATGGAGGGTTCCGCAAGCGCACAGAAAATATCATCGTAGCATTTTAACCAGGAGTAATCCAGGTATCATTATTTATAATTTTACCACCGGGGAAGGGAATGCCTTTGGATAATGAGTGATGAGCAATGCACATGTGATAATGGAGAGCTTAACCTTGTCTGTATCAATCATCTCATACAGGGTAAGTGTCACATAAAATATAGGAATGAATGATAATTGACATAAGATAAATGAGAGCAATTAGCCACATGAAATAATAGTAACCATCTTAACTTAGCACTCTAAGTTTATAACACTAGCATGGACTAGGACGATCTAGGGTATAATTCTATGTTATTCTAACTATAAAGTCAAAGCATACAATGATTAGTGCAAGAACATCTAGCAATCATGGCGGAAAAAGGTTACATCTATGCATAGTGATATTACCAGAGAAGACTAGAGACATAGCAATGACTTCAATGTAATAGGGGTATTCTGCTAGACCTATACTCGGGAGAAGGACTACAAATGACTCAACAGGACTGTCACTCCCGCGATCTACCTCACGATCCGGAATATAGGGTGCAATCGCAGATAAATACGGTCTAGGCACCATGCCTACACAATATCTATCACTCACCCATTGGCCTAATGAGCAAGCGCTATACGATCCTATGCATAAACATAATTCTAGTCCAACTATGCTAAACATATAATCAAAGTAAACTAAGAACACTATAATTGAGAACATAATCAAATAGAGCAAAGTCAATTCTGATATAATAGAATAGAATAAAGTACTACTCATAGTATCACGAACAATGATGAATATTACAAGAATGTAGAGGGGAATTACCAAGAACTTCGACAGATCTGGACTCCAAGCTAGGCTTGATTCCCTCTAGATCTATTCCTATGTAGCTATGCTACTAAACTATGGAGCTCTAATTGAGATGGTGGCTCTGGCTTCTCTGAATTCTTCGGATGAGAGAATGAACTCTTGAATGAATATGAATTAGGGTTTCTCCTGGGGTCAGGGGCTCTGAATATATAGCCCTCTAGAATGCACCACAGCCCTCGGATCAAACCGACCTAAACGGACTATTATTATTCATCCTCAAAGGCGGTGGAGGCATAATCCCCGAGACTCAGCCTCATTGGTTGAGGTGGAGAGGCGGCCGCCCCAAGGGAGTCGGCCGCCCCCGGAGGCTGCCGGTGGGGCCCGGCTTCCGGGGGTCACCTTCCGAGTCTTCTAGAGTATTCTTTTTTACCCGTTCGGTCTTTATCTCTATGTAATCCCGACATGTGGGCCTTCTTTAGGTTCTTTCCTGATAACCCCCTGCAGAAATAGACAATCACCAAAACTCGTGGAATTCTCGCGTGTAACCCCTATATCTAATAGGTGAACTCATATTAGTCCTTTCTCTTGCTGCGTTGACGGTATAAAAATGATACTTAATCACCGTCAACAACCTTAAAATACGAATTTACGAATGGGTAAGTCGAGATCATCGATCTGAGAACTCGATCTGAGAACTCCCAAAATCTTGAGCCAGAGAAACTACAACAGAGATCCACCTTTGGTGCCTTTGGTCTGACCTTAGATATGATGGGGTTGAATGCCACCAATCGGCACCCAAAACTGAAACCCTAATCTTCGGCCTTCATTCCACAACTCCAGCAACAGAGTCTGGCTTCTCTGACCCCCACGTCGACTCATCACTTACTGTCCACCCGATCAAGTATTGCTAGTCATCCGAAATCATCAACACGGGCGGGGACTGTAACATCAACGATGTTAATCATGCATTAACTCTGCTAATTATGGACATAATCATATCATTAGCATATAATTACCATCTCAACATGATTTGCTTGATGTTGTTGCACCTTGTTTGACTTAGGTCCTAAGTGTGATTAGTGGTTTAAACTAGAAGTGGTAGCTAGGTCGCTTATCTCAAGTCGGTCCTTAAATAAAGTTTATTGAGAAAAATATTTGGAGAAAACTTTGTGTTGGGACCATTTTATGAAAATGCTTTTTAGGTGTTCAAAAAGGCCAAAAACAGTCTCTAGGCATTTTAAAAGTATTATTTTCAAAGGTGAAAATGGCCCAAATTTGTATCTTCAAATCTAGGCCGATTTAAACAAAACTTTCTTTAGATAAAATATTCCACTCATCAAATGGAGTAACTTTCATGTTGAAAGTTTTTGCCAATTCGTTTTTGTTTAGGAGTTATGAACGCTTTAATATTCGTGCAAAGCCCATTTAAAAATAAAAGAAAAACCCGACAGGTGGGACCCACCTATCATAGTCTTCTCCCCTTCATCCCCTACCTCCCGACCATGGTGTCCGGGACGGCGCGTGCCGCGTGGCCAGCGGGCACCGGTCGCCTTCGCTGGTGCCTGTGCGGCGCGTCGCACCGCGTCCGCCCCGACCAGTCTCGCCACGCGCCTCGTTCCTCCCTGCGCCGCTCGCCACGTGCTCGCCATGTCTCGGGCCGGCATGGGCGGTGCCGTGCCGCTCAGCGTCCCCGCAGCGCTCCTGTCCGAAGGAGACAGCCAGGCCGTCCTCATTCACTCCACTCCTCTCCTTCCTCTCCACCTTATCGCACCGCTCCGCTTCCCCTTTCTCCCTTCTCCTATCGCCGAGATCGAGAGCACGTCCGCCATGGCCGCCGCCAAGCTCGCCTCCGCCTAGCCACTACTCCGGCCGGCCATTCTCAAATCCAAGCGTGCCACCGCCTCCGCCTTTGCATGCTTCGTCTTCGCCACCCTTTTCCCCTGCCGTTTCTTCCCAGGTAGAGGCCCAATCGGGCGAATCTTTTCCCGCCGCGCGAGCGACGCTCCGGGGAGCTTTTTGTCGTCGTTGGGCGCCTTCTTCCCCTGCTTCTCCGCCTTCCTTCCATGCGCGCCGCAGCCGCCGGATTTGGCCGGCGCGGCCACTACCGCCGCCATGCACGCCACCGCCGCCGCCATTGCCGCCGTCGACCGAACTGTGGTGCCTCGCGACCCCATCTTCATACACCACCGAGTGCGGCTCGTCGAGTAGAGCACCCCGGTGCCTCAGGCTTCGCCGGGAAGCTCGCCACCGGTGAGATCCCGCCGGTGGGGGGCGTCTCCTCTGCCACCGGGTCGCTGGCAGGTGGGACCCGTGGTGACGTAGGACGTGACGTCATCTGGGTGCTCGTCTGGGTGCAGTAGCCGGGTGGATCTAGCACAGCAGAGCCTCGGGGTGCACTTCGGGTGCACATAGCAATTAGGGATTCGGTTTTTAAAGAAAAGGATTTTCCAGATTTGTAGTTTAAATCTTGTACAAATTCTACAAGGAGCTAGGAGTGTCCAAATTCAATGATCTTGGTCTTGTTGTAATCCTTATGATGTGTAGTATCTGGAAAAAATATGATATACCATGTTTGGGTAACTTTTCTGCATAGATTTATTTAAAGTTTGGCAATTGGATTAAATATTGTTTATCTTTGGAAATGCATAACTAATTCTAGGATGCTCATAAAAATGTGGTTTTGGTCTTGTTGGTCGTGTATTGAGGTGCTCTGTCTATGATAAAGATATCACATGCATGTTTAGTGTAAATTTATTTAGTTGTAGTTCAAGTGCCTTATTTGGCTAATGGCTTAGGAAATTCATAAATAGGGTCTTTATACCTAGTTAAGGTTTAATTCTTTTTGTGGACTGTTTATATGCCCTTAGGAAGTCATTGATGTGATTAAACCTGAGGATTGCCATACTTCATAGTGCAAAGTATTTATTGGTCCCATGAAATGTGCTGCCTGGTGAATTATGTGTAGGCCAGTAGGGTTATCCAAATGAGATGAAATTTGGATTGTAAACTAGATTTTCCATGCTGTGTCTACTGTAATTTTTGTAGAGTTTTATGAGGTGTCTAGCTAGGGGTTGCTGTTCAACCCATAGTTGCTTAAATTGGAGTTGCTGGTATTGAGCTATGCTTAACATAAGTATAGGTTGGTTTTCTGGGAAGCTCATCAATATATGATAGGTTTGAAATTAGTTTATTTATCTACTGTTCAAATTTGGTGAGCATTGGATGGATAGTTTAGTAGTTATGGCTGTGCAATCTGGGCAATAGGGGTTGTTAATTGCTGCTTTGTCAGGACCTGATTCTGTTGTTGGCTGATTTAGGCTTAGATAACTTGAGAACTGGGCTGTGATGTTTTGAGATGTTTTATGGGCAATTTTATAAGCTTTCCATATTGTCCTCTATCATATTCATAGGGTTTATAGATCTGCAGTTACGAATTTATTACAGCAATGCTGATGCTAAGTCTTTTGTTGCTAGTGAAGCATAGATAAGTGTTGATTGTATGTAGAGCTTAATGAAAGGGTCTTGTAGTGCTTAGGATATGTATGATTGGTTGTTACTAAATATGCTATGAAGGTTAGTTTAGGATGATTATGCCTAGATTTAGGTCTTTGGCTTTACTGGCTTGTTTGCTAGTGATAAATGTAGCCGATTGAACAAGATATTCACATATGAACATTTATCCTCCTTGATCATCCATTATCATGCATACACCGACAATCACGTGCTCATACATATGCACATGCATCATTCCAGGATCACGTGTAGAACATTCATCGTGGAATCGAGGATCCAGAAGGACAAGTTGCGAACGGAGATCCGCACGAGAAGTGATCAAGCACCAGGAACCGACTTGGAATAGTCAAGTACCTGGGGCTCTAACCTCGATCTTCTAAATAAGGCAAGCCCTGGAGCATCCCTCCTATGTTTGCAAATGTTTTACTTTGCGTCCTTTTATTCCTTATGATGCATTAAGTTTATAGGCGTTGCTTGAAAACGTAGTTGCTTCAAGACTACCTTGCCACCAGAAATATCCTACTTTTATGTACAGGATCGACTATCACTCGTGAGGTAGGTGTTACTACCCCTTGGGATTGAGAATAGTGAGATGTTGGATATGAACATAACCATGTGACCATGATAAATCACCTCTAATATACTATGGCACACGAGCGTCCTCGGAACATTTTGAACAATGCCTCATAGATAGCTGGAAGAGCCTGGGCGCTCGACCGCGAAGCCTAGAATCTACTTGGGCCGGGTTTCAACTTCCAGGTATCCATGCTGGCGATGGGTGGTGAGTAACAAGGGCCCGGTTTGTGAGTCCTTAAGATGGGGCGGTGTCATTTGATGGGCGCACGCTTACCTGTGGCAGCCGGGAGTTTCCTTGGTCATGGTGGTGAGTTGTTGATCCCGCGTCTTTTCCCGAGTAGATCAAGGTGACCTAATCGACCCCGATGGGAGTCGTGTGGTTTGTGTGAGGAATACCCCGCCAGCTGGTTTGCAATCGATTATAATCGCCATCGTTCCTGGATAGCGAATAACTTGACTGAGCAGTTACGGTGCCGCAAATAAGATTTGAAATGCGAGTTGGTTATGTTCACTCATGATGGTTTAATGATTACTCAATCAATGCGGTTATGATATAATGTTGATTGCTTCTACCTTAAAATGATGAAGTAGTTGCAGGTGCTAATGTAGTAATGGCAGGATCCAACCTAAGTGGATAAGCTAGAGACTCGGGTAAGTCTTTATTTTCTTTTAGTCGGGTAAGTGTTGTTGTACGGTGGAGATTACCCTCGTCTACATGCTGTTGATGGAGTCGACCCTGAGCTGGCACTGTATTTAAAAGTATAGGTGTGAGTGTGTATTATAAAAAGAGTTTTCTTCCGCTGTTATTTCTGTTTTGGGTTCTAATAATCCTATGTGCGAAATGTAAATAAAACAGGTAAATGGGAACTGCTAAACTGTGGATTCAGGTTTGTTGTAGAGTGGTTTGAAATACTTCGAGATTTCACGGACTACCGGGCTGGTTTGGTTACTAAGTTCTAATTAAGTTGTCACGTCAGCTTGATTAGTGCATTTGTGTACAACTAGTTCACCAACCCGTGCTCTTGCACAGGTTAGAATCTTACTAGACACTAACTAATAAAAGTGTCATATATTAAATATTATTCTCTTCACAAATGTTCTAAATAATAAGCTATAATAGGTACACTATAGTCTATATTCAATTTGATAATATATCAATTGCTTTTTATGTAGTTTTTCTCCATATTCATCATTTACAAAGCACCTCTATTTATCTCTAATGTACATTTAGTTGAAACATTTATTTGAACTATGATGGCCTTAGCTGAAGTCTATATATATTTTAATGAGATGAGCCTAATCAAATTTTGATACTTTTTCCAAACTTTTTAGCTTATTAATTGCTCACATATGACGACTATTATTTACAATAGTGATTAGAGTCTACCGATTTGATGGCAAATATTTTAGGTTTTTTTATAAAAAATTAGGATATATATTTTATTGTTTCTAACGGTTTTATGAGTAATAGGATTTGATTCTATTTTGAAGCAAAATTTATGTTTAGTTGAAACAGAAACTTAAATATATAAACTCTTATCACTTATGTGATATCACAAAGGGAATGTATGCTATGAAAACCAGGCTACTGTGCAAACTATGGAAACTCTAATCAAGACCACATAAATCTAATCTAATGGCTAAGGTGTGGGGGGTTATTTTAGCATATAAACCCCCACACTCTAGCCATCAGATTAGATTTTTGTGGTCTTAATTAGACTTTCCATAGTTTGCACAGGAGCTTGATTTCCATAGCATATGTTCCCTATCACAAAAATCTATATTTTAACTTTAAGCTTTTGCTCAAGTGTTAATTTTAAATCCATATTCAAAATTTTTATTTGTTTCATTACGTGAATATTCTAGGTCCTAGGCTACCCTTTTAGCTCTTCCAATGGCATAAATAGTTGTTTAAACATGCAAGACGAGTCCATGACACTCAAGACGTTGAATTTATTATATTATATTAATATTTTTATTGAACAGATAAACTTTGAAATTAAATTACTAATATTCATATGGTACAACCGTTGAATCAAATTTTCTAAGCTTTTTTTTTATGTAATGTCTTGCAAATTTTATTACCATTATTATTAATATAGCTTAAAGTGAAGATAAAGTGTCATTATCATGTGATTTGATAGTGATGTTTTTCCATGATCTAAATAATAAGCTTATCAAATACATATTTATCCTAGAGTATACATGTATCCTTGGTCTATGCAGGGCAACATAACTTTCTTCACAGTTTTAACCTATTAATATTGCGAGAAGTGTGTATTTCAAATAGCTTTGAGCATATATTGTCCTACTGGATGTTGAATTATTTTTCATTATAGTATATATTAGCATTTATACGTATATTTGAGAGATCCTTTTTATTTTTTATAATGGTTGAAATGTATCATTAGGTACAGAATATATATGTTTAATATAGTTAATTTGCATGCAAACTTAGGGTATTATAATTATAATTTATAAAAATATTGTGGGATTAGTAAATTATTTTTTACAATTATGCAAGTTTGATATTTTGTATATGCACTTTTTGATAACTCCATGGATCATACTCCCCTAAAAATTTTCAACATCATTAACATGTAAGCTCAAAGTAATAAAGTTATATTAGTATGAACAAAAAATTATACGTCATGGTCGCTAATAAGGATTATATATCAAGTTCAAAACTATTATTTTCATTTTTCACAATTTTTTCCCTGTTCTAATCTCACCTAAAGTTTACAATAAGTACTTGGAGAAGACAAATTAAATCGTAAATATGGGATGACCAAGTTTAGTATAACCTAGGAGATAAATAAGACTGTAATTATGGGATCTAGCAATATATGACCATACCTTTATTATGCAATGCAAGTGCGACTGATGCCAACGTTTATGTCGTAGACATTGTACATCGTGGCACCGGTGTCCTGAGTGTTCACATATGCCCCGCATGTATGGCCACTCGTCCTGCACATACTTGTCATGAATGCATGAATGGCCTCTTTGCTCGCTTCAATATATATGGATATGTATGCATACACGTGTCAGGTTTAGAGGGTTCACCTATCAGGCAGATGAATGCGTCAAGATGGATGCATAAACGCACGAACGTGTAAGCAGCTATGGAAGACATTGGAGAAGATAACAATTAGATTAGTTTTCTCACCCATCATGGAAGATGACCTGAAGCTATCGCCGCCATTTCTTGATCCCTTACTCCTGGTGCCGATTGTCCTAGCTTCTTGTTCGTGGCTCCAAGACACGATCGCAGCTCATCTGCGAGACGGCGTGCCCCTTCTTTGGATGCAAGATTAGAAGTGATGGCAGCGGCTGCTGGGGCAGATCTTACTTCGCTGCCTCAGTACTCACTACACCACAGCCCAAATATAGCGTCAAACAGTGGGTCGTTATAAGCAGTTTCAACGACTTACAGTCCGACGTTATAAACTTATAGCGACAGATATATCTGCCGGTGATAGTGGCGACGCTAAAAACTTTTAACATCGGACCAACTTTTAACGTCGGACCATCAGACGTTATATAAAAGATATAACGACAGACTTTCTGACGTCGGACCATCTGTTCTGACGACAGTACTAACAAAGGTCGAACAGATGACAGCAGCTGCATGCAGTTGCATTAATGCATCAGCCTGACGATGACGTTGTGGTAGTGGTAGATATAGAGTATATCACGATATGTACATCACCTCTTTCACATCCACACAACAGAAAGATTGACCAGCAATCAGATTGCATCTACTCTATACAGGTGGCGGCGACAACATGTTTTCAGGAGGGATAAGAGAGCGTGTGCTAATAGGAGGCAACGATGCCAATAGGTTTCTACGTTAGGATTTTATTTAGAATACGGTAGGATAATTGTCAATGTTTAATTATGAGTCCTTTCACAATACTTGAAATCGCCTCTCATCGTCTTCCATCGCCTCAATAAAATTTTAATTTTATTCCTAAATGGTAGGTTAGTCATTTCGCACATATACTCGGTCAGCCCCACTCTCCACGCTGTGCCCCCTCCCCCGATCCGCCTGACCCCTCCTCCTCCCTCTGCTCGCAACGCAGGGCTCCATCTCCCATCGTCCTCGCCAAAGCCGCCACCGCCGCTGCCGCCGCACTCGCTCAGTGCCACGCCGCAGCCATCTCCCCGCGCCGTGATGGTGACCGGTGAAGGCAGTCTCCATCGTTGGCTCTGCGGGGTTGGGCAAGACAGCCCTCGTGAGATCGCCCCTGCAGCGCTTGCCGCTGTCGTCGTCGGCGGCGGCCAGGCTGGCACCGCGGCGGAGCGACGTGGAGGAGATCGCCGGGGAGGACTACAGCTGCGTCATCACCCGTGGACTCAATCCCAAGATTACGCACATCTTCGAGGACCGCGTCGTCGAGAGCCGCGCCGACGCCGAGGCCGGTGGTGATGGTGGTAGCTACGGCGCCTGCTGCTTCATCTAGGTGCAACAAGATGCTGCTCTCTGGTTGCATAGGTGAAAAATCTCTCTCGTTTCTGATCATTTGTACTGCAAATCAAGTTTCCCACTTGTTTGTGCAATTGATTGATTTACAGAAACTGCTAAATATTCAGTATCCTTTTGTTTTGATTGTGCGGTTTCAGTTCGTTGCTCATTCAGATCATTCAAGCTGGCTGAATTTTTAAGTTTTATGTAGTCAGCATTTGAGATCATCATTGTTGGTACATTTCTTTTGACTAGTGATTTAGGTGTCTTGGATTGGACTAGTTCCATGTTAACTAACATATAAGTAACAACTATTGTTCAGAAATAATGAAAATGCTTTTGAAGTAGGACACAAGATAAGATCATGGTCATATTCTATTGTCAACCTTCTTAGTTTAACAGCGATGGCTTTGGCGGCGACCGCATTGTCCATGATCTATTGCCACTCAGTCCAGCAACATCTCATTTTCATCTGGCCTGAAAGCAACATGATTCGGATTCCTGCAAGTAGTTTAAGCTTCGGCATGTGGGAGCTAGCACCACCTTGTAAACTATTTGCAGCATGTGGCTTGGGATAGCCTGTGACTGTGAGTGACACACTGACACCGAAGTGATCCTAGACCGTTTCAGGATGCAGAAAATTTTGGATTGAATACTGGCCCCTTTTTTCTATGGTCCATGAACCGTGACATGACACTGATATACAGATTGTTGTCGTGGATAGCATATTTGTAATCATATTTGAATGCATGCATCGATAGCCTGAAATGTTACTTATCAGTTATCACACACATAGACAGACATAGAGTTTCACATGATGTTGTCTCTTGGATGGATTTATCAGTTATCACACACATAGACAGACAACTTTGCAGCAACCAATGGAACCAAGAGCTATTGAAGCCCTGAATTCTCCGTCCTGAGTTTTGGCTATGTTAAGTGATAAACCATTCTTCTGCTTATTGAGAAACTTTGATCTGAAATGGATGTCGTTTGGCTGTACTCAGAGGTGAACACATGATATCGAGAAATGTTGAGCGGTCTATCAACTTTGATGCAGACAGATACTATTGAGTTCATATGCCATTGTTTCATCTGTTTAAGGCTGGGTCGTCTGAGGTTCATGTATTAATGGAATTGTGCACAGAATCATCCGTGTTCTTGTTTTTTCATTCGGTGAAATTCATTCTTCAGTTCTTTTTTTTTCTTTCCGGGAGATGAGGACTATATTTTTCTAAGGTCGAACCTTAGAACCCTATCGGTGGAAAGCCTGAAGCTAAGTACGAAACGAGATACGGATCACACGAAGTAAAGACCACAATGGACTAAAAGTAAATCTCATTGTATTCCATCTCTCTCTGATCCCCAACGGGACGTATTTATAGAAGCCTGTAGACTTTTACAAGACTCAAATGCCCATGGGCCTTTGACCCTAAGCAAATGCACGTCCAGACGCCAGGGGCTTAACCGTCATGTTTCCACAAGCTCACTGTGCCCGCCGAATGGCCAACAATCCTAGGCCCACTCCTCAGCGACTAGCTCCTCCACGGCTGTCGACCAGGGCTTGTTCACGCGTGTACAAGCGCCTCTTCATCCTGTGCGCTGCGCTGAACGCGGTGGGCCTCGTGCTCGCCGCGATAGGGCACTTCCCGTACGCCAATGCGCACGCCACCGTCTTCGCCATGAGATGAATTGCACTTGCACGGCCAACGAATCCTAGCTTAGCCAAGCAATATCCACATATCGACCAATCTATGATACTAGCGACTCTTCAAAAGCTGTTTGTTTCTATTATTTTGCTTCTCCAAAAGGTCCACAAGCTCTCGGTAATTTCCCTTATTTTTGGACTCTTCTGATTCATCATGACCTCGAAAAGCTAAACCTTGATGCAACAAGAATCGAGTAGCATCAATAGCAGTATTCAATCTCCTAAGATATTCCTGTTTAGTGGCATCTTTCTGCTTGTTGAGAGCATTGGCAATGGACTGATCAGGCTTCATCAAATTGTTACATCTTTTGACTGCCGTGTTATGGAAACTATTAGGTCGGATGCCTACATGATCTTGTAGTCTAATCGATTTGTTAAATCCGTCCCAACCATCTTTTGCAAATGCATCATTCCCACCTTGGCCCTCATTGCTATCTCTGAACAAATAGCAATACAAACAGAAACACTTATCCACCTTCTCACTATACTCAAGCCAATCATACTTTGTGAACCATTCAGCTTGAAATCGACGTGGTACACCTGCTATGATTTTCTGAGGATATTTAAAACCAGGTGGTGGTCTAAAAGGGCCTCTAATCAAATACTTCCTCCTTATCTCATATTGTATCTTCTCGCCAATGTAATCTGAAATTTTCCTTCTATTAGCCGGATCATACGGAAGCTCGTCAAAATTTACCTCATGTCGCGAGATCCTTAATTATGGGACGTTGAACTATATTGTTGGCATTTGTTGCATTTGCATCTCTTATTGAAGTTCCTATTCCTTCCTCAATATTCTCCGTTACATCTCCTGAGGTGCCTCCGTCATTATCACTTGTCGGGGTCAATTTCCTTTTCACAAAACGATCCATCGTGATTTGATTGCCTATAAAATTATTTACAACCAATCAATAAACTTTAAAGCGCAAATAGATGTTGAATACAATTAGGGAGCACCGTGGTGGGCGAGAAGGAGCGACACGCGGCATGAGTGCCGCTGGGGCGGCGTCCTTCGTTGGCGCGGGCTGCGCGTGGTGGTTCATGGGCAGCCACCTGGTGGACCGGCTCTCTCGAGCGCAGCGATAGCGTGCTGGTGGTGGACAACAACATGGTGGAGCCATGCGAGGGTGCCCATCGTCCGTGCCCACTGCGCTCCCCCCTGGGCCAACCACCTTCTGTGCATGGGGCCATGGTGGAGCCAAGGCCTCCATGGCAAGGTAGGCGAGAATGGATCTGGAGCCTCCTCCTCCCCTTCTTCTTTCTTCTCTCTCTCCCCCTCTATTCAGTTGTTCCTTTGTTTCTTTTTCTTCTTTTTTTGTTTCATTTTGTTGCATATGCTTGTTTCAACAACACCATTATGGATGTTTCGCCAGCACAAGCATTATGCATCTCTCTCTAGTGTTTCAACAAATGTTCCGCTTTTGGTTCACCACCGATCCCATGTTGTTTCAACGGGTTGGAGTTGAATGTTTCTCACAGTTTTCATTTCCCCCCAAATGTTTCATTGTGTCTGGTTAGGTGTTTCACTTTTTTTGTTTTGGTTGCTTCACTACGATTATGTTGTTTGTTTCAACAATATGTTTTGTCAGTAGCTAGTAGATGGGGTTTCAATAGCCTTGTTCTGTCAGTT
Organism: Themeda triandra; assembly: GCA_018135685.1. Lineage (NCBI taxonomy): Eukaryota > Viridiplantae > Streptophyta > Magnoliopsida > Poales > Poaceae > Themeda > Themeda triandra. Next base: position 66,541 of record JAENPR010000559.1, on the reverse strand, counting down.
TCATCAGCTTCCCCCCTTTGTTTCGCAAAAGTTGTTTCAACATATGGTTCTTCTATGTTGCAGCACATGTTCTTCTATGTGTTTGCAACAGTTTTTGCTTCTAAGTTTGTTTTCAGTTTTTTGCTTTTTATTTTTTTGTTTCAGCAGTTTCCTATCTTTTGTTTCTACTTGCTTCATTATTTGATTGTTTCATTTTGATTTCCTTTTTTGTTTCCAGATGAAGTGCGGGTCATGTTTCGGAGGCTGTGGTGGCCAAGGGGGAGCAGGGGATGTGTGGGTCGCCGGCGAGGGTGAGGGGGTGCAGATATGTCGGAGGCATGCAGATGATGGCACGCATGCATGCTTCGGGCGGCGAAGGTGGCCGTGGATGCACGTTGTGGGGAGGAGGGTGGGGGCGGTTGGTTTAGCGCCTGAGTTTGTTGTCCGATTTTTCTGTGTGAGGCCGGGTTACGTGAGTGTAGGCGGAGGCGTGTGTGTGCGGATTGGGCCGAGTTGGGCCGCGCTGGAGGAGCGTCCTATCGATAGGATGTCCTAGCGGCAGCATGACCCAATATAATTATGGGTCGAACAAGCACTAGGACGTCCTATCGATAGGACGCCCTCCCGCACGGCCCAAGTCGACTCCAGAACGCATGCCACCCCCATCCCGCACGGCCCAACTCGACTCCAGAACGCACGCCACCCCCGCTCCACCTCATGTGCTCTCGAACAGCAACTTGTGTGTGCCCGAAACGCCCCCTAGCATGCATGCATGCCCCTAGCGCGCAGCAGATCTTCACAACCTCCCACCGGGCGACCCGTAAACAGCACCCTGGCAACGCCATGGAAAGGGGGCACAAAAAATGGAGAAACACTATAGTTCGCGAAAAAACTGCTGAAACAGACATAGGCCCTGCTGCAAAACATCAGCAAAACGTCTTGTGAAACAATAAGCCGAGGGTTACTGCAACACTCTGGTTCACAACCTGTTGAATACACATGAACAAATACTACTGAAACATGAACAAAACATCTAATGGAACAACATGTCGCGAGGTACTGAATCACTTTGGTTCTCGGAAAAAAAAACTATTGAAACACAAAAATGGACAAACAACAGTAACAACATCTTGTGAAACATGCCCGCGAGCTACTGCAAAACATGCAGATTTGAACCACTGAAACAACACTGAAAAAATATAAAAACTCCTGAAACACCCTGCCGCGAGCTACTGGAACATGCAGATTTGCGTTGTTGAAACAACACCGAAACCCGAACTGAAATGCAGCCACTAAAAGCTCGCTGGAACACTCACCCCCACCTCCTACTGCAACATCACCTCGATAGGCACTGCACCAAACTAAGACACAAAGTTGAAACAAAAAAAAAGAGATTAGATATCGATCCAGAAAAAGGAAGACGAGCATGAAGAGGGGGAATAAGGGAGAGGAGTCACCGGCAGGGAATGTCGCCACCATCTAATTCACCTCCGACTAGACTCCACCGGGTTTGTAGAAGAACGGGTGCGAGATCGTCACCAGAAACCGAGGAGCTATGAGAAGGAGAAGGCTTACCAGGCAGGGTCCGCGCGGATCCACTGTCGGCCTCGCTAGATCCGCGGCCGGCGCCACTAGATCCCGCTCCACCGCGACCGGATCTGGCGAACCCGCGGGCACCCCTGGGCCACTGCGGCCGAATCCCCCTTCCTCCGCAGCGGCAGCGGCCAGATCCTGCGGATCCGTGGCCGCCAGCGCCGGCCTTCTACAAGCATGGAGAAGGCGGAGGCGGAGAGGGAGGGAGCAACCACAACCGGGAGCGCGACGCAGGCAGCGAGAAAGCTCGCGCGGAAGACTCGAGGGCGTGAGCGCAACGACGCCGGCAGCTGTGCGCGACGACGACCTCAAGAGAGCAAGTCAGCAAATGCAGCAACAAGTGGGAATCGACACGGAAACGACGAACACAGCAACGCCCCTCGTCCTTTTTACTCGTACCCCAGGCGGAGCACACGAGGCCCACGAGCGCGGCCCATTACGCGCTGATGCGTCCTATCATTAGGACGTACCATGTAGAGCATTACCATATAATTATGTTTGCAAACTATTAAACGACCCAACAAGTACTGTGTACATACTACAACAAATTGGGTTGTCAACTACAATACTGTATCTAATTCTCAAAAAAAAACTACAATACTGTATCTAACAATATCACACTATGTTACCTTCTCACAAATATCACATACACACGGCGCTTCAACGCAAATCAAAGATTTGCAGTCAAAGCCATAACCAACCAGCTGCTCATCAAATATCTCACAGGAGCGTAGTGTGGTAAACAGAGACGTCTTCCTGCTCTTGGGAATGTCCTCCTGTCATGACCATGGGACGATGGTGCAAACTGCTGCCTGCGTTCTCTGAAGAGGCATGTCTATTGGCACCCATTTCAACCAAGATTGTCAGACTACTCCTTTCCAAACTGGTGTTTGCAGTTCTGAGATATGGGCTGAGGGAACTGCTCTCATCTTCCGGTGGTGGCCACATAAACCTTGGCTTCTCAAGGGGCACGTCTGGTGGCGGCAACAACTTGGTGATGACCTGCAGCGCCTCCATCATGCTGGGCCGTTCAGAAGGGTTTGGACTGCTGCATGCCAGTCCGAGAAGAAGCAGGCGTCTGGCATCGCTGCTGTCAAACTGCTCCGTAGCGACCACAGGGTCAACAGCTTCCAGGAGCTTACCCTCCCGGTGAAGATGCCACACCCAGTCTGTAATGTGGTCAAATTGCGCATATCTACCAAGCGGCGGCTTGCCCGTTACAATCTCAAGGATGAGCACTCCAAATGCATAGATGTCCGTCTTTCTTGTAGCCCTCCCAGTATGCAGATACTCATGCGCAATGAAGCCAGGCGTGCCCCGAGGATCTCGGTCGGTGTAGGAATTCCTTCCTGTGTCCACAGTACAGGCAAGTCCAAAGTCCCCCAGCCGTCCCTGGAATTTGGAATCGATCATGATGTTGCTTGCCTTGATGTCGCGGTGGAGCACCGTAGGTTCATACTCATGATGAACATATTGCAGTCCAGTCGCCACATCCATGACTATGTTGTAGCGAGTATCCCATTGGCAAATAGGGCAATCCTGCTGCTGATTGCCACTCCGAAAAAGATGTTGGTCCAAGCTACCGTTAGGCATGTACTCGTAAATGAGCAGAGGCTCCCCTTTGTTGTAAGACCACCCTGAAATTTTATGCACACATAAAAACATACATTAGTTTCAGCCTTACAGTGAGGCTATATGTACTTTTACTCCCCTTTATTTAAGAAATTCCAGTAGGTGTTTCACAAAAAAAATTGTTCAAACCTTTTGCTGAAAAGCTAGGCTAAAAAGTACCATTCGCTGATTTGTTGTGAGAGAAAAATATTGTACCCGTGGCTCTGTTGTTAAGTTGTTGCAGGTGAGCAGACGTCAATGTGTATGACTAGTTCTATCCCCCTGGGCCTTCCCCTAGCTAGAAGTAGTGGTTGGCTTCAACTAATCCGGGTGGTTTGGCATGACCTAATATGTTATGTTTGATGGAACAAATATATCAAACTTGAGAGTAGACTTCTTGCAATTTGAAGTGTGACACTTGTCTATGTTGAAAACACACCACCCGTGTGACCTTTATATGTTGCATTGTAAACTTAACTACCCTTTTATGTAATAGACTTGTCTATGGTCATGTATGATATACCCATACCCAATCCATGTGATTTATATATATATGTATGTATAGTGGGACACACGGGTGGTGTGTTTTCATGGCCTACTCTGTTAATTAGTGTAAGCCAATCCGATCAATTTGACTTTATATTGTTTTCAATAATCTCACATGTAAGTATTTGTTTAAAAAAAGGTTTGATGGTTATTATTGTCAATGATAGTTGCAATCCTTGAAGAATCGATAAACAGATGTTTCTATTTTTAGTTTGAATTTCTATGTGCTATCTTTTGTTTCTAGTGTGTCTTGTGAATATATAAACTAGAGGCACTAGAATTCTCTCTAATAATAACTTAGTTGTAAGATGTGTAAATGATCTTTGTAAAACATACTTATTTGTGACCATGGTGGCTGGGGCTTACCAACGAGGGGGACGACATTCTTGTGGCGCAGACGGTTGATGATGCTGACCTCTGCTAGGAAATCCTCGTAGCGACGGTTATCATCCCGCGTGAACTTCTTGACGGCAACTTCCATCACCTCTCCTTTGATAGGAGCGGGAAGCCTGCATCTGTACACGGCACCAAAGCCGCCTCGCCCCAGCTTCATCGTCTCGTCGAAGTTGTTGGTTGCCTTCTGAATGTCACTAAAGTTGACTTGAATCGGCACACCTGGAAGTCTCTGCATTGACTTAGCCAGCTGATCCAAGTCCTTCTTCCATCTCCTGTATTTTGAGTTGAAGTACAAGTACACAGTGGTAGCCACTATGGCACCCATGGCAACTGATGATCCAAGAACAACAGATACTATGGTGATAGTGGATAACTTCCCCGAGTCACCACCTGGGATCACCTCGACTGTGGAGTTCCATGTGTGGAGTTGTAAAAGTTGCTCCATCGATGAGAAGAACCCTAAACAGGAGCCGGATCGACTCGTCATGTCACTAATGGGACGGTTTATGGTGGCTATAGGGTTGTCCGGCTTTGGCTTGCCAGCTTCGATGACATAGACCGACAACTGTATACCAACACGGTCATACTCAATCCACACGGTGTAGTTGCTCATCGCACTGGAATTTTCAGGCGGCTGTATGGAAATTTCTATCCAGATAGAGTAGTAGTATGATTGATCTGGAACAATGAAATTATTATAGCCATGAACGAACGTTTTGTTTACTGGCCTATCAACTAAACTGATGTTTATGGACACTGGGATGTTGTTGTCGATAGTGGAAATAGGGTCCAAGGAGCCTGATCCTGTTAGTCTTATATCGGTAAGAAAGTGGGATGGTGGGAGGATGCCGAAGAAAAGGCTACCTACTTTCAGCTGCTTGCTAGGCCGATAAATGCTCATGGTGAAAGAGAATGTGAAGGAAGCCTCATGGAGGTCCATGTCATCGTCGTCGTTCTTCTCCCAAAGTTTGATCCATCCAGGGAGGATAAAGTACATGTTGTCGTGAGAAGAGTTGAAAATAGAAGTAGTACTTTTCTTGAAAGAACCAAGCGTACCAAAGAACGGGATATCATCACTGGATGAGTTCGCGAGGACAACGTAGCCGGGCATTTGGTCGAAGCTTGCGTTGATGCTGGTGTTACCCCGCTGATTTTGGTCGGAGGTAGAGCATTTGCAAGGTTGGGCATGGGAGCTGGATAGCAGAGGGGGACATAGGATCATGAGCAACAAGAAATTGATGCGCAAACGATGGGGGAGAGGCCGTAGTAGCCGAAGAAGGAGCATGTGAACCTGAAACCAGGCCATCCTTGTGTCTAGCTAAGCTGCTTTCATATTCCTTGTTAAGCGCGGCCTTGCCCTCGCTTGCCCGTTATTAGCTGCTTTATACACAAAAGACTCGTGCCGAGTGATGTGAGTTCAAGATGAGGCATACACATCCCAGGATACATTTGGAAAACTTGAGCACTGCTACCGAGATTCAAGTCACTGGACCATTCCGTTTGTACGTGACGTGTCTATGTGCAACTGTCATTCCACACGCGCAAAAGATGGTCGTCGCCTCGTCGGTACCACAAAAATTGCCGAATGGGCATTACCTCGAAATACATCATATCGTATGAGCGAAAGTGATTGTAAAATATTGGTGGTACAAACAATACCCAGGAAAGTTCGCGAGTCTCTACGTACATAGACAGAGAGATGAAGTTAGATATAATTTCAGTGTAATAAGTGGCCCTGAAAGTCGTCCTGATATGTATCTGTATTTTTCTTTTTGAACATTTTCTGCAAGTTTGACAGTAGTATTCACTAGAACCGCAGCGATGTGTGGCAATCAACTAACGTCTGCAAGCTTACAATAGTATGAGATCCCTTTATGTATCTTTCTGCAAGTGGCCAACGGATGGAAACCTAGGAAAAATATATATATTGCGCACAGCAGCCAGTGACGTACTGCCTGCTGGATCAGGATTGCGTACATCAGTACATCCTGAAACGCTGAAACATCTCGGTACTAGAGAAACGGACCTTTGGGTTGCTTAAGTGATTCTAGTAGCACTCATCAGATCCTAAGGCCCTTCCATAACGTATTCACTAAACGATGTCCAAAGAGAAGAGAAAAGGACAGAGCATCACTCGGCGCACGGCGCACCGCAGAGGCTGGTGCCCATTTCTAGTGATGCTAAAAAATCTATGGGAGCTAGAAAACCGTGACCTTACTTTATTCCATGTGGGCCGCAGCTAATGTAGATGGCTTCAGTTCCTGTGTTTCGGACACTGCAACAACAGTTCAAAAGTCGATGTTTGAAATCTATCCATTATTGTCAACTTGCACTACTACAGAAATAGTTTCCACGGCGGGCGCTTTTGCTTTCCCACAGCGGGCAAAACGGCTCCGCCGTGATGGAAAGGACACATAAAATTGAAAAACGTGTCGAAGGACGTCGTCTCAAAAAAAAAAAGGACGCATAAAATCCTGGCCTCACAAAGGTGGGCCACCTCTCCCGCCGCGGTTAATCGATAAACCGTGGCGGGCACCTAACGAAGCCCACCACAGTAAATAGTTCAGGAAAAAAAAAACACATCCATGAACCCACAGACGAGCCCATTCTCGAGCCCGTCGGTGAGCCCGTTCTCAGGCCAGTACCCGGGCCTAGATTCACTCCGCGCCGTGGCCGGTCTGTATCCGCCGCTAGATAGGGTAGCCAGCCTGGATCTCTACGTGTAGCCACTGCTTCCCGAGCATCGCCGCGCCCCGCGATGCAACCCAAGCACCGCTGCCGGCCCACCACGACTCCATGCGCCATCAGATTTGGGGCGACCTCGCCGCTGCTCCGCCGCTCGATGGAGAAAAAAGGGACAGGGGTGCCGGATCTGGAAGGGAGAGAGAGTGAGGGATGGATCCGGACTGGATCTGAGAAAGGAGAAAGAGGTCGACAGGGCATACATTCTCCTTGGACGGATTGAACTCCTCGATCCTCGCTAGAACCGGTGCTGGCAATTGGGATCCACCCGTTGGGGCCGCGATGTGCCGGATTGAGCTTCTCGCCGGATCTGCAGGGATTCACCTTTGTGATCCTCCAGCCACTAGGATCCACCATGTGCGCGAGGCAGAGAGGAGGTGGCAGACCTAGATCTCCACGCGCACAAGGCAGAGATGGAGAGGGAAGGACAAGCACCGCACGGCGGAGAGGAGAGGGGTCACGAGCACTGGGGAAGAGGAGAGGGAGGTGGCAGGGGGAGTGAGAAGCACAGTGGCGAGGGGGCATAGTCGTGTAATGAGAGGAGTGGGGGCGGAGTCGCGTGGGTGGATGGGTGCAATCTGGGAGTGAGTCGCTCGTTAGGGTTAGAATTGGGGTGATGTTTGACTAAAGTTCATCTATGTATATACGAAGGCAGCTATTGGGCCTAAGCCTTAACCGAGGCGGGTCATACAGGATGTCCGCCATGGTAAATAGATTTACCGTGGTGGACACCTTAAGACATCCACCTCAGAAAATAGGTTATTTACCATGGCAGGCATCTTAAGATGCGAGCCACGGTAAATTGATTTTTCTAAAGCGGGCAAAAGTGTCCGCCTCAGTAAATAAGGAATGCCCGCCTTAGTAAACGTGGGAATTAACCATGGCGGAGAGAAAAATGTGCCCACCTTGGTTTAGTTTACGGGGTGTCTTGTAAAATCATTTCTGTAGTAGTGTTGTCAAGCTCCCTACAGTTGCTAGTTGCTATGAACATCTCACCAATGACTATGTTGCACCTGAGTAAGACGACATTTATTAATTAAATAGATATTTTCTAATTAGAAGGATCTTCCATACCCCCCTCCTCATTGATCAATATAATCAACCACTTACTCAGAAGACATCTACATTGGAGTTTAGGATTAAAGATTCCTAGCCCACCAAATTCTTTTAATGTATACGTAAAATACTTCAATTAGCTAGACGATATTTCTTCTTTTCTCCAACACATTGGTAAAAAAAGTGGGAACAATGTTTCTTCTTGTGTTCTTGTGTTCAAAGATACCAAGCACAACCTTCAGTTCTTTGGCTTTGTAACATATTGTGGTCTAAAAACAAAATGGTGCCATCCACATTAATTGCAGGATTGAAAGACCCTAATCAACCAGATGAGAAAGAACTCATTTGATTTGACCATTAAAATTAGCTTGAAGAGTCAAAGTTTGGACAACGGATCGCCATGTCTTACTCCTTTTTTGTTTGGAAGAAATGTCTAACATCATCATTTACTTTGATATTGACACTATCCCCCTAACAATTTGGTCAATCCAATGACACCAAACCGGTGAAAAGCCTTACATTCTAAATGTTTGTTGCAGAATAGACCATTTCACTTTGTCATAGGCTTTATCAAAGTCTAGTTTAAGACAAACATACAACTCCACCCACCACGAGATGGGAACCATGATGGAGACCTTGACTTTAGAGGCCACCCTAGCCAAGGGCGAGTTTAAGTGAGTTGGTGGTCACTCAACGTGTGAAAGCCATATGTTTTCTTGGGTAATAAAGATAACTAGTAGACTAACCTTTTAATAAGTGTGTGAATAGGCAAGGTTAGGTTCACACCAATGAGAGCAAGGCTTGAAGATGGATGAAGGGTGATCATTCAAGATGGAGTAAAAAACTCTCACTTGGAAAAGAAGAAAGAGAAAAAAACAAAATCCAAGATGTAAAAGCAAAATATAAATAAGGAATTATTTTGCCGGTTTAACTGCAATAGTGTATGTGTTTGTTTTTAGGATAGAAGGTCGTAATATCTAATTAGCAACTCGGTCACCCAGAGGCTAGAGCCACTAGGGTGTTGACCTTTGTGCATGTGCATTATAGGCCTAGTGACGTGATAAAATAAATCATAATAAAATAAATGATATCTATACCTATCTATAAAGAGAGAAAATCTCCTTCTGCCATAATTTTCATCCGCCACTTTTTTCTTTCGACCTTGCCTCCCTCTATATCGTTTTAGGTGCCGTGAAGGATTCATGGTAAGTTACGTTAAAAAGAGAGATTAGGAATATGGAAGAAATAGAAAAAAAAAATACAGGGTACTAGATGTAAAACTGCCAGAGAGAAAGAAAAGGCGGAAGGATCTTAATAATTTTTTAAATAGATCGGGGTTCCTAATGCAAAATATTCACAGCTACATGGGCCTCTCCTGGTGGGCTTCTTTTTTCGACGTTGGGCCGGCTTTTTGTAGGCTTAACCAAGCCATGCAAGCATTTTTTTCTTTTCTTTTGTTTTTCTCTTTTTCTATAAAAACTAAATCTTGCAAAATTAACCAAACTCATAGAAAAATAAAAAAATATTGAACCAATTTTGTTAGCTTCACAAAAAAGAGATATATCCACAGATATTATTAATCTTATTATATTATGCATTGTCTATAGGTGTGTTTGGGTTTTTTATTTAGACTTTCCTAAAAAATAAAAATAAATATATAGTCAAGAGAGAAGATCCAGAATATATCTAAATTCAATGTAAAAACTAAAAGTCGCAAAACTATAATATTTATTCGACTTTCTTAAAAATGAAAAGTAAAAATATAGACAAAAAAGAAGATCTAGAATATATCTAAATTTAATATTTGTATAAAATGTAGTACTTCCTTTTTTATCACGGGCGAATAGTTACTCTTTGCTCTGTGGCCATGTTTGTGAGTTTCCGTTGTCAAAAGTGTAAAATTTATTGTCGTTGGATATACCAAATGTGAAGGTACGCCATGAACTTATTTTTTGCAATACTACATCGACAAGCTATAATGAAAACTTTTATGTAATGAGATAATAATTATTTCTACCTTCATTCTCTTTTCTTAGCTTCAATATGTGTATTTATTAGATGATTTTAAGGGTATCAATACATGTGATCATCGATGGTGTGTATGCATATAGTCGTCGACGCATTGAATATAAAAGATAAAAATGGATGAGTGATGAAGGTGTTAACAACTTAAGAGTGAAAATAGCGAATGGATGTAATAGAAATCTAAGCACTAGAGCATGGCTCTTTTGTTTTTATGCTTTTGATTGTAATCTTGGAACCCCAGCGATGTTACCCCGGTGACTATTGCTTTCTATGAAAACAGATGTTTTTTCCTTTTTTAAAAAAATGAAAATAACGACCTGTTACAACGCACGGACACTTTTGCTAGTTTATATAAAAATTTTAAATAACATGAGCGGTCAAACAAGGAGACTAATAAAATTCCAAAACAACACATTTCATTTTTGTAGGATGAGTACTTCGCTTAGCCCACAGAGCAACTGTAAGCGGCCTGTGCGCGCAGTGCACACCGGGGGCCATGGCGCAGTGCAGTCTGCTGGGCCGGACCAGATGATTTTGACGACTCCAGATGATTCAAAATGGATCTAACTTATTCTGGGCCGGACCAGATGACCATTCTGAGTGGGCCGCCCGCCTTCTTCAGATAGATCCCTCAGAAACTCCGGTGTGAAAAACGGCAGAGGCGCCGCAGGCAAATTCGCTGCTCTCCCTTCGGATGACAATCTGATTTGATGACGTTATGATTCAAAATGGATCTAATTTATGCTACTGAGAGCTTATGAAGAAAAGGGTTTCACATTGTGTGTTCACGAAAGGACAGTCAAACTCCCTAAAAACGACAAACGAATAATGGACCAGAACCTCAAGCAGAAAAACAGCTGAACAAACACACAGAAGAACAGTTACTATACTTCCTTAATTTTCTTCCAACACAAAAGAACTAAATATCTTGAGTAAAATGCATCCACGGTACTCAAACTATTGGCCTTTTCCCATCCAAGTACTCAAACTATGAAAACGTCTATCTAGGTACCTCATCTATTGTCAATGCACACCAGAACTCTAAAACCTGCCACGTCAGTGCTAACTTTTCAAAAAAACCCAATTGTTTTTCCCTTTCTCACTCCTAGGTCCTTCCTATGCCTCAGCGTGCTCGACGCCAGCAAGCCCGTCATCGACGCCGGCCATTCGTGGTGCGCGCGTTCCAGGCTGCCGCCGCGTGCTCCTCCACCATGCAGGCGCGCCACGAGCGGCTGCGGAGGAGCTCCCTCGCCATGCCCGCTCCGTGGCGGACCTACCCCGCGCACGGGTCCGCGGCGTCGGGGTGGAGCTCCCTGCAGCTCGCTCTCGCGGCGGCCGGGCGGAGCACCCCTGTGTCTGCCTGCGCGGAAGGAGAACGGGGAGGCGGGCGACGAGGAGGAACCGGGCCGCGCAACGCGCGTCGAGGCGGAGGACAAGTGCGTGGCGGACGCCCTTCCTCGGCGCCCGCTCCTTCTTCTCCTCCGCCGCCGCCACGAGCAGCACCACGGGGCCGACGTGGCGCCCGTCCGTGGCCGCTCGTGCCCTCGCCGGAGGCCGCTGGGCTCGCATCCGCGCGCGCCGCCGCTGCGTACGTGCGTGCGAGCTGCTGCCCTGGCGCGCGGCCGCGCGAGTAGCCGAGCGCGGGCGGGCTGCCGCCGCTGCGTGCGTGCGTACCAGCCGACGGGCTAAGCTAGCTAGCTGCTCACATGGAGATGCAGGCCATCAAAATTTCGACCCGATGAGAAAATTCAGTCGAACAATTCTGACCAAATTCAACCACGGTTGCATGTTTACAACAATCTTCCAAATCTTTTCGAGAGGAAGAAATCCTACGCTAAGCTAGCAACTAACGGGAGTCGGGCACAGGCGGCATGCACTTGGCACTTGCCATCGCGAGCACGACGGGCAGCAGCTAGCGCCCTCAGGCACGGACACGCCTGGCCATCGTCTGGCGTCGGTGCGTCAGTCAGAGATGCTGAGCACGGCGTAGCGCGCGGCGCGCGGACGTAGTCGTCGACGCCGCCGCGGCTCCAGGCGGCACCGTGCGCCAGGGCGTCGTTGAGCCACTCGGCGTGCGACAACGGCTGCTTGCTCCGAGCGCCCACTTGACTGCGGTGGGTCGGCAGCATCAGCGGTGCGTGTGCGCACGGCGTCGGACGCGCTGATGATGGATTGCTGGCGTCTAGCAAGCTGAGGCAGAGGAAGGACCTAGCAGAGAGGAAGGGAAAAGTAGTAGGGTTTTTTTTTGAAAAGTTAGCGCTGACATGGCACGTTTTAGACTTCTAGTGTACATTGACAATAGATGAGGTACCTAGATAGTCGTTTTCATAGTTTGAGTACCTGGATAGGAAAAGACCAATAGTTTAAGTACCGTGGGTGCATTTTACTCAAATATCTTCTTGACTTCAGGTTCCCCCTCCTCGCTTCTTCGAAATGCCTCCTTGATTTCTCTCTGAAAATCGACGAAAACACTACAACTTAGAAACTGATCGCAGAACGAGGATCGAGAAAGACTGGATTTGGGATGAGCTTACAAACAGTGCCGGCCCTATGGGGGGGCAGTAGGGGCGACGGCCGAGGGCCCATACGAATTAGGGGCCCAGACCCAAGTATGTAATACACCCCTACCTTTAGTCTTTAGGTAATTCAACGTGGCCCATCAGCCAATGAGAAGGAGATCGATCGACGACATTTGTTCCGGCGACTCCAGCCGCCAACGCCCGTGCGCCGTGCCCGACCCCGACCCGACGCTGCAGCTTCTCTTCTTCGGTCTTCATGATCGCGACCTACTCCATCTCCATCCAGCGGCGCCGGCGGTGACCAGGCAGCAGCATACATTGAAGCAGGGCGCAGGGCTCCACGCTCGACGGATGACGGCATCGGCAATTCGACATCTGATCTCGATCTTGGTACTTGTATTCGTTCCAGCCTCCAAATTGTCTAGGCCCTAGGGTTTTTTTTCCTTGTTCACTAATCACTTTTTGTGTAGTACTTTGTACAATTGAACTTATATAGTTATTCTTGTTGCTCTTATAATTTAGGTCAGATACTATAATTTTAGAATGTTACCTAAGAAACATTAGTCTGGGGCTGCGAAAAGAAAACGAAAAAGACAGGAAAAACAGTTTGTGAAATCACAAGAAGGTGCTTTAGAGGGGCCGTCGCGACGAGTTCGCCCAAGAGCCTTTAAAAATATAGGGCCGGCACTGCTTACAAAATCACCTGCATGCTACCTGGAAAGTGATCCAAGAGCTCATTGCGAAACTGGCTTCGAGCAAGAAAGAGGTACATTGGCGTGAAGATCTCCTTCTAGTTGAAACTAGATATTAATTTTTGGAGTTTGGTGCCCCAAATCGGACTTGGCCTACAGTTCGGTGGCCACAGTTAGGTATATCTTTTTTTTTTCAGGGAGACAGTTAGGAATACCATTAATTTAACAGTATATCATCACCAAGAAGGCGACGAAAAAGTTACGGAGAATAAAGCAGAAAAAAAAACAATGAAAAAAACGTTGCATGCATGAGAACATGATGGAAAATAGTAAAGGAAAGAATTTAGGCCCGCTATCAGAAGTAGTAGAGGAAAGAACTCAGGCCCACATAGGAACAGTGAGAGGGCCTGTGCGCAGTGCACACGGGCATACGGGCCATGGGCTTCGACCCGCAGATGATTTGCCGACGCCCGCATTATTCATTCTGAGTGGGCCGCCCGCCGGTGTTTTGTTTTTGTTTTGTTTTTTATTTTTTTGAGAGAGAGAGAGAATTGGCCCCCGCCTTCTTTGATATGGACAATCCCTCTGAAACCCAAATGTTGTCGGTCCTTAAAGGACACTCTTAAGTCTTAACGCCATCATTTCTAGGATTGGTTCCAGGACAAAGTATGCTATCCCTTAGGATGACAATATGGTTGACGACGTTATAGTTCAGAATGAGTATGACAGATAATCAGTGGTGCTAATACAGAGGGAATTGCAGTTGATTGCAGGCATCTCCTAATCACCACGGCACCACACCTCAGCTTATCTACCTCAAAACATTTACTGTATCCATGGAATACTTACTTCTTATACAAATCGTCTAATTTATGCTACTGAGAGCTTATGACGAAAAGGATTTCACGAATACTGGACCAGAACGTCAAGCAAAAAAAAAACAACTGAGCAAACACACAGCTTCACAGTTACCACACTGTTCGTTAATTTTCATACTACACAGAACTAAAAAAAAAAAAAAAATCTTGATTGTTCGCCCCCTCAGCTTCTTCGGAATGCCTTCTTTCACTCTGAAAATCCACAAAAGTACAACTTAGAAACTGGTCATGGAACGAGGAAGACATGGATCTGGGAAGAGCTTACAGAATCACCTGCTACCTGTAAAGTAATCCAAGAGCTCATTCCGAAACCGGCTTGCGAGCAAGAAAGAAGTACATTGGCGTGAAGATCTCCTTCCTGTAGTTTTTCATACACCAGTAAGCAAACACGAAGAAAGATTAAAGGGAAACATAGAGGATAGTACTGGAGCTACTGAAATTTTAGCCACACGATCCTTTCTAATTCAGAAGAGAAACAGACTTACTTTCCACCCTCTACAAGACCTTCTGCAGCCTTCTCTAGGAAATTTGAAACCCTCTCGCTGCCCTGGGAGCAAGACCAACGTATTCCAAGGCCTTGACCTGAACAATATCAAAAACAGACTCAGTGCCAAATCATAAAGTGTGTACTGTCCCCTACTAAATTGTCAGTTGTCATCCTGTGATAGGGAATGAAACTTATTTGATTGTGCGGAACAACTAGATAGCACAAACAACACATCAAGTTTCTGAAAAACTAAACAAACTATTTATTGGCCTCACCATTGTGCGAGTAATCATGCGTCCCACAGAAGTCAGACGGAAGCTACTCAGGGAAAATCGGCTTGGATCCAAGGGCAAGTACCAAGGCAAGGGGGAATCTTCAGCAAGATCCTTATCCCAAACAACCTGCATGATGAAAAAAGACTTATACATCTACACACACCGGCTAAGATATGAAACTGCATCATATCAACCAGAAAGAAATAGCAGTAGTGTATATTACTTTGTCAATGGTGCATTTATCCCGAAGTGGACTGTGGCAGAACATGATCAGAAAACAGAGGAAAGCATGCTACCTATCTTACCTCAAACCCAGCGTCTTTTACTGCCTGAAGACATTGCCGAGTGCTTCTGATATCTGGCAGGCCATTGCCAAGCTCAATTTCATCCTTGATCCTTTTGTGGGTTGCATTGTTAGGATCATAGTGATCAGTAATGCACCACTCATACACGGCAAAGCATTGGCCAGGCTTCAACACACGATATATCTCCTTATAGCAACCAACCTTTGCAAGAAAAGTAGCAATTTAGTTTTCCATTACAAGAGACGAAATTGATGATAAACCTTAGTAAACAAGTGACAGTTTGAAAAGGTTGAAATCTTACTGGATCAGGTGCATGACATGTCGCCTCAATGGCATAAACAGCATCAAAAGTGTTGTCATCAAACGGCATCTTCATGAAGTCTGCCTGCATTACAGACAAATAAAAGTGTTTCCCATTAGCTTAACAGTAATTGAAAGAACTCCATTTACAGGCATCAAACTTATGTTAAAAAGAATGGCATCTCCACAAAGTCTGCCTTTATTATATGGCAAAACGTGGACAATATTCTAAACTCCATTGTAAGAGCAACTTCTTTATAGTTTATACAGCATTGCAAATGCATAGAACTATTAGTGTAATAAAAAGAGGCTAATCACTCTATCATTTCCTACAGAAATGCAACTGCAAAGGCTAATTGATTAACACCGAAGGTAGCTGACAGAGTAGCAAGGGCTAAAGCAAGGAAGAAATGTGCTAGTGGATAGGCTAACTGTACCTTGACAAAATCACAGGTTCCACTCACTCCTGCTATACGATTGAGCTCCTGAATATTGAAATGTCATGTTAGCGTATGAGCAACATGATAAGTACTGTAACAATGAAAGGTGTTGATTTAACAAATGTGTTTGAAATGACCTTTCCCCTGGTTATCTGGTATTCATTGTTATTCAATCCAGTAACTGAAGTTGAGCTGCACAAAAACCATTGCATGATTCAGTTGACTGTGGGTTTTAGAAGAAAATGGATAAACCCATGAAATAAAACAAGTGCTATAAATAAAGACCAAAACCATTTAGCAGATAGAATCCTGAAAGGCTAAAATGATCTACATTTGTAGAATCCTGAAAGGCTAAAATGATCTACATTTCAAATCAGAGGAAGTCATAATGATTAACCAACCCTAACACGTTGGCCACATGTATTAAAAAGTTACAGATGAGGACATCGAAATTCACAAGCATTAAAGATCTTTGACCCCAAAGAATCAAACCTAAATCTTGCAATTTCTCTCAGTGGTCCACCTATTCCACAGCCCACATCTAAAACCTACAGTTGATAAATAAAAAGGCACACCTCTTGTTAGTGAAGAGCAACGAGAAACATTGTGAATTAAATTTTAACAGGGAAACTGACCTTCATTCCTGGTTTCAAACCAAGTTGCAGGGCAAGAAAATGCTCATGTCGCTTGATGCTTTCGCGTAAGGATTCTCCATTCCATCTAACATAATAAGCATAGTTCAATTACCAAAGCACATAAATAAGTACAAGTATATAACATTGTGTTAACTCTGTCCTGACAAATGAAGACCAACCATTTACTTTATATTATGCAAGGGAGTCCTCACCTGTGAGCAAAGTGGAAGGATTCACCCCATCCATACTCATAGAAGCTAGTGGCGAGATCATAGTATTTATTAACCTGAAAAGTCAGGGAAATGTCAGCTTCCGATATATATCTTATCACAAGTATGTAAAAAATCTTATCACAAGTATGTAAAAATGCCCAGAAGCAAATAGCCTCAACTCCAATGATGGTAAGATTCATAATGAGGCTATGAACAAAAAACATGTTTCAGCACCACTGATTTGTCATACTAAAGATGTACTTCTGCCGAACTTTTAACTATTTTTCTAATAATATATTCTCAAGGGAATCTAGTCAAGTAGAATTGCAAGCTGAGAAACCTTCGGTTGTACCAGCTGCAGCTGAATAGAGATTTATAGTACAGCTCGAATAAGGGGAATCAAATTTACACAGCATAAAATTCTGTCTTCAAAAGGTTATATTACCATATCGGTATAGTTGGATTTCCTCGCTTCTTCCTTCCCTCCATAGTATCCATGATATTTCTCATACCTATAAAATAAATATTAAAGTGAAATAAAGATATAGCTATATAGCTAATGGCACTAGAGATTGTCTAGCAGATTCGCGATATGTCTAGGATTTCTCGTCATAATGAGAACCTGCAGTAATCTTGTAAATAGCGGTTGTGAGGAGTTTTCCCAATCTCTCTACAAATGGACGAGTGTCTCTTGGGAAGGGAAAGAACACGAGCATCCTTGAAGCAGGATGCTAGTTCCATTTAGCCATTTGTACAGTTTGTTTCATGCAAAGGAGAAAAATGAATATCTTGGTAGCTCCTTAATGGCATGTACTATAACCTGGCACATGGGGGGCTATTGTGAGCGGACCAGAAGCTGTCAATAATGTTCTGACAAACAGTATGCAGTTCAGTACCATTGGCAATATAAATGAAACTCATTACAACTTGGCTACAGATGGTGACATAGCAAAGGACATTCATCAGATGCTGACATCTTCCTACCCAACAATTAAGGGAACAGTAAACAAGTCTGCACATATGAAGAGCTAATATAGATATCTTGCCAGCGCGCTGTGACACAAAGTACGGGATTTCAAAAGCCCTCGGCTAAAAGAAAAAGGGAGCGGGCAGTTGAAATATTGGATATATTACAGCTTGAATGGCTAAGCTAACTAGTAACAAAACATTTCATTCACAAAAAAAAGTAACAAAAACATTTCGGTGAAAAAAAGCAGTAACAAATAATTGGCTGCTATAAAAGATCATATGACTATATGAGGTAAGAAAAAAAAAACAAATATCAGCTAATCAAGATCCTAACAGGAAGAAAATCCTCTAAAATATAATCCTGAGAGCAACAGTAAAAAAAGGAATCTTTTCTTTTAATTAGACAAAAGTACATACAAATACACAAAAGTTGCCTGGAAATCGAATTCAAATCTGAAGGCCACAAAAGCAAACATCGTCAGGAGCTGTGCCGTATCCAATAGAATAGAGACATAAAGCTGGGCAGATCCAGGAACGTACTCATCGACGGCCGACTTGACTCCCTCCTTGTCGATCTTGCCTCCGAGGCCAGAGGCAAGATCCAGCGCTCCCGACTTGGACATCGTGTTCGTGTAGGCGGCGGCGGCCGGGGACGGATCAAATGTGCCTGCAATAACTGCTGTCTGTCAGAGACCGGGGTCCTCAAGGCTCCACCCGTTTCTTGGAGATATGTAGTACGTGGAGTCGTGGACAGATGTAAAGGATGTCTCTCTCTCCTCTCGCCCACACGAAAGGAGTGAAAAGGTTTCGGCAAAGCAAGTAATCGAAAGAGTGATGGCGACTGGGCGAGTGGCGTGGTGTGGTGTGGGCTGGTGGCAATGTACAGTAGAGAACAACAAACGGGTTTCAGAGGTGCGGAGGACAAGACAGAGAGGAGGCAGACACGTCAGAGTCCACGGCGGAGGAATCGTGAGGGGACTGGACAGGGCGGACGGACGGATCGGGGAGGAAGAAACCAAGAACGGGTTTCGGGTCTCTGTTCCTATCGACGGCGGAGAGGAGAGGAGAGGAGAAACGGTTCTGCAAGGCCAACGACCGACGGGCAATCGATTTCAAACGTAGATAGAGGGGGCGGGGGGTGGAGAAAGCTGACCCGTGGGCGGAAGGCGGACAATGCTCGCCGGCGCCGGGGCTGACCGGCGGCGGAGGTGCTGGGCGCCTCTCTGCTGACGCGGCGACGGAGACGACGGGCGGGGGCAGGTGGCGGCGTTCACTCTGTCCGAGGTAGAGGAGAGGGGCTCTTGTTCAGGATTTGGGCAAGATCGCGTGGATGGACGGATGAATGGATCCACCCCACCGCGAGCGGAGGTGCACGGCGATTTTGAAGGTCCCGGGATTTTCAAGGCGAGGATGAGCGCCGGGCACGGGTGTGTGTTTGGGTTGGCAAAGAAATCTGGAGGTCAGTTTGGGGATATCACATCACTCGATGCGGGACATGTGGTGTGGCGCGTGAGCTCCGGCGGCCCCGTGCGCAAGGTGGACCCTGCAGCAATAGGAAAAAATTTCTTGGTTCCTCAGAAAATTGATCCCCTATTGCAAACACAAGAGAAGAATGGCTCTCGTGTCCGGTGATTCGGGCTGTGACAAATGAGTAATGCAAAGTGATTTGCTTTGAAAAAGGATTTTGCATTGCTAAGTATACGGGGAAAAAAATCAGTGTTGTGGATTTAGGAACATAATTTCGTACCACTTAAACGTACAGTGGTCATAATAATGGTGACTTCGTGACGTTGGCTTGAGGCCGCGAGTTCTAAGCCCTTGGACACGCTAGGGTAACCTTAAACCAACCAGTGTAGATAGATGTACACTATCGGTTTTCAAGGTAACGCATGTAGAACAACCATTTTTATTGGATTTTCATGCACGTCGTTCTAGCACCCATTTCTGACTGTCCATGTTCACAACCTGTACAGTGCATTTGAACCATAAAAGCATAGCAGGTTCATTCAGTACAAGATGTACCTGGAAACAGCTTAAAACGACTTATCAAATGAGACAGAGTAGTATTAAAAAATTGATTTCTCTCCTCTTGAGAGCTTATTTCGTGGAGGTGTTTTTGAGCTATATTTTTGTAGGAACTTTTTTGAGCTATTGTTTAGGAGAGCTTGACTCAAGAAAACAAAGGGCCCTAGCAAACAAGACCTAATAATATGTAGATATGGATGTTAAGCCAAAATTTGTAGAATTCAAATTGGGCCACTCAGAGTTGAGGGGAAAGGAACTGCACCGCTTGAGGTCGTAGTCTCACTAACTAGTACGTAATAACTAACCAATGTGCATAAAACCGTGGGTGGCGATGACGACGAGCGTATGGGGGGCATATGGGCTCACTATCAACACCATCATCAATGTCGTTATGGCACCTCGATAGCTGTGGAGGAGATAGTCGACAAAGAGATGACCCTCTAGATACGTTTGCGTCTTTATAGGAAGTAAGTGTTAACTAAATTTGTATGAGTTTTCGCTTTTTAAGAAGTCAAATATTTAGAATATTAGTATAAAAGAAAATATAATAAGTATTTATGATGAAACCATAGTTAATATCATTATATAAATTGATTAATTTATTTTTTTAATAAACTACTTTGAAGATCCAAATTCAAATATTACTAAAATTTTTGTACAATTCTCAAAATGAATCGTACAGCGACACTCTTTCGGGAGCAAGTGGTAATAATGTGAGGTTTTGGCGACGGCACGCCGAATCGTATCCCATTAGAAACTCTTATCTATTTTGCTGGCATTGCTAACAGGTTGCGTATAGTGAGCTCATGCTTATGGCGTGCGAGTAATCCTGTTGACTGTTGTTGATGACTACAGTTGACAAATGACAACCGTACAGTACCTAGATGAGGATTCTCTTCTTCGATACAACCGATGCTGAGATCCAGTACAGCACGCACCAGTGTTCCAATACTGCCCTTGCGGACCGGGGTGATCGTCTGGCAAATATGTGGGACGCCAGATGTTGCCACAACTGGACCCGTTTGCAGACCAACGAAAACCAAACTATGCAAATGACCCTGAAAAAAGAGAAAATTACAACCCAGTCGGACCCTTTGCAGACCAACGAAACCCGAAGACGTCGCCGCCGCGCGCCGAAGACGTCCGGAACCACGAGCTGGAGAAGGCCCATCGCCTGCTGGCTTTCGTAGGAGTCGGTTGAGACACCCATCTCAAGAGATAGGATGAAGCCGGTTGTAGCGCGTCGACTGGGGCCACACCCCACCCCATCCAGCTCCTGGATGCAACTTCGCCGTCGACGAACAGCCCCGCCGAGGCCAAATCGAAGTTGATCCAGCCGGCCACCTTCCACAACGCCCAAGAGTTGCCCTGCATCCAAGAGAAGAAGAGCCGCCGGGTCTGCCGCCAAGAGACGACGAGCAGCAGGCGAGCTCGGCCTCCCGTGTCCCAAAGCCATCGGCAACCAACAGCTCGGGGCACCAAAAGAAGAGCCAGCGCAGATCGACGAACCCACAGGGGCCCCGGATCCACGCGGCATCAGACTCACCGGCCCACCGCCGCCACCTGAGGCCGTGACGACGAGGAAGAGGAAGGCCACGAGAAGCTTATTCCACGACGACGGCGCCGCCTCCCCCAACGGAGCACCGCCAGGGCAAACTAACCCTAACCGGCGATTTGAAGGTCGCCGGCGGGAGACACAAGCACTAGGAGCTAAACCTAAGCCTATACACATCCTACCGCCGAGGTGCCAGGCTCCCCTCTCCTCTCCGGCGCCGGCGAGGCCACCGGAGGAGAGGGGGCCGGCGGATCGATGGAGGAAAAGAGGGTTCGCCCTCTGAATCGCCCGGTCGCACTGTAGCGCAGGGAAAGCAGAGGGGAAAAAGAAAGCCTCACAACTGGACGGAGTTGGTGGCATGGCGACAAAGCAGTGTGGCCCCTATATGCCCTTATTCTATTTCTACACACTATGCGGACAAATTGACAGCACAACGGCTCGGTTTAATATAATCCATATACATCGGTGGTGCGTGACAAACTAAGCACAGCAAGCTACTAGTAGTCTCGATCATGCATGATATGATGCTGTGTATAGTTGTACATATTATTACAGTGTTTAGAGATAGTATTTGTCTCTTTGCTGAGTCGTAATAGAAATAGATATGATCGATCGTCACGGCTAGATGAGGGACAGATGGGAGTGGGACAACGGCGCCGTCCCCAGCCCTTGGCCAGCGTGGCCACTCGGCACTATGCCACTTTGCAAGTTGCAACTTGCTGTGGGCTGCCGGCTGTGGCAGAGAGGCTACCTCTTTTTTTTTTTTTTTCTGACAAACGAGTGAGACTACCGTTGGTCCGTTACCCTCACACAACCAGCATGGCTGGGTGCACTGACGCCCCCCCAATGCACGGTTGTTTTGCTTGTATACATATATACATATTCCAATTTATAGCACAAAAATGTTATTTTTACTCATTTTTTAATTGAAAAGGTATTATTTTAGTTTAAAATAGTGTAATTTTTTAAAAAAGCTGTTGAAATATATTATTATGTATATTTTATTACTCTAAAAAATGTGATCACATTTGTTCGGCCTCCCTTAATCAAGATCACTGGTTCTGTCACTGGCCTGAGTGCACACTGCACAGTTCATCCCCACATCCAACGACCTGAGCACTGTTTGCTTTTGTCAAGCAAATACTTTTAGCTCTACAAAATAGCCCTGGCCTAATACTCCCTTTGTCTCGTTAAAATCGTTTTATACATCTCAGACTTCTTATTTGACTGCTCATCTTATTTAAACCGAATATTGACGGGGCATTTAGGGAATCCGATAAGTATTGTGGACGAAGCTACGTGATCCGAGAGAGTGGCGATGCGAGAAGAGCGCCTTGTGCGAGTAACCCGCTGCATATGGAGCTAAGAAGGGGTGAATGTAGCGACTGCTATAGGAATCAGCAACGTAATCCTTAAAACGGATACACAACAAGAAGTGTGGGCGATTCAGGGAGATGATTTCAGACTTGCAATGGTTGGAGGCTTAGTCCATGATCTAAAAAGACTTGATAGCTAGGAATTTTACTACCTTTAGTGCCAATTATGTACCCATTCACGTGATTGTATTAAACTAGCCCATGAACTAGCTTCTTTAGGGAGCAGGAACCATGATTTGGCGCCCTATGTGTAGGCTGGAATGCCAGCGTCTATCTTTGAGTAATAGAATACAATTTTTTATATAAAAATATACACTTTATTAGATTGTTATATGAGCAAATTTTTTTTTGTCTTTGGAGAAAAGGAATATTGGCAATTGTTTGCGCTCTTCCAATTTGTTTTGTTTTTTGTTTTCCCCATATTCCAATTCGTATTCGATTCCACAAATACAAAATTTGGATACAAATCAGATCTAGCTCGCTCGCGTGTCGCGTGGACCGACCGTTCCTACCAAACCGGTTCCGCCCGTGCTCCCGTCATCCCGTGTAGGTGGGACCCACGTTGCATTGTATACGTGGATCACCAATCACCGTCGTCCTCCGTCTCCAGAGAAGTCGATCTGTTCCTCAACCTCCGCACCCGCCCTCCGCCGTTCCGGCCGCCGAGTCCGCCCGCCGATCCAGATCAGGTAACCCCGCGCCAAGATCTCGCGTTGCTCCCCCTCCTCCTCCTCCTCGCGGATCGCTCGCCGCGGAGCCGGGATCCCCCTTCTGGCCGCGCGGATCGCCGGTCCTGCTCCGCGCGTGGGATAGGCCGGTTCGCTGACGCGATCCCTGGATCCCAAATCTTTCTCGCCGGGATAGTGTGATGCGAGCTCTTATAATAAGTCGCGTCTCGGCGGATTTGTTGGTCCCTCTGCCTGCGCGCCGGAATATATCTGGATAATGGCATGGAATTACGAGTCTGGCGTAATGTGTTGTGGCGATTTGGGTTTAGATACGCGCCTTTTGTTTGATCTGATGTTGAGGTCTGTCTCTCTGATTCTGAATTATGGTTCTTTTTGTTTTGCCCAGGCCAGGAGCTGAGAGATGGACGCCAACAGGCGCCAGAGTGGGATTCAGCAGCTGCTGGCCGCGGAGCAGGAGGCTCAGCAGATTGTCAACGCGGCGAGAGCTGGTACTGTTTCCTCGTCTTTTTGTTCTTATTTGATACTAGTCATTGCAAATATACATCAACAACCTTGTGAATTAGTTCACATTAGACAGCAAAAACCTTGTGAATGAGTTTGTTCCATTCACTTAGACATCCGTCTCTGGTCCTCGATTAACTCGTGTACAGTGAGACTGAAGGTAATGTGTTGCTTCGTTTCTGAACTGTAGCAGAAAAACAAAATGGGATCTTTTTATGATCTGATTCCCATCAAATAGGACATTGTCAGGCCATGCCCTCTCACATCAAAGTTACAATGTATAAATTTGCATATAGCTACCTGAGCTGAGATCATGATGTATTTAGTGTCCAACTCTGCACAAAGCAATCTTTAGTCTAAAGGGTGGGAAAAGAAGTTTACTTTTCTTTTTCCAGTATGCAAAAGCATGTTTAACAAAGATAAAAGGTAAAGAACTGTGTTCTCCCTGCAGTAATGTTTTGGTGTGTTCTACAGCTAAGTCGCAATAAAAAAGGTTCAAATCTTGCTTGCTTTTATCGGTCCCATTAGCAAAAATATATTCTATCTGAACCATGTGCTGTTCAAACGCCTTTGAAACTTGTTTGGTGCCACAATATACAGCACCTGTTCTGATTGTTAGGCCATGCCCTCTCACGCCAGAGTTTATAAATTTACCTGGGCTGAGATCATGATATGTTTAGGGTCCACCTCTGCACAAAGCAATCTTTGTTTAGTCTAAAAAGGAAAAAAGAAGCTTACTTTGTATGCAAAAGCATGTTTAACTATGAGCTGTTTTCTGGTGAAAATTTAATAACAAGCCTAAAAAGTAAAGGACTATGTTCTCCCTTTCAAGTTTCAATAGACTGTATAAACTTGAATGTTTTTGTGTGTTCTACAGCTAAATCGCAATAAAAAAAGGTTGAAATCTTGCTTTTATTGGTCCCATTAGCTAAAATAATATGAACTATTTGCTGTACAAATGTCTTTTAAAATTGTTTGCAAATTGTCAGCTAATAGGAAGTTAAATAGCCAATCCTTCTTTAACCCCCCTCCCTTCCTGTTAATACTGAAAACATGAATTTTTCCTGTGTTCAATAGCTAAGTCAGCGAGGCTTAAGCAAGCAAAAGAGGAGGCTGAGCGGGAAATAGCCGAATATCGTGCCCAGATGGAGGCCGAGTTCCAGAGGAAGGTCGCAGAGGTATGCACACCTGCACATCCTGTTCTGTTTTCCCCCACAGGATTACAGGACCTCACTTCTATGTCTTTGTGACTACAGAGCAGTGGTGACTCTGGTGCAAACGTCAAGCGCCTCGAGGAAGAGACTGCGGCGAAAATCGAGCAGCTCACCCAGCAGGCTGCTAGCATCTCCCCAGATGTCATTCAGATGCTTCTGAGGCATGTCACCACCGTGAAGAACTGAGGAATGCTGTGCCCAAACTATGCTTGCGAGCTTGTATCATCGAATCTATTTATTTTTGTCAGAGTGGTGAGGAATAATATGTCACTTGTATCCATATTTCCTTTTCATCTTGACTACGGAATAAGCCGTGACTGGTTTTATCAGACCTTGCCATTATTTCGTACAGTTGGTAAATAATATATTGTTTTAAATTGGATTCTTGAACAAACTATTTTGTTGATTCCCTTCCGGGTGTTGCTGTTTTCTTTTCTCGTATGAGATCTGCAAATGCATCATGGAGTGAATGAAAGCTGCTCCACATGGAAATTCATGGTGTTGCTTTTTTATATTATTTTATATCTTCAAATTTCCTCCCCCAAACCAATGTTGGCACTGAGCGTGGTTTTGGAAAAGAAAACAAGAAAAATGGTATTGTTTTAAATTTTTAATGAAGTAGAAACTCTGGAGGAAGTTTCAGTTTTGCTGCTCAACTGGTGAAAGCTTAATCCAACTGGACATGGATATCAGACAACTCGTCCATCAACCATCTAGGCCAGTACTGAGGTTCCCAAAGGTAACTCCAATTATGCGTGACCACACCAGTTGGGCACGCTACACCATTGTATTTCCTGTAGCACACATACATTTATCATTCAGATCTCAGAACATGACCATGCCCATTATCTAAACTGTGTGCCCTGAATGATGCATGCAGGGTGAACAAGTGAACATGTGCGATCATTTGGGGATTATAGTAGTTCTAAAGAAGCATCAAATTCCCATTCTTGCTGACCTCCTGCCTTCAAGATTCCCTTTATAAAACGTCCCTATCAAATAAGCCCTATAACCAAAGCCGTAAGTATTCCGCCACCGCATAGAATGACTGATCACTGATAATACAATTGCACCAAGTCACCAACCAAGCGTCATGACAGGGTTCACCTTTTTAGCTGCGTGTGAAAAACTCCAAGCAAATCGACATCTGCGCTACTCGAAGCAACCACCAATCATGCTGCTCGTGAGAACCAGACGCCTCCTTCTCCAGCTGCTATTGCTGCTCTCCACAGCTTGGACGGGCCATGCCGCCGCGGACGACGTCGCTCTTCTCGCTTTCAAGGCCAGGATCTCCGGCCACTCCGGCGTGCTGGACTCGTGGAACCAGAGCACGAGCCACTGCAGCTGGGAGGGCATCACCTGCAGCAAGAGACACCCGTGGAGAGTGGTGGCTCTGGACCTCAGCGCGCAGGGGCTGACCGGCACCATCTCCCCCGCCATCGGCAACCTCAGTTTCCTGCTCTGGCTGAACCTGAGCGCCAACGCCCTTCAAGGTGACATCCCTCCCAGCATCGGCTCCCTGAGGCGCCTCCAGCGCATCGACCTCAGCGAGAACATGCTCACCGGCGTCATCCCAAGAAACATCAGCCGCTGCATTAGTCTACGTGAGATGTACATGGGCGACAACAAGGGGCTGCAGGGAAGCATCCCGGCTGAGATCGGCAACATGCCGTCGCTCTCGGTTCTGATGCTGTTCAACTGCAGCTTCACCGGAGCCATGCCGCCGTCTCTCGGGAACGTTTCCCGGCTGACCAAGCTGTCACTCTCGATGAACTACCTGGAGGGATCCATCCCTGCAGGCATCGGCAACAATCCATATCTGGCTGTGCTTCAACTCTCCATTAACAATCTCTCAGGTTCGCTTCCACCGTCCCTGTTGTCCAACCTGTCGTCTCTTTACTACTTCTACGTGGCAGAAAACCAGCTGCATGGCCGTCTACCGTCCGACCTTGGCAATGGCCTTCCGAGCATGAAACAGATGGGGATTGGAGGGAACCAGTTCACCGGACCTCTGCCACGGTCAATAACCAATCTCTCCAGGCTCCTGAAGCTCTACGCAGGATTCAACAGCTTTACTGGAACTGTCCCAACTGAACTTGGGAAGCTGCAAGACCTTCAGGTGTTTGTTCTGGATTTCAACATGATCGAGGCGAACAACGAGCGAGAGTGGGAGTTCATGGCTTCTTTGACGAACTGCAGCAGGTTACAGATGCTGACCATCGGCGGGAACCGATTTGCAGGGAAACTACCAAGTTCGTTGGCTAATCTGACGACCAACCTTCAGTGGTTACGGACTCCCAGCAATTACATATCTGGTATCATCCCATCTGACATTGGAAATCTTGCAAGTCTTGCCAACCTTGATCTTGATGATAACATGCTCACTGGGGCCATTCCTGAAAGCATAGGGAAGCTTACACAATTGATCCAGCTGTATCTGAATTTCAACAACTTCTCAGGACACATACCATCCTCCATCGGGAACCTCACTGCTCTCTCTGAAATTAATGCAAGTGGCAACAGCTTGGAGGGGTCAATTCCACCCAGCATTGGAAATTTGAGAAAACTTTCAGCCTTAGACCTGTCCAGTAACAAGCTTACTGGTGGTATCCCCAAAGAAATTATGGAGCTATCATCAATCACAATATCTCTTTCTCTATCTTACAATATGCTGGAAGGACCGCTTCCTTCAGAAGTAGGTAATTTGGTAAATCTGAAGCAGCTCAGCCTATCTGGAAACAAACTGTCAGGTGAGATACCTGTTACCATTGGAAACTGCAGAGTCCTGGAAATCCTAACCATGGATGACAATTCATTCCAAGGAAGCATACCTGCTACTTTTAAGAACATGGCAGGCCTGACTATACTGAATTTGACCAACAACCAACTGAATGGCAGCATCCCTAACAACCTAGCAACCATCACCTACTTGCAGGAGTTGTACCTTGCTCACAATAATTTATCAGGATCGATACCGGAACTCTTTGGTAATTCAACCACACTGCTACGTCTCGATCTATCCTTCAACAATTTGCAGGGCAAAGTACCAACAAACGGTGTTTTCAGAAATATAACTGGACTATCAATTGTTGGGAACATGGCATTGTGCGGTGGAGTACCACAGCTCCATCTACCAAAATGCCCAAGCCCAAGTGCAATAAAGGATAAGAAAAACATGACAAGGTCCCTTATGATTGCAATCCCAACAGTAGCAGCTCTCCTACTCATACTTTCGGGTCTTGTTTGGGCTGGATTTCTTTACCGGAAATTATTTAAGACAACACCTAAGGAAGAAGTAGAAGCTCAATTCATAGATAGAGAGCTTCCAATAGTTCCATATAGTGATATACTGAATGGAACGAATGGTTTTTCGGAATCAAATGTGCTTGGACAAGGAAGATATGGTACAATATACAAGGGCACTCTAGAAAATGGAGCCACTGTCGTTGCTGTTAAGGTGTTTAATGTACAACAATCAGGGTACTTGAAAAGCTTCCAGGCTGAATGTGAGGCGTTAAGAAGAGTGAGGCACCGATGTCTTGTAAAGATCATTACATGTTGTTCTAGCGTCAACCACCACGGTCAAGACTTTAAAGCAATAGTGTTTTGAGTTCATGGCTAATGGCAGCTTAGATAAATGGATCCACTCAAATTTTGAAGGGCAAAATGGACAGGTAACACTAAGCTTGTCACAAAGGTTGGATATTGCCGTGGACATTGTGGATGCTTTGGATTATCTGCACAATGGTTGCAAACCACCAGTCATCCATTGTGATCTCAAGCCAAGCAATATTCTTCTCAATCAGGACATGAGAGCTCATATTGGGGATTTTGGCATTGCTAAAGTTCTAGATGAAGCGACAGTCAAACATCATGCATATTCCAGTAGCACTATTGGAATAAGAGGTTCTATTGGATACATAGCTCCAGGTAACTAAAATATGATGTTCCCCTTGTGTTTTAATGACAGATGTAGCTAATTTACATTCAGATGGTCGGTGTACGTTACCAAGGTAACCGTGGGTATTTATTTATTTATTTTCAAATGCATAACTGATCCAATGGATATTATCTATACCTCTTATATAAACAAACCCCATTATAGAATTGAATTATCTCAACATGCAAGCTATCCACATAAACAAACCACTAAACTTGTAATGACTACAGTCAACTAAATTTATAGCTAGATTTTTTATTTTGTGAGAATTTCAGGGATTATATCATTTAGTGTCTCGTACAATTAATGTGGAGGCTTCAAAACTAATTAGGACTAGTAAGATGCATAACAAATATTCTTTGACCTCTCTACGTGTGCTCATATTTCAATCTATTGCAGAATATGGAGAAGGGCTTGCGGTATCAACTTCCGGTGACGTGTTTAGTCTTGGTGTCACTTTGATTGAGATGTTCACAGGAAAGAGCCCCACCGATGATATGTTCAGAGATGGGGTAAGCCTGCACTTTTACGCTAAGGCAGCTCTTCCTGACAAGGTAATGGAGATAGCAGATTCAAACATGTGGCTGCACAGTGGAACAATAAGTAATAACAATGATACATGGTATACAAGAACAAGGGACTGTTTGTCATCTGTCATTCAACTCGGGGTCCTTTGCTCAATGCAATTGCCAAAAGAGCGTGTGTCAGTGAGTGATGCCACTGCTGAGATGCATGCTATCAGAGATAAATACATTTGGACTAACAAAGTTAAGTGATGTCAGTTCATATTAGTCAGAACTTCCTTATACTATCGTGTTTCTGTAAATATATTTCTAAAGGCCATAAGAGGTGCATTGGTGTTGTCTCATTGAGGATCGCATATATGCAGTTCCACCTAATTTGAGTCAACCTAATAAGCAACATCATGTATTGAGTTTCCTTGTAAGTAGTCTCATAGGAATTTACAATTCCATGATTTGTTCATAAACAAAGGAATGTTGCCCGTCTGTGGTCTGAGGGTCTGACGAAGCAACTGAGGATGGTAAGATGATCTTGCTAGTACCCGTCGATGGCGCAGCCATAGGTAGCACATGAGCTGGGCATTGCCTGAGAGGGCTCTCCTGTGACCTGATTGTGTGTAGAAGAGACGGTAGGAGAATGCAAATTACTTGCTACATATTCTCTTCTCTCTCCTAGGCTGGCCAACAATAGGAGCCAGTGGCCACTATTTTTTGTTATCTATTTACTTAGGGTTCCACTTAGAATTGGAGCTAGATCAATCATTGCATCAGCAGTTGCTGAATTTCTTTCTATCTTAGGTGGCGGTAAGAGAAAAAGTTAGTCCCTCACTGGACTGTACATGCCCTGAAGTCTGAACCTCATGCTACATGATATCAGTATCATAAACCATTCATTTCATACTGACTTTCTCAGCAGGGTCGATTGTACCAGTACCAGCTTGCTGGACCAAATATGTGCCAGCAATGTGTGCCAGTACCAGCATATCGACTGCGACAATCTTTCAGTTATCATGCTTCGATTCAAATACCACAAATCATAAGTTACCAGCCAACCATCAACATACATCATAATTATGTAGTAAAATCATACACCATGATTAACTTCTATGCTATGCTACATACGGGGTTTAGGTGGCATCAAACAGTTACAAATAGACATAGGCAGTTCTGATATGTACTGCATACCTTGTGGTACAACATGTTATTCGTTAACTATGATTCCAGCCCACATAACACAATACAATATCCAGATTATATACAGATAGATACTTCAGGTCCATCGAACAGGCTCTGCAGTTTCACAATATCTTCAGGGACGGGGAGCCTCAAAGCATTCACACTGCAGAAAAAGGCGCAAGATTCATAACGTGATCCTGATAGCACAACTTGTAACTTTCACTAAATCAACTGAGTAAGGACTATACATAACAAATTGTACAGAACATAAGATCATTACCTTAATAGCAATCCTGGCTTATGATGCTCTGAGTCTCTGGGCTGATATTTACCGAACACGATATAAGCCCCTGGATGATTAGCAGGAGCGTTAAGAGGTTTGATCCACATGAGAATTGCATAAAAAATATATAACATGAAGACATAAAGTGAGATGCTGCATTAAGAAAACAAAACTACTTTAACAACAAAATGGCAAACATGAATACTGAAAGGGCAATAGGGCAGCGCTTTTCATTAAGAAATATGCTAGTGCATTTTGTTCTGGATTCTGGAGTGCAGCTTAATATTTAGATCTTCATTAAGAAATAGGAAGCCTGAGAGACTGTAATAAAAAATGTTGAGCAAACTAATGCTCCCTTTCAAGCTACAAACATCATCTAACAATAGCCTCTATGGTACAAACGTCAAGAGTAAGTACATTTAAAACTTCCGGAGCTATATATTTACTGTTCTGCTTTTAATGACTCTAACACATTCCAATTCTTTTGAAATATATTATTTACATTCTAGCAACTCTAGCCTACCCCAACTTGCTTGGGACTACTAGCAATCCTCGGAAATTTTCAAATGAATCTATTTCAGGGAACTCAAATGTTGCATCAGTTAGCTATTTAATCTAGAATGTCTTTCCCACTTGTACACATTGGCACATGTGCAATCATCACCATCAAATGCGACATCAAATTTATGCTAAATTTCATAATTGAATCACCATCTCATTTTGTAGCTACTTTAATAGTGCAAGCCTCTAACAAATCTGGAGGCACCTTTTCAGGGAGAAGATAGTACATTACCTACATGGCCGAGTATTTCTGCATTATCCTAATCAAATGGTTTAGCAAAATATTTATGTATACAAAATCAGAAAAAAAGACAAGTTTTGATGATAAATCTACTATCATCTTTCCATATGATATAAAGATACTTGTGAGTCAGTAATCGAAGTTTTGAAGTGTTGACAGCATGCATAGATCAATATAAATTCTGAGGTAGTAATTCGATCATTTGGTGACTCTTATCTGTCCACCATCCTGTTTCCTTCACCATTTGGCACCAATTCAATCATGCAATTGACTACTTTATGTTAATAATTCTTCGATGGGAGTTTGTGATACTGCCCCTTGCAGTTAACATCTGTGTTAATAATTCTCATATCTATATTGCCATCGAAAAAACACTCCTTTTAATGAGCCTGATTGTTATGTTGGAACAAGCTTACCTAAGGGCCATTCATATACAGACTAAACTATATTCAACGCAAATACTATTGAGATATACCTACTCTTCAGGACTAAAAACTGTGTTGTTTGTACTTTTTACAAATGTACAATGGAGGTAGACAGACTAACAAAGTCATCCAACAAATCCATAATTTTACAGAAGGACTCGCCCAATGTTGTTGGGTCCATATTTGTACTAATAAATAACTATTTCTGACAGTTCCCTAACATCATCCAATACATTTACGTGCAAACTAACAGATTCATATCTGAATACAGGAACAGCCTTGAATACAGGAACAGCCTAGAAACACAGATGCATCATTGGACGTATAAAAATTAGATTATTGTCACGAACATAGAAAGAAGAAGGTTCAAATAAGTTCCTTACTTTTATAAACATGGAAATGCCAAGCCAAAGAACTATGACAAAAAAAGGAGATGCCAGTGAACCCTATTCCATATTCACTTACCACCAAGTATGATGGTGCTGTCCATACAGATGCAAGGGACATATCGTATGGAATGAAAGAACTGTTTTCCAGCTGTCCATATCCCACATCCGAGCTATCACAGCCATACACTTTGAATAAAGTATCCATACCACTAAACTTTCCAGTTCTTTTCAATCCAGATTCAATCAATATCGCCATTCAGAAAAGCTAGCAACCATTAAAAAAAATGAAGCAATCACTATTTAACATATCAAGGTGAACACCTAGAGACATCCTTATGATCATTCAAAGATGCAAATCTCCTTCAGCAATTCAGACCAATTCAATCCATGATAAGAGCTCAAATGCTAAGTCCAGAAGAGTTGAATCCGGACCCTGATAACCTAACCTAATGCAAATCCTTAAATTTTACTACAAATTAGTAATACTTACAAACAGATCCAGCAGCTAAAAATGTTGAAGTTCTAGCATTTCAAGTCCTTAAGTGTTACAAATCCTCTAACCCAATTCCAAACCCCCGGTCTTTGCAAGCATCAACCTCGACTCCTGAGAAAACTATTTGAAACGGGATAAACGCAATTACCTTCACAGGGATGTGGAAGCGGAACACCTTGACGTACCCAACCACCTCCGACACGATCTCCAGCGGCACCGCCCCGGCGGCCACATCCCCAATAAGCTCAACAACATCATCCAGCACCCACCCAGCATCCACCCACACCTGCGCATCCGCATACACCTCCCCCCTCGCCGCAAGCTCGCCGTGCCCGGGCCACGCCCTGGCGGACCCGAGCAGGTGCCCGCGGTAGGAGACCGCGGCGGAGACGTCCTTGTAGCGGAGCGGGAGGAGGAAGCCCGGGTTGCGCACGCGCAGCCGCAGCGCGAGGCCCAGGTCGAGCGCCGGCGGCGCCACGCGGAAGGTGTCGACGCGGAGGGCGGCCACGCGGGCGGAGGGCGCGGAGGGGTAGAGGAGGAAGGTGAGGCCCCCGAGGAGCGCGAGGAGGAGGAGGAGCGCGCAGAGGCGGCGCAGGCAGGGGGGCCGCCCGCGCCGGCGCAGGCGGCGGAGGCGGACGAGGACCGGGGAGCACGGGGCCGCCGGGACGGGGACGAAGACGAGCGTCGGGGGTGGTGGTGGCGGCGGGTAGGAGGCAGCAGGGTAGGCGTAGTAGGGCGGCTGAGGAGGTTGCGGCGGCGCGAGGAGCGGCTGGCCGAGGTGCGCGCGCTGCTTCTCGCCGTCGCCGGTCGCCGCCGCCGCGGAGGATGCCATCGCCGGAGTCGACGCGGTTGCGGGGGAACTGGGGATCTGTTGCCAGTGGGGGAGGGCAAGGGAAGGGGATGGGAATTTCGCTGAGGGTTGGGGACTTGTGGGCCCGCCTGTATCCAATAGGAATATGACACGTGGACGCTGGAAGATATATATATATATATATTTTTTTTTTTAGGGTAGTGGACGCTGAAAGAGTGATGGGAAAGGATTGGATACTCACTTTCTCAGAGGCCAGAGCCCACACAGGCCGGGTGACTTTGTGGAGGAGATGGGCCCTGGTGGGCTGATTCTTTCAGAAGCCCTGCTCAACACAGATATTTTTGGTCATTGTTCGGCCCGTGGCCCACCGTATCCAGCTCGGCCCATGTTTGTCAGCTTGGGTCCGTTTGATTTTATTCTTTGGGATTTTGGTGTGTTTTGCCCCTGCTCCAAAGTCCTATGGTGATTTTACTCCTGTCATTTTAACTTTGTGATGTTGCCCTTTACTACTAGCAAGTTAACATGATTTTGTCCCTGGTCTTTCTGATTTTGCCCCTTTTTCGGTCGTTGACTTGGGGGCAAAATCGCATTGACTTGATTGTAGGTAAGGTCAAAATCACAAAGTTAAAAAACAAGGACAAAATCACAAACGTGCTTTTAAACACAGAGGTAGAAATGCTTAAGCCCCTTATCTATACCTCCTATATAAACAAACCCCACTAAACTATTTTTCCGGGCTCCTCCTTGCGCCACATCGGCGATTTTCGGTTACAAACAAATCCCACCTCCATCCATCCTACGCCGCCTGTGGAACGTCAAGAGGCTCCCGTACGTGATCATCATCCTCTTCACCTTCCATTTGGTAACTGGTCATAGTGCTAAAAATAACGCCACCAACTCACTCCACCACTCGGCCATCAAGAGTCTTTTTGCATTCGTGCGAGAAGGTTGAAATAGATATGGCCATTAGCCTTCCCGAGGCTATATATATATATCTAAACAGTGGGTGAGGCGCAAAAATCCTCCCTCAGCAATTAACAATTGTGACTCCGTCCATGAAGCGAGCTGAGCCTCAGGTGCGAAGGCACAACAAAATGCAAAGGCATACAGGATAGGCCATTTAGTGGGCGATTGAGAAGGCCATGGTGAGGTCGCTGGTGGTGACGCATGCGGGACACAACAACGGGGGGGTGGATTCGAGGGCCGGAGGAGCAGCGGCAGTAGGAGCAAAGGCGCGACGCTGGCAGGACACAACATCGGTGGGGAGGATCTGACGATGACTCGAGAAGCAAAGAACCGAATCTCGCAACGGAACTAGGTTCGATGCGGTATTATACGTTGAGAAATGAACAACTTGGTGTATATCTAATCACCAGAACTAGCGTACACGCTCTCGATAGATGCCTGCTCCCAGACACTGCGATCACCGCTCTAGGGTGTAACTTTCTGAAGAGAAAAAAGGTTAGTGGATTTCATGTATGGAGTTTTAATATTTTATTTGGGGTGCCTCTTACTACTTCAGATTTGTATGTATATGGTCTTGATAGTTTGATTCCAGTGAGTAAGCTTATGTTATATCCGCACATACACATCACATCATCTTGCATATATCTATATTTAATCCTCAATTGCACTACATTTTTTCCTCCTTTGGCACCGGATGAACAAATGGTTCATGCGATCTGAAATTTCTATTAAATTTTGCTTAACTTTGTCGGTCAAATCTCTTTCATACCCGCGGCAACGCGCGGGGAATCCACCTAGTTCTTTTATGTATGATGTTCTTTGTTCTACAAAGTATCATACACTTTTTTTAAAAAAAAAAAGGATCATACATAGTCACATCTCTTTAACTAATTTTCTATTGCCAATCATCATAAACATATACTCCCTCGTCCTAAAGGGAGTGATTTTTTTACTTTTAGTCGTTTAGACATCATTTTCACCATTTGTCTTATTTAAAAATATTGTATAAATTATAAAATAAATACGTCATTATTAAAGTATCTATAATGATAAAATAAGTCATAACAATACTTAATATTCACACACAAAAAACTTAATAAGAGGATGGTCAAACAAGATGTCCGAAAGTAAAAAAAAAAAATTGAGGATGGAGAGAGAGTATTTCATCCTTTGTGCCTAAGTCATATCTTTACCATTAAGGTGTCTATGAGTACCAACACATGACATGATGATGTGAACTCATAATAACTGTGTTGAATTTATCTTTTCCTACCCTCTTCAGCATCAGCTAGAAGTAGAAACCAACCGAGTCATGTGTTGGTACTCATAGACATGCGAAATGAGGCATCGAATTGGAGAGTCAACTTTGCCTTGATATGAAAAGGAAACTTGGCTGTTGGATATGTTTCTAATGTCTTTTTAGTCTATGCATGAGAAGGAGCGAAACAAAGACTTTGGGCTTCGTCATGCATTTGCTTTTCCGAATCCACTTGCATGCTATGGTGGTTGCAGCTGTTGAAAAACACGATAGCACAATAACTACTTTTGTGATGTAAGTTTGACACTTTGGACACCAAGGTTGGACGGACAAACTGATACAATCAATATACTAGTCAACTTGGAAAAATTATGATGACATAACGGAGATCCTACTCTCCATTCTTTGATAAGAACAAGGCAAAATATATATAATATAATCCAATTATTTGCAAGATTTATTCATATCCAATACGGTAGGTCATGGTCATCATTTCCATCCATTGGCAGGATAAAACAGAGCATTTGAAAAGCACAAGAGCAAAGCACCCTTCCTGCAACGTTCTTCTACATTTGACACTTGGGACATTAAGGTTTGACAAGCTCGTATAATCGACATGGACAACCTAAAAAAAAAATCATGATGACGCAACAGATCGACACATAGTGATGTGGTCACCGATCATCTCCACCCAATGCACATGATTATATAAACATAGCTCATGACACATCATTGTCTTGCAATTGTTGTTTTAGCATAGCAGTGATGTGCCCTAGCTAGTGCCCTGGTGATGTGCTGCCCAATAATCAACAATCATGGATCAATGGATGGCTGCCATAGAAGGTCGCCATCCATCAATTTGCTGCTCGTAGTAGAGGAGGCATCTGATTCTGAAGCTCAGCAAGTGTCAAGGTGTTAATCGCTCGACAGCACGATTTGGACGGCCAAGAAGCTCAGGTCGCTTTCCTCAACTATTCCCATCGCCTAACAGTGCTAGCTGCCAGAGCTGCCTCTAGTGGTGGTTCATAACTCCCATGGGTCCTAGATACCATGACGTTTAGAACTTGCTAATAGGATAATAACAAGACACAAAGATTGGTTAGTTTTGATGCGGTAACGTCATGTTGGAGTAGATTATTTTTCGGTGTATTTATGCCTAACAATGGTTAGTTCTGGCGTCCATTGCAGATTGGGAAGATATGGAGTCTCTGAAAAGCAGGGCCCACGCCTGTTATAATGCTAGCAAGTCAATTATTAGCAAGTTAAAAAAAATTAATAGCGACCAAATTCTCTCTGAAAGGGACTAGTGCCTAGCGTTAGAAGTTGCAACATCCTAAAGTTGTTCAATGTAGCAGCAGCCTAGAATAGAATAAAATGAAATTAATTTTCTATTCAACGGATATCCTTCTTCCAAATAAAAAAAATACTATGGATTAACACAGAGACGATTCCTCAGCAGACAGAGGCCATGCCCTGCCACGTCGCCATGGGCCAGGGTATCCTAGAGAAGAAAGACCACCCTAACTGCAAAGGACAACGGCACCTTCAGACTTCAGTGCACCAGCAGTACCTCCAGCACAACCACCTATTCTATTCAAGCGGACCACATCAGGAATCAGGATAGAATTCCTCACATCCTTTTCTCCCTTTCCAAAATAAAAACATGAGAATAAAACCCTCAATGTGGAGCACCAAATGGCTTACTAAAGACGCATCCAAATATATACTCCTATGTATGTATGACACATTTCTTATAAACTTGCAAGTTGCAGATAGTGCAAGCCTGCAGCAGCATTCTGCTTTGATGCTCCAAGATCCAATATCCGGTGATACATGGCGCATAATCAGGGTACTAATTACCGAATATATACAGAGAATTAAACACTACTGGATGGATTTCATCATACTCAGAACCGATGACCTGAATTTGTTTGCTTTCAGAGGTTCGGTTCAACTTCCAAGCAGGCGACCGCAGCTATTCAGCAGAGAAACAGATCACTCAGCTGTTCTTGGCCTCTTGCAGCATCTCCACCACCTTCTTCATCCTGGGCCGCTTCGCCGGGGCGCGCTCCGTGCAAAGCATTGCGACTTTGAGCACGGCGAGCATCTGCCTGCGCCACGCGAACGACACGGTGCTCAGCCGGGGGTCCATGATCTGCTCCGGCGTCTCACCCCTCGCTGGGGCGGTGTGCACCCACTTGACAAGGTCCACGCCCTCGCCAAACACCTCGTCCACAGGCAGCTTGGATGTTAGGATCTCCAGCAGGACCACCCCGTAGCTGTATACATTGCCGGGCACCGTCACCTGCATTGTGTAGGCATACTCTGCACGAAGACAATTGCAAAAGGCAGAAACGATTGTTCATGGTTGTAGACATCCAGAGAACAACTACTAGTGTAGTTACCAAATGTTGGACAGAATTTAGACCTGGAGGAATGTAACCAAATGAGCCCGCAACCGCGCTGATGCTGGCTGTGCCCTTTGAAGGGTCCAGCAGCTTGGAGATCTCAACTTCGCCGAGAAGCGCATTGTAATGCGAGTCAAGGTAGACGTTCCCTGAGCAGATGTCGAGGTGAATGGTAGCAACCTGATGGAGGAATGCCAGCCCTTCAGCGACATCAATGGCAATCGAGAGCAGCCTCGGCCAGTCAGGTTTCTGCTTCTCAACATCAGTGTCACCACCATTGTGCAGCAACTGAAGCAGAGTGCCATTCGGCATATGATGGTGCAGCAGTAGCGCGACGTCGTCATAGATGACATACCCAATCGGCCGGACCAGGTTCTTGTGGTTGATGTGGCCAAGTCGCTCGAGCTCTTTGATCATCTTCGACTGCTGGTGGTTGACCGCACGGTCAACAGACTTCAGCTTCTTGACACACACCACCAAGCCAGACGGCATGACGGCTTTGTAGGTAGTGCTGAATGCTCCGTTGCTCACTTCATTCGCATCTTTGAACGTCGCCTTCATGCAGCTCTGGAAATCAATGGCCTGCTGCAAGCTCTCGATGAACATGGCTGAGGCCACGACCTGCGGGGCTGCCACCACCACCTCCCCTGCCTCGGCCTTCTTCGCCTCTTCCTCCTTCTCCTGCCTCTCCCGCCACATGAACAACGCCACCACCAATGACACCAGCGAGAAGATGAGCACACATGAACCAACAACTGCCAAAGCCACCCTGTAAGATATCCCCCTGTGGTCCATTCCATAATTGGGGCCATAAATTGATCCACAGTCCACACTCAGTGGGTCGCCGCACAGCTTGGCGTTGCCGGCAAAGCTGGAGGCTGCGCTCTTCTGGAATGGTCCGAACACCGGTATGGCGCCGCTGAGCCGGTTGTTTGACAGATTGACCTCAATCAAGCTCAGCATCCCTCTCATATCACCTGGGATCTGACCAGATATCTCATTGCTCGACAAGTCCAGCATGACAAGCTTATCAAGCCGCCCAAGCTCATGGGGCAGCGGCCCGGTGAAGTGATTGAAGCTCAGGTTCAGCGCAATCTGCAGGCTCTTCACCTTGCCAATCTCAGCTGGAATTTCACCACTGAGGTTGTTGTTACCGAGCTGCAGCTCGAGCAGCCGGGTACAGCCCCCAATCCCTGCCGGAACACCACCGGAGAACTCATTGTGATCGAGCAAAAGGAACTGCATCCGTGTCCCGTTGCAGATGTTCTCCGGCAAGTCACCACGGAAGGCATTGTAGCTGAGGTCGAGCTTGCTGAGGTTCCGGCACCGCAGGACCGACTTCGGGAACTCGCCGCCGAGGCCGTTGGCGGACACGATGAGCTCCTGCAGGCTCTTGAGCTCGCCGAGCTCATCCGGCACCTCGCCGGCGAGGCGGTTGTAGGCGAGATTGAGCAGCGTGAGGTTGGCGCAGCGCGCGAACTGCGCGGGGATCCCGCCGGAGAGGTCGTTGGAGTTGGCCTCGAAGTAGGTGAGGCTGGTGGCGTCCCCGACGGCCGCCGGGATGGCGCCGGACAGGCGGTTGTCCCCGATGCGCACGTTGGAGAGCCCGCGGCACCGGCCGATGGCCTCCGGGATGCTGCCGTTGAGCCGGTTGAGCGTGAGGATGAGCACCTGCAGGCTGCCGCGCTCGAACAGGCTCCCCGGGATGCTCCCCTCCAGCGCGTTGGAGTGCAGGTTGAGCACCCGGAGCTCCGACGCCCGCCCCAGCCCCGCCGGGATCGGCCCCGACAGCGCGTTCTCGTACGCCGACAGCACGCGCAGCGCCGGCAGCGCCGCCAGCCACGACGGGAGCAAGCCGGTCAGGTTGTTCCCGGACACCTGCAGCTCCTGGAGCTGCCTCAGCGCGCCGAGCGAGTCCGGGATCGCCCCCGACAGCGCGTTGTTGGAGAGGTTGATGTACCGCAGCCCCGACGCGCCGGCCAGGGAGGGCGGGATGCCGCCGGTGAGGGAGTTCATGGACAGGTCCAGGAACTCGAGGCGGGCGAGGGTGCCCAGCGACGGGGGGAGGGGGCCGGTGAGCGAGTTGGCGGAGAGGTCGAGGCGCGTTAGGGAGTGGAGCGAGGCGAAGGCCGAGAAGTCGCCCCGGAGCCCCCGGCGCGGCAGCTCGATCGCGGTGACTGTGCCGCCGCCGGCGGC
Organism: Themeda triandra; assembly: GCA_018135685.1. Lineage (NCBI taxonomy): Eukaryota > Viridiplantae > Streptophyta > Magnoliopsida > Poales > Poaceae > Themeda > Themeda triandra. The sequence goes on along the minus strand of JAENPR010000559.1, from coordinate 25,853 downwards.
GGCGGAGGGGGCGGCGCAGGTGACGCCGCGCCAGGCGCAGTGGTCCGCGCCCGGGCCCCAGCCCGGCGGCGCCAGGGCGCGCCGCAGCGCCTGCATTGCCGCCGCATCCCCGCTAGCGCCGCCGCCGGCGGGGACTCCACCGGCGCCGTCCGCCGCCGCCGCCCCCCGCGGCGCCGAGAGGGACGCCGAGAGGAGGATGGCGGCCAAGAAGAGGAGGAGGATGCGGCGGGAGGAGCAGGGGGAGGAGGGAGGCATCTGGGGGCCGGGGGTGGGGATTCTTGGCGAGGCAGCGGTGGTGGTGGTGCCAAGGATGCCCTGCTTTTCTCTGCGTGGCTCTTGGGTGGTAGCCCCTGGTAGGGGAAGGGAGAAGAGGAGAGGGGGCCGGCAGGCCGGCACGGCGCAGGCAGGCACACCACACGGAGGACACGGCGACTCCTGGCCGTGGCTGCGGCTGCCGCTCGCCGCTCCCACTCGCAGTGTGTTTTAGAGAGAGAAAGAGGGGGGGGAGAGAGGAAAGGCGGAAAGGTAGTTGGACGGAGCGGCTGCGGCAGCGGCGCAGACGAAGGTGGTGTCTTGTGCTCGGTGAGTACTCGTACTGCAGTGCTACTGTGCTCCTGAGAGAGTGCGAAATGGCAATGGAGACCCCACCAGGAGAGGGTAAGGCTAGGCAAACGCCATTGTTGTACACCAACAACACATTGAGCTAATAAGAGGCAAATGTTGGTAATAGGTTACCACCTCAGTCAGACGTCTAAGGTAATTTGATGACAAGTGGCGGATGTTTGGATAGGGCAAGGGTTGGCATTAAAGATGGCAACGGGGACCCGATCCCCGATTCCCCGCGGGGAATTCTTCCATTAGGGGACGGGGATGGAGCAGAATTGATCCCCACGGGGATGAAATCGGTAGCAAACTTATCCCCATCGGGGATGGCGGGGACGGGGATGATTGGCTGGTCCCCGACCCCGTTCCCCGTCTCCCCGCCCCGCGAAGCAAGCAGCAGGCGTCAGCCACCAGCAAATGAGGGCGCCAGGCCCATGTACAAGGCCCATCTAACGACTTGAGTATAAATACTGCGAGTTAACCCTAACTCCACATCTATTCCTCATTCTCCAGCACACCAGCCGCCACTTTCTTTGCGAGTTGCGACTCCCGAATCCAGCGCCCTCCGAGTGTCAGCTCTAGATCTCCGTCGCTGGCCGCTATTCTACCTCGCGACTAGTCGCTGGTCCAGCACCACGAGGCCGTGCGTAGCACACGGCTCACCACGTCGGAGCAGCAACAAACAGAAGCACACAGCGTGGACGCAAAGGGCACCAACAAATCTTCAGATCCGGTGTCTTGCTTTGGTTCTCTAGATATATATCGTTGGGTTTTGATGCCAGTCTACGTCCGTTAAAATATTTGGTCTCCTATCTCCTGCTGTTACAACTCTTCTCAGATCTTTTGTACTCTGTTTTTTTCTTTACAAATTTAGCCAAGCCATGGAATTGTATACCTCAATCAATGTTGTTGTGTTGCTATCGCTATGTGCTGGATTACCTGTGTATGCTCTTGACTTTGTAATGGCTACAACATTTAATTTAACACATGATTTTCGCGGGGACGGGGATCCCCGTCGGGTGTAAATTCCCCGCGAGGATCGGGGATGGGGGAAAAACGTCCCCCGTGACCATTCGCGGGGATGGGGACGGGGAATTATTTCCCCCACGGAGACGGGGATGATGGAGTGATCCCCGACGGGGAATTCCCCGTTGCCATCTTTAGTTGGCATGCTCTATAACTTGATTCTGCTACCCGTAACCGAAGTCTTCATCTTTCTCGATCCTTTTCCGGCGATTGCTGCCATAAGCCGAGTAAGTTTGGAAGGACGCGGGAGGAAGAAGAGAACAAACCGGTCATTTGGGTCGTGGGATTTAAATAACATGAAACGAGCAAGTTTGGCTGGGCGTGGAAGGAAGAAGCGGCTGAACTGTGTATCTGGGCTGTGGGCTGATTTGTCGGTCGATAGGTCAAGTCTTGTGACCGACTCTAGATCGCCACGTGTAGATGAGGTATTGAGTCGTATTTGCAATACATGAGCCACCATCAAAGGGACATGAGCACAACTCTTGTCCCTCATTAGTATAAAAGGTAATGAGCTTTGTCACCTCAAGTCATAACTCTAGAGGTATCAACATGGCTCCTCATTTTACATGGTGATTGTAGCGTAATAATTTTACGAGTTTACGAAAAAATGTTTATTCCTCCCCCTCTCCCGATTAAAGTAGTTTTGGAACACAATAAACCTTGGTGTGCTTAAGGCACTTGAGCAAATACAAACGCACATGTGACTATGCGAGTTGAGATGAACGACGACTTCTCACTTGTTGTCTCTTTTTTCTTATCATGTTCCACAAACACTCAAATGTACAATATTCTGAATGGAAACGACATAGGTAGCAGGGCATATGCTTGATGTCCTTGTGTTTGTCATCAAACCAAGAAAAAGGAGATTTTAACTATACTTTTCAAACCATGATAAAATATCGAGTACTTTTTTATTCACGAGCAAATGTTATTCGCTTATAACAGGATCATTACTTCCCTATACTCAAAAAGAAACTTTCAGTGTGCACCTAGCAATTTGCAGTCGGGGACATGGTGAATTTCTTGATCGCCGAGCCAGGGGGTGAATCTTTGTGCTCTGTTCCTTTCCCCTCTCTGTTTCGGTCCAATGCGGTCCTCCTCCATTAAACTACTCCAAATCTGCACGTACGGCTTGTCTTAAGCTTACTGACACCAGGGCCCTTTACCATTAAAAAAGTCCCCCTCCTGTTAATAAATAAATTAAGTAATCTAGCACAAGACGCTGATGATATCATGCTTGCGGCTTGCCTTTTCTCCTTTTGCGGCTCCATGACTGGCATCGACGTCCTCGTAAGCCATAATTCCGGTCCATGTCTCCTTGCCTTTCGGCTCCGCCGCTTTTCATTTTTTTTGGACCATTTGCTACGGCTGAATCTATTCTGTTTGTCATGAGGAATTTTATATCTTATTAATAATTAGTAATCCTGTAAAAAAATGGCGTGCATCCAGTGATCATCATTACCTGCAATGATTTTTCGCCGAGACAGGCAGAATGGGTGGCTAAACACATGATTACCTCTTTTGATTGATCTCACTGCACTGAGGTAAAGGAGCAACAATTTTGTGCCTTTTTTTTTGTGGTAGAGTTAGGCAGGTTATGATGATGGTGTAAATCTAGTGTGGGCGCAGATTATTTGAGGCACGGTCATGTGTGTTTTCTTTTGATTTGGCACTAGGCCAACATGGCAATTTCAAATACATACATAAAGTATTTAAAAGATCAAGAAAAAAAAACGCAATTATGAATAGCTAATGCTAAAAAGGAAAAAAAAAGTAATAGAGCACATGTCAGTATTCCACTGAAAAGAGTTGGCAGCCCGAATACAGTGTACTACTACTACCACAGTACCACTGTACTATAGTAGAACACTCATTGTTCTTCATCATTGTTTATGTAAAACTTTTGCATGCTTTTCTGAATCATTGTTTTATATAAAAACTTTTGCATGTTCACAAGATATGAAATTCTTTTGCTGTAGGACACAGCTAATAAATACTAGCATTTTCAATAGAACACTTTATTTAGTTCTTTGACCTGGCTAGGGACACTCTTGCTATCTGCAACATATCAGCAAACACAGTTTGCAAGGAAAGAACGTGTACAAATGCATAGTTTTCCTTTGGCACAAATTTGCTAAAGGAGCAAAACCACTTCCCTTTACATTGCCCTTTTACTTAAAAAAAAAATACATCTCAAATATCTCGTCTTTTTTCTACTTCTGTTTGGGCCATTCTTTTCCTATTGACCTATAAAGATACATGTACATGCACGTGGAATCATCTTGCTGTTGATAGGCATGTCAGTATCACTATATGCTTCCCACACACTCCCTTCGTCCTAAAACAAGTAACCCTTTAGCATGAATATGATAAATACTTGTCTAGTTTCATAGCTAAAAAGGTCACTTATTTTGGGACAAGGTGAGTAAACATAACACACATAATGCTTTGTGCTGAATTTTAGTTTTTTTTACTTGAAGCCTCTATGAAAGGATCGAATGGCTCAAGAGATGGGAGTGAATTTGGCTCTAAAAATTATATCAACAACTAGCCTTACACTGCAATTCTACTCACTCTTGCTTGGTTAAAGCCTAGGACTACAAATAGACACACTAAGAATAGATCCTTAGGGCCATAAAGGTGAACTCATTGAGGTCGACAGCAAGACTTTGAAGACCATGTTGGAGGACCGATCATGTACGAAGTCGTCAATTGGGGGTCTCTGTTATGATATCATAGAGGTTAGCAGAAATTTTACTGAATTTAAGATTGTTTGGGTTTGTAGAGAGGCAAACTCGGTAGCCCATTGTTGTGTGAGCATGGTAACGGCTATCGAGCGTTCTTTTTTCTGGCTTGATGGAGTTCCGGATTGCCGGATTGGCTATCCAAACTCGCATTGAGTGATTGTAATCCTGCTATGGTTGAATGAATGGAAGCTCTTTGATTCTCAAAAAAAGGTGAACTCGTTCTTATTCAAGATCGCACTATGATAAGGTCCTTACCTGTAGAATTATATCCTATAACTAAGCATACACTAGCATGGAGAAACAATCCTAGTTCCCACATAGGATTCTTGCACTTGGACAAAGAGCAAAGCACACACTTAAACATGATTAGAAATGCAAGAATTAGAAAAATGGACAAGTGACAACAATATTTTTTCGTGGATCAAGTCGTCTTGGGTAATCTATGTCGAAACACTAAAGACTCATCAAAACTCGATTATATATGCTCCCTTGAACCAACAAATTCAAGTCTGTTAGCGCATACTTGTTCTCCACTCTAGGATACTCCCCACAATAATATAGGTGCACTGGGAAGGTCAACTAATCCTTACTAGGCCATCTAGGTGCTGGCAAACACCAAGAGTGACAAATCTTCAACCTTTACTTGCGCAATGGCAAAGGCCATTGGTTGGAGGGCTCCCACCCAGGGTTTAAATCCTGGGTGCGACACATTATTCTGGATTTATTCCAGGATTTTCCGGCGCTATGCATTAAGTGGTAGGCGACGTGTCCGTCGACAGCGAGGCGCCTGTGGTGACTTCGTGAACTTCAAGATCTGCCGGCTCAGTCCTTTGAAGGTGCTCATGGGGGTAGGGTTTGCGTACGTGTGTTCATAGGGGTGAGTGTGCGTGCGTGTTGAGAGTCTGCGTTGTACTGTGTAATCTCAAAAAAAAACTCCAAGCCAAGAACACTAGGTGCACACACTAAGGACTTGTTCTCTTCCCAAATTTCACTATGTAGAATTTCTATTCTCCAGCACATCAAAATGTCAGCACATGCATGGAGTACCAAATATAGATGAAATCAAAAACTTATTGCACAGTTTTATTGTACTTTGTGAGACGAATATTTTGAGACTAATTAGTCAAAATTTGGACCATTTTTACCACATAAAAACAAAATTGCTACAGTGCGCATTTAATGCGCACTGCAGCAAACAGTGGCGAATCGGGGGCACCAATTCGGGAACTAAACAAGGCCTAAGTAGACACTATCAAGTGAGAACCTCGACTTGGAATAATGGCTTTGAACCCTTCACAACTCCCTCTATATGTATAGAGCCATGGGTTCAGACCTTCATGGGAGCTCAAAATGAGCTATGGAAAAGTAGAAAACATATGGCAGCTGTTGGGAAAAGTTTGTAGACACAAACATCACGAGATGATCTGTCGAGAGCCACACAGACACACCAAGTTACATTATGGTCCTATTTAGGTTAGTTTTCTCATTGCTAGAAAAAACATGCTTTGTCGAATGATACATGTTGTGGACCACATATGCGCCTCTGAACCATACTATGACTTCCAGCACCTGGGCCACTCGATATATAGTATAACTAAAATTTGAATATTATTATCAGCTAATAATTAGGATAATCTATGTAGTATATTAATTGGCAGAAAAAGAACTCCGATGTACTATTTTTAGATGAAAATTACCGTGTCTCTTTTCCCTGACAAAAACTGAACTTACACATTACTTGATAGTCTTTTTTTTGGTGTGCGCGCCAAACTTTGGCTTTTCCCACTGAGCAAATAATGTCGACATTCGATGATGCCATTCAGCCAATTTTGCTATTAAAAGTAGATGTATGACTTGATTGCACTTGATGCAGGGTACATAAGATCAGGTGCAAATGAGTTGTCAGTACGTATGAGGAGTTGTGCGCTTTACTATTGACAATTCAGAATTCACTATACAGTTCACAAGGCACCTGTGATGTATACATTGGATCACCAAATAGCATATCTCTGGAGTCCCCACCTGACAAAAAAAAATTGTTATGAACTACCATGTCCTTGTATGCTAACACAAGGACATTTGCACTGCTTAGGTGTTTCTTGACCCCTGACAGACCTTGGGTGCTAGCCCAAACCTTTTGTTGGGGTAGCTGCTGAGTGATTGGTTCAGTATTTTTCAAGTTTTTGATTTTGGCCCATTTCCCTTATAATAAGCTCAAAATCTCCTTTTAGCCGAAGAAGAGGCGGCTTTCCAAGAAAAAGAAACAGATGATAAAATAGAGTACGGATTGACTAAGTTTTTTCTTTTAAAAAAATCAGTCTCATTCTACTAGCCAGTGGTACAAATCTACAACTAGTATGATTGATGATCGCATACACGGTTAGTTGCACATTGCCTTCCATACTCAGAAACAGGCACATTGCAGCAAAATCCAGCCATTCAGGTTCAGGTAGCTTTCGTTAGGCAACTTTTTTCAAGAAAATCAGGCAGTCAGCCCACACTTGACACAGAAAGCAAAAGCCTTTTGTGGATAAACCGGGTAATTCGGTTACGAGCTTTCTTTCCTTCAGTCTCTCTCGTACGTTTCAGTCGCAATCACTCACATGACACAGAAATAGTAGCTTGATTTGGTCCCTTTTTATCCACAAAAGATATGGCAAAACCAGTTTATTTCGACCTGCGTTCCATCATCGATCGACCTCGCTTTTTTTCAGAAGAAGAAGAGAAGCCAACTCTTCAGAACAGACGGTCTTCACTTTTTTTTTTGTTTTTTTTTTTTTTTTTTTGAGAAAAGATGGTCTTGAGATGTCGTAGAAAGCATTTGCTTCTGCAAAGTCTCATCTAAGGTCCAAAATCCATAATCGGAGGCCAATTTAATTCCTCGTCCCACTTCTGGCCCACAATGAATCCACCGACTGACTCACGGCCCAGCCCAACTCCTAATTCCCAAACCCTAATCCATCTTCTCCCCTCCCACTATATAAGCCGCCGCCAGCCTCAATGCTCCTCCCTCCCAAACCCTAATTCCTTCCAGCCTCCGCCGCCGCCGCCTTCGATCCCCAGCTCACACAGCTCCCAGATCTCCATCCCCACCGGCGAGCAAGCCCTCCCCCTCCCCACCCCCATCCCCCTCCCACCATCCATGGCGGACCGCGGAGGCGATCGCGGCGGCGAGAGGGGCGGCGAGCGGGGCGGGTTCGGGCGCGGGTTCGGGCGCGGCGGGCGCGGCGACCGGGGCGGGCGGCGGGGCGGCCGCCGCGGGGGCCGGCAGCAGGAGGAGGAGAAGTGGGTCCCGGTCACCAAGCTCGGCCGCCTCGTGAAGGACAACCGGATCAGCAGGATCGAGGAGCTCTACCTCCACTCGCTCCCCGTCAAGGAGCACCAGATCGTGGAGCAGCTCGTGCCGGGGCTCAAGGACGAGGTGATGAAGATCACCCCCGTGCAGAAGCAGACGCGCGCCGGGCAGCGCACGCGCTTCAAGGCGTTCGTGGTGGTCGGCGACGGCGACGGGCACGTCGGGCTGGGCGTCAAGTGCGCCAAGGAGGTGGCCACGGCCATCCGCGGCGCCATCATCCTCGCCAAGCTCTCCGTGGTCCCCGTCCGGAGGGGCTACTGGGGGAACAAGATCGGGCAGCCGCACACCGTGCCGTGCAAGGTGACCGGCAAGTGCGGGTCCGTTACTGTCCGCATGGTGCCGGCGCCGAGGGGGTCCGGGATTGTTGCTGCTCGCGTGCCCAAGAAGGTGCTGCAGTTTGCGGGGATTGAGGACGTCTTCACCTCGTCCCGTGGCTCCACCAAGACTCTCGGTAACTTCGTCAAGGTATACATCGGTGTGGAATGTTTTGTGTTTCTTGTTGTTTATGTGTTCATGCCTGTGTTGTTCTATCTAGTGTTGCTTGGCTGGTATATGATCATCACATCTTGTGGTCCGTTCTTGCTGTCCCTTTATGGTTTTGATTTGTAGAATTTGTTAGACTACCCATGTTCTAACTGTGAAATTGCCTAGTGTAGTTGCTCACATATGTTAGTCTTCTGTGCTAGCTGTGAAATTTGAATTGTTTAATTTTCATGAGGTTTGTTACTAGGGTTTGTTAAGTAGAATCGTATTAAGTTACCTAGTGTCGTTGTTTACATGTTCTAGTTGTGAAAGTTGAATTGTTTAATTTGAATTTGGTTTGTTAATAGGGTTTGTTAAGTATAATTGTATTAAGGTGTCATTGCTATTGGGCCTCTGCTGCACTGTCCACTGACAGCATGGAGCAGGGCTGGCTAGTGCTGCATATTTATTGTCTATCATAAACCATTATATGGCCGATGCATAGGGTTGTTTTCTTGTGCTTACATTTCTTGTTCTGTGCAATCTGTCATTGATATTGAATTATGCACTGAATCCTTTTAAGTCTGCACAATGCAAAACCTGCCCCGTTGCTCCTTATCCAGCCATTCCGTATATTCTGTGTTCATTCATGTTTTGTGATGCTTGTTTTTTGGTCAGTGAAGCTAATTTCACTGTTTAAGCTAAATGTTGCTTTGCATGTTTTGAAGCTACCTAACTGTGTCCAATGAACTCTTGGTTGTTTACTGTCATTTGTTCCATCAAGTTTGTTATTCCCATGTTTCTTTTGTATCTTTGAGGTCGAAAAGCATATCACTTATCCCTAAATGTAGTGTCTAGCTAATCACTTATCACTATCTTAGTATAGCTTTAGTAAATGCATGGATACAGACTGTCTATTTTTGTTTTGTTACAATGGGAAACGCTCGCATCATTGTGAATTTCAGGCAACCTTCGATTGTCTGATGAAGACTTATGGCTTCCTTACCCCTGAGTTCTGGACTGAGACAAAGTATGTGAAGACCCCGTTCCAGGAGTTCACCGACCTTTTGGCTAAGCCTACTAAGGGTCTTTTGATTGAGGCTCCTACTGAGACTGTGGAAGCTTAAATGTCTTAATTAAATTGTTGAAGTGAAGTATTGAGAAAGGAGTTTCCTTTAGTAGCTACCTATTTTAAATGTGTCGTTTTTGAGTTATGATGAAAACCAAGCTGCACTTAAGATATTGATGTCGTTCTTTTTGTGTATTGAACGCTTGAGGCATTGAGCCTAACCAGCAATGTGATGAAATGTCTGCTTGTGTTACACTGGTCATCAACATGAGATGAATGCAGTCATGTTGCTTGTACATTTTTGAATCATGTAAACGTACTTTTGATCCATTTTACTTTTGCCAATTGAAAATTGTGTTACCCTACTGGGTTGCTTTGAAAAGAATAGTAATGGTTCTGCTGGCTATTCTGAATAATGGTTCTGCTGGCTAATCTGAATAATGGTTCTGCTGGCTAATCTATTTGAGTACATTAAGAGCATCTCCAAGGGTTAGGCATTTATAGTTTGGCATTTGAGACAATTTGTAGCTCCCCAAATGAAAATGGTAAGGCAAAAAAATTGTGATCTCCAAGGGTTAGGCAAATCCACTTGGCATTTGAGGGATTTTTGGGCCCACCATTTGTTTTCCCCCGAAATTTTTTATTTGGCGCGACTTTTGCTTCCGCGGGAAAAATCTTCGCGGTCATTCGCTCGTTCGCGCCGTCCAGAATTCGTTCGTCTTCGCGGCCGGCAGTCCCGAATTCGTTCGTCTTCGGCGCGTCAAATCCTGTTCAGTAGTCGATGCTTGCTCTGAAAATCTATTTGGCGCACCGGATCAGTAGCCATCATCAGCACGCCATCATCAGCACGCTCGAGGGCGCGTCAAGAATCCTGCTGCTGCCTGCTGCCACCATGTCGCTTTCAAGAAAATGATATGCAGCAGCAGCAGCAATGAAGAGCGCAGCCGTCCGTCGATCGAGAGGAAGGGCGGCGCCCGTGGCTACTTCGCGCTACGATGGTGAACCACGGCGGCGCATCGCGTTGCTTCTCGCGGGAAAAAGAAGGGCGTCGCAACCGGGCGTGGAAACACGGGAGAAGAAGGGCGCCGCACGCGTGGACTTCTCGCGGGAAAACACCGGACACCAGATCGCCGCGCGTGAAGTCGTCGCGAAGAAGGGAGTCGCGGACGGAAAAATCGCGGGAGGGGGTGCGAGAGAAACGCGGGGATCAAATGCCAAGCCGGATTGCCTTGGCATTTATGCCAAGTCTTGAGCTTTATTTGCCAAGTTAAGGAAAATGCAAAGGTGAAATCTGCAAAACCATTGGAGGAGAGTTTTTAAGAGTTTTTGGCAAATTAGTAAATGGCAAGGCTAATTGCCTAACCCTTGGAGATGCTCTAAGAGATCTGCTCGTTAGTTTTGTAGAAGTTGGATCAATTCTTTGAACATCCTTTCACTCAAATTTTCTCCTAATCATTGTGAGATCTGCTTTTTAGTTTTTAAGAAGTTTGATTAATTATTTGAACAACCTTGCACAAACTTTTCTATCTTAGATCTCTCCAAACAATGTATACGATAATCAAAGGCGCATCTTTATATCCAAGATCACTCCACATCTTTATATCCTAGATCACTCCAAACAATGTATACGATAATCAAAGTCAAAGGCGCTTCTTTTTGATCTGTAGATGCACCATAGATGTTTGTTTTCTTGGCATAGATTGCCCGAGTAGTGCTGGACAAGAAAGATAAAAAAGACCTTGAAATATATAAAAAAAGATAAAAAGTCCTTGAAAAGACCGTGAAATATATATGTGGTGCTGCTTACTCGCAAAAATAAACTTTACTGCTGGCAAGGAGCCCCTCCACAGATAGTAGAGCATTTCAGTACCCGATTTCCTCCATTCCGACAAGTTCTCTTGGCAAATAGGCATCACCATTGCCGCCCTTGACAATCAGCTTCACGTTCTCCAAAGCAAAGCTATGCCATGGCAAGGCACGCCAGCTTGACAGCGTCTGTTGATGCACTTGTGCCCCTTAATGTCCTTGAACGGCACATTGCTCACCTCTAGCACTGATCTCTGCAAGAACAATGCAATGGCCAAGTGAAGCATGCTCTGCAGTCAAGCATGCTCTGCATCCCGCACATTTAACTTGATGATGAGGCGATCTTCAGAGCCATGATCGCCCTCTAATTAAGAAATCAGGGTTTCCGTATATTACGCACCAGCAACCGAAAACCCGTTACTTGGATTGATTGACTAGATCGCTATAAAAAAATCGTCTCCAACCCTAAACCCAAAACTAAACTAAAGCCGCCGCGGCCATCTGATCTTCCACAAATTTTACCGTCGATCAGCGCGCTCTCTACTGTAATCTGTATTCGCGACAAAAACATGCATGCGTGTGCATGGGTAATCACCTAGCACCACCAGCAGCCAACAATGGAGGCGACAGCAGCGCGGCTGTTGTCCGACGGCGACGGCGTCGGCGTCGGCGTCGTCGACGTTCCGGCCCTGCCACAAGACGTCCTCTTCGACATCCTGCTGCGCGCGCGCCTCCCCGGCAAGCACCTCTGCCGCCTCCGCGGCGTCTGCCGGTCGTGGCGCGCCATGCTCTGCGACCCGCTCTTCGTCGCCGCGCACGCCGCCGCCGGCCACCCGGACCTCCTCGTCGCGGCGGCGTGCGCGCAGGACCTCCAGGGCAACGCGTCCGGCCGACGCGTCGTCAGGCGGGTGACGAGCCGAGCCGCAGCACTAGCTGCTTCGCACCCGCGCCACATGCGCGCGCACCTCGGCCTCGTCCTGGTCGTCGGCGCGGAGCCGTACGCGCGCACCCGCGTGCTCGACCCGGACACCGGCGCCGTCTCCATCCTGCCTGAGCACGGCGGCCGCGGCGAGCCCGACACCTTCTTTGTTCTCGGCCGGGCGGCGCCGGCGCCGGCCTCCATCTCCGTGGGGGGCAGACGAGGAGGGTACAAAGTGCTCAATGTCACGCTGGACCGTGGAGGCGACGTGCAGCGCTGCAAGGTGCTGACAGTCGGCGGCGGCGTGTGGAGGGAGGCGCCGAACGCTCCGGTGAGCGTCAGACGTGAACCATGGGCGGCGACGGCCGGCAGCAACGGGATAGTCTACGTCCTGGCAACCGACCTCGGCACGGAGCGGTGGCGGCGGGGGCTCATCCGGGGCCCGCCGAGCAACGCGCTGTCCGGCCTGACGGAGACGGGCAGCCGCCTCGTCGCCGTCTCCGGCTCATTCTCCTACGCCTCCGCCGTGCACCTGTGGCGTCTCACGGACGACGGCGGCGACGACGACGCAGAGGACGCCGTCTGGCACAGGATGTGCACGGTGCACGTGTCGCGGATACAGCGCGGCGGCGACCACCGTGAGAGGTTCGATCTCGCGAAACCGCTGTGGGTGCTCGACGGCGGGAGGATCGCATTCCCGGTGTGGTCGCCGCTGCCGGCCGGTTGCAACAACCGCTTTGTGCTGCGCGTGTATGATCCGAGAACCAAGGGGTTCGAGGATGTGGCGCGGATGTGCAGCTCCAAGGACGTTGCAATTGGAGTCTACGGTGCGAATAATATGCTTCGTGCTCATCAGCGAGTGTAAAAGAACAATTTCTAGAGGGATTCGTGTTGGTAGGAATAGAAATTTCAGTGAAAAAAACTATCTTTTAGCAGGGGTCGAAGGAATTAGAGGGATATAGAGAAGAGAACGAATTAGAAGGTTGAGGGATATACAGATAAATAAGCAGGTGACTAACTTTGTTGTGGTTTCTCAAGTTTTTCATTGTAATATTTAGTTTTTATGTATATATTTCGAAACATTTTTTATTTTAAATAATTTTATTTATGTGTTTGATTGTGCACTTTTTTTTTCTAGCTAGAACAGACATATAACCTGTGACTGGAATGCATTAAGCAGAAGAGAGTGATCAATAGACCTAAACATAGTTGATACAGGAGGGACTCACGGGTAATCCATGGATTACCAACGAAAACCTCGACACAACACGGAAAGCAAGAACACGAGAGGTGGGAGATCCTGCGCCCGACAACCCCAAAAACTGAGGCTAATACAAAATAAAACTCGACACCTTGATAACTTGAACTTTCAAAACGACTATCTTGGTATCTGATCTATTATCGATGCACACTAAAGGTTCAAAACAAGCCGCGCCAGCGCCAAACATGTGACGTGGCAGTGCCACGGTGGATGCTGGACATCGTGTCATAGCTAACTTTTTTTAAATAAAAAACCCTATACCTTTCACTACTGGAAACTAAAAATTTCCTGTCGGTTTTTCCCTCACCGACAGGAAATAGGCATTAAACTGTCGGTAGTGTGTACACCGACAGATAAATTACGAAACCGACAGAAAAAATACTATTTTTCGTCGGTTTGTCCATAACCGAGAAAATTAGCAATTATCCTGTCTGCCTTTGGTTACACCGACAGAAAAATTAACTTCGAGGAGTGAAGACCCTGAAACGCGCAGCCAACTTGGGCCTGGGCCGTGGTGGCCTTTCAAAATTTACCCAAAACTGGAAGGTTTTTAGCGCAGACATATAAAAGCACCGCGCCCCTGACCAGCGAAACCCTAGCCCCGCTCATATCTTCTTCGCAACTCTCAGCCGCGGCGGCGCTCGCGCCCTCCACTCCGGAGACGGCGCTGTTACAACCCAGGCGTGAAGACGTACTTCTGTATTACGTTTCCTACTGCTGTTTACATGTTACCATGTTTTCGCTTTAAGACTATAGTAGCTAAGTCTATGACCGGTGGGGCCTTCGTGCCAGAGTCGGGGCGCGTCGTATAAGACCGTCACCGTTGCTTGTAAGAGACATGTCGATGAATTGAATGAAAAAGTAAGAACACGCGAGCTGCGAGGTGTTCCTCTGCTCGTCGTGGGCGAAATCCGATTTGTCTATCTCACGTTCCGGCGATCGCCGGCGCAACAGGTGTGACAGTTGGTATCTAGCTCCTTTGTATCCCGGTCCCGATTACCCACCCTTCCCATCCTTCCCGGTTTGAGTTTCACGGTGAGCGGCGGCTCTGGCGGCGGCGCAAGCGGCGGCGGTTTCCCGTACATCAGCTGCGTTTCCGCCTGATTCCGTGCGTCTCGACTCATTCCGGTGACCACCACCACCATATCTCGACGGGGCTTGGTACGCGGGCGGATCTGCGTCTCGGCTTCGATCTGCGCGTCTGCGGCTTCCCGGCGGTGCGTCAACCTCAACCAGCGCCGCCGGCTTCGTTTCTGCACCGACTGGGGTCTGCGTCGACAAACGGGCGTGGTGGCGGCGCGGCTGTGAGCTCCTCTCGGCTTACTCTAGATCTCAATTTTGCTCGCATTGTTCAGTAGCCCAGGGTTGTGTAGCAGTGTTTACACGTAAAATTCCGTAAGCTCTGTTCAATTGTGGAGTGGTGGCGTGTTGGTGGGGAACCGTCCGTCGATTTGGGTTGCGAAACTTGTTTTCGTGTAAAATTCTGTGATCGCGCCTCGGTTCCAGAAGTTGGGATTCATTGTCGCCTGCAATAGGGGAGGTTTAGGCTGAACCTGGGCGGCAGTGCTGCGGTTGTGTGTTCAGTTGGGTCATCACGGCCCCCAAACGCAAGCCGACTAAGCCAGTGATTCCATCACCTCAAACTAATTTCATTCTGGAATCCATGGCTGAGACCTCAAGGACAGTAGAGTCTAAAAGGGCTGATCTGTTAGATACTTTGGATTTGATGTCAAAGAGGATGAATGATTTGGGGAAAATTCAGCAGGATGTGAAACAAGATCTGCTTCAGGAGATTGCTCACACTAATTCCAGAGTGGAGAAATGTCTAGATGATCAAAAGCTTATGCAGGACACTATGAAGATTACTGGTGATGCAGTGAACAAACTGATCAATGAAGGCTTTGACAAGTTGCTCAGTCCAAACTCAAGCAGTGAAGGTTCCAGTATGGGAGGGGATTCTGAAGCTGAGTTTGACAATCCATTCTCTGGAGGTAATGGGAATCATCTTCATCACCACCATAACAGAAGGAGAGATCATGGCCATCATGACAGAAATCAGGGTATACCCTATCATGCTCTACCCAAGTGGTCTTTTCCTGCTTTTGATGGTAGTCAACCCAAAGTGTGGCTGGATAAGTGCTTGAATTACTTTACAATCTATAAGCTACCTCAAGAGCTCTGGGTGGAGGCAGCCACTATGCATATGCAGGATAATGCTACAAAATGGTGGCAAGTGTTCAAGCAGTCCAATGCTGGAGTTGGTTGGGAACAATTCAAGACAGCCATACTTACTCAGTTCGACTGTGATGATTATACATCTGCTATGAATGAGCTGTTGGACTTAACTATGCAGTCTTCTCTGGATGATTATGCCACTAAATTCAAGTCTCTGCAGTTTGATATATGCATGAATGGAACAACTCATGATGATAAATTCTTTGCTATTCAGTTTGTTAGGGGCCTGAAGGAAGAGCTTAGATGTGTGGTGGAACCCCAGCGCCCACCAACTGTGGAACAAGCTTTGCTTATTGCTAAAATTCAGCAGAAGACAGTGGATAGAAGGAAAATGAAATACCAGGACAAGGGTAAGCAAGCAGCTCATAAGCTTGAAGCTAAACCCTTAACCAATTATACAAATCTGTGGAGGGATAAACAGCTGAGAGATTACAGGAAGGAACATAACCTGTGCTACTTCTGTGGTGAGCCTTTTGAGCCAGGACATGCTGAAAAATGTACT
Organism: Themeda triandra; assembly: GCA_018135685.1. Classification (NCBI taxonomy): domain Eukaryota; kingdom Viridiplantae; phylum Streptophyta; class Magnoliopsida; order Poales; family Poaceae; genus Themeda; species Themeda triandra. The sequence continues at coordinate 9,868 of JAENPR010000559.1, read as the reverse complement.
AAAAGGAATAAAGCCCATGCTAATGCCCTGGTGGTCAATGATTTGGACATGCACAGGGAAATTGATCAGAATATATTGAATGAAATTGCAATTGATGAACTGATTACTGAGCATTTTGGTCATCTTTCTTTGAATGCCCTGGCTGGTAATGCCAATCCTGATGCCATCATGTTGCAAGCCACTGTGCATAACAAAACTATGCTGATATTATTGGATTCTGGGAGTAGTCATAGCTTTGTGAGCTCACAGTTTGTTCAGGCTGCTCGGCTGGTGACTAGTCCTGCTCCTCCATTGCAAGTCAGTCTTCCTAATCAAGAGATCATGAAGACCAACACTCAGGTCCAGAATCTACAGTGGTTCATTCAGGGCCATACTTTCCACACCAACATGGTGGTGTTGGAGTCTTTGCCTTTTGATGCTATATTGGGATATGATTGGTTAAAGACAATAGGTTCCATGAACTGTGATTGGCAAGAAAGGAAACTGCAGTTTGTCTATCAGGGCACCACAATCACTTTACAAGGTGTCAAACCAATGAAAATGTCTCTCAATCAGATGTCTGTTGATAAGATGCTCAAGGCTATGAAAGGAAATGAAATCTGGGCATTTGCCATGGCCAGACCTACACTATCCTTTGATATCACTCCACCACAATTACCCAAGTCTGCTACACCTGAAATTCAGGATTTACCGCTACAGTATGCTGATGTGTTTCAAGACCCCAAGTCTTTACCTCCACATAGGCCTTATGATCATGCAGTCCCTCTAATGCCAGATGCAATACCTGTCAATTCAAGACCATATCATTACTCACCCCAGCACAAAACAGAAATTGAGAATCAGGTCAAGGAGTTGTTGCAGGCTGGATTTATTTCCCATAGCCACAGTCCTTTTGCCTCTCCAGTATTGCTAGTTAAAAAAAAGGATGGCCAATGGAGATTTTGTGTGGACTATCGAAAGCTCAATGCAGTGACTGTCAAGAACAGATTCCCTATGCCCATAGTTGAGGAAATTTTGGATGAACTGGCTGGGGCTAAGTTTTTCACAAAACTAGACATGAAATCTGGCTATCATCAGATAAGGATGCTTCCCACTGATGAGTACAAGACTGCTTTTAAAACTCACCAGGGCCACTATGAGTTCAAGGTGATGCCCTTTGGCTTGACTAATGCCCCTGCCACCTTTCAGTGTGTGATGAATCAGTTGCTGCAACCATTCTTGAGAAAATTTGCCTTGGTCATCCTGGATGACATTTTAATCTATAGTAATACATTGGAGGAACATGTGGAGCATATCCAGCAAGTGTTAGAAATTCTGAGGAAACATCAGTTCTTTCTTAAAGCCTCCAAGTGTTCATTTGGGCAGCCAAGTTTGGAGTATCTTGGACATATTATTTCAGCTAATGGGGTGGCAACAGATCCTGCAAAGACACAAGATATGCTCAAATGGCCCAGCCCTACAAATGTGACTGAACTCAGAGGGTTCTTGGGACTCACTGGGTATTACAGGAAGTTTGTAAAAGGTTATGGCATGATTGCTAAACCATTGACTGATCTTCTCAGGCTCAAGTCATTTCGGTGGACTGCTCAAGCTCAGGAAGCATTTGAGAAACTAAAGGTAGCTATGTCTACAACTCCTGTTCTGACATTGCCTGATTTCAGTAAGCAGTTTCAGGTGGAAACAGATGCCTGTGCAGAAGGAGTGGGTGCTGTACTCATGCAAGAAGGGCAACCAATAGCTTATTTGAATAAGGCTTTGGGTGTCAAGCATCAAAATCTGTCTATTTATGAGAAAGAATTCCTGGCTTTGATTCTGGCAGTGGAGAAATGGCGTCCATATTTGCAGAGACAAGAGTTCATTATCATTACTGATCACAAATCTCTGTCCCATCTTAATGAGCAACATTTGCACTCTGATTTACAAAAGAAAGCCATGACTAGACTTATGGGCTTGCAGTTCAAAATTCTCTACAGAAAAGGTAAAGAGAATGTGGTGGCTGATGGGTTATCCAGGGTTCCCCATCTGTTGGCCTTACAGAGTGTTACTGTGTTACAACACCAGTGGGTCCAGGACATTCTGAATTCTTATGCTACTGATCTGAATGCCCAGCAGCTATTGGCCCAGTTGGCTGTGTCCAGCCCTAACAAAGATGGGTTTTCACTAGATAATGGGCTGATTAGAAAAGGCAATGTCATATGGTTGGGGTGCAATACTGCTCTGCAGACCAAAGTAATAGCAACTTTTCATTCATCTGCTTTAGGGAGTCACTCAGGAGTGAATGCTACTTACCAAAGAGTGAAGAAGTTGTTTTCCTGGAAAGGCTTGAAGAGTGATGTGGATAGTTTTGTCAAGCAATGTTTGGTATGCCAGCACACTAAGCACTCCCATTCTCATCCAGCTGGTCTGCTGCAACCTTTACCCATACCAGGTGGAATTTGGCAGGACATATCTATGGATTTTGTCGAAGGACTGCCTAAATCTGAAGGATACAATGTGATCATGGTCGTGGTAGACAGATTCACCAAGTTTGCTCACTTCTTGCCCTTGAAACATCCTTTTACTGCTGCAACAGTGGCTCATCTATTCATGGGGAATGTGGTGAAGATGCATGGTTTGCCCAAGAGCATTGTCTCTGATAGAGATAAGATTTTCATCAGTTCTTTTTGGCAACATTTGTTTACTGCAGCCAGAGTGGTGTTGAACTTGTCCACTGCCTATCATCCACAGACTGATGGTCAGACAGAGCGTGTGAATCAGTGCCTAGAGATGTATCTGCCCTGTGCAGTTCAGGAAGCCCCTACTACCTGGAAGTCCTGGTTGTCTTTAGCTCAATTATAGTACAATTCTTCTTATCATAGTTCTCTGGGTTGCTCACCTTTCATGGCACTGTATGGGGTGGAACCGAATCTGGGAATGGACATTACTCCTTCTGATGCTACTCCACCCCAAGTGGCTGAGGTTATTGCCGACAGAGAACAACACTTTCAGATGCTGAAGAATCGGTTGCAACAAGCTCAGAATCGAATGAAGGTTCAAGCTGACAAAAAGAGAACTGACAGAGTTTATCAAGTTGGGGATCAAGTACTTCTCAGGCTGCAGCCGTATACACAGTCTTCAGTGGCTAGTCGGCCATATCCTAAATTGGCTTTCAAGTTCTTTGGACCATACAAGATATTAGAGCGTATTGGTGCAGTCGCTTACAGGCTTGAACTCCCTGCATCCAGTGAAATCCATCCTATCTTTCATGTCTTACAACTCAAGCCTTACATTCCCAATTATGCTCCAGTCTACTCCACCTTGCCTACTATCACCGATATCCAGGCTGCTGACACATTTCCGACAACAATACTGGAACGTCGGATGGTGAAGAAGGGTAACAATGCAATCACTCAGGTGCTGGTGACTTGGTCTGGCTTTCCTGATTCGTCAGCGACTTGGGAGGACTACACAGTCCTGAAGGCGCGGTTCCCGGAGGCTCGACAAGCAGCTTCTTCAGCCGGGGGAGATGTTACAACCCAGGCGTGAAGACGTACTTCTGTATTACGTTTCCTACTGCTGTTTACATGTTACCGTGTTTTCGCTTTAAGACTAGTAGCTAAGTCTATGACTGGTGGGGCCTTCGTGCCAGAGTCGGGGCGCGTCGTATAAGACCGTCACCGTTGCTTGTAAGAGACATGTCGATGAATTGAATGAAAAAGTAGGAACACGCGAGCTGCGAGGTGTTCCTCTGCTCGTCGTGGGCGAAATCCGATTTGTCTATCTCACGTTCCGGCGATCGCCGGCGCAACGGGTGTGACAGGCGCAGACCTAGGCATCGCCGCATCGGCGTTCCCCGCCCTCCCCTCTGGCGACGGTCCGGATCCCAAGCATCGGCGTCCCCGTCCCCCGGTGACGGCGCAGTTCCAAGCAGCGGCGCAGCCCTCCGGGTACGGCGCGGAGCGAAGCGGCGGCGGCCCTTCCCCTCGGTGATGGAGTGGCGCCAAGTGGCGGCGGCCTCTCCCCCGCACATCCCCGACCCCGGCAACAGCGCGGACCCAAGCTGGGGCGAGGCCAGTGCCCCGGGACGTGGTTGACCACAGCAGATCTGGCTCCCTCGCCTCGACTCCAGGCTCCATGTCGCTCTTCTCGTCTCACCCGGGAAGTACGTATCTATTCCTTCCCAACATTTCCTCATCGTATCTTATTTCTGGTTTCAATTCCATTCTCCCTGTAAAATGATTCATGACAACAAAATTTATTACCTTGGGCCGAAAATTAGATTTCATTATTTGTTATAAAGCGTTGTACAATCAAATTTGGCTTTAACAGGCTGCACAGATCATTACTTGTGTCAGCGTTTGATTTTTAGTACAGTAGCAACTAGCATGTGCGTTCAGATAGCCTTTTGTTCTGTCCAACAATATTATTTTTAGGTTCCAGTCCTTCTGCTAATAGTGCTAAAATAGTTCATGCATTTTTTCCCCTTTGTTCTTGGACAAAAGCAACCGTAGAGATTTACCTTGTTTTGCTGTTCTGTGCAGAAGCCTTCTCTAGTTCTTGCACAAGACAGAGTATCTGAATTTGCAAAGCCAAGTCCAATTGAACATTTTGTTGGGAGAAGTAAGGACTGAAAAGAAGACTGAAGAAATACTGAATGTGGTCAGTTAAGTCAGGTGCTTCACAGTACTGTCTATAATAACCTGTCTAGGTGATTTCTATATTTCAGCTACTAGCTTCTAAAAGGGCAGTGCAAAGGAACCAAATCACTCAAGCTACAATGTTTAATAAAGCTACAATAACTATTAACATACTCCACATTTTATTCATTTGTTGTAAGTTTGTAAAATGCCTTTAAATTCAACACTACTTTTACCCTTGCTTGTGCTCCTGTTTGAAGCCTAAAATGTTTATGTACACACTTGTGATTTTCTCATGAGACTAGACTATTATATGCTTGGTGCTTTTTTAAACCCAAACATCAACTCGAATGATCAAAAGTCTAGGACAAGTGCCATGATTGTGGACCAATTTCTTGCTGCATCTTAACAAAAAAATGTGGTAAATATGTAAATTGGCTGGGTTCCCAATCTGATTCATTACATGCTGTTTAGCTGTGCAGAGGTCTGTTCTTGAGCAGCAATGCAAGGGAAAGACATGATTGGACATGCTCGAACAAGGACCGGGATCAACTGAGATTGATACTGTAGTAAAATATGTTTCACTCTGATTGCTTTTTCTAGTCACTAATACCATTAAAGCTTGTTACATGGTTTTTTGCATTTTTATGCAGGGTTTGGTCTGCGTTATTGCCTCTAAAGGCCAAAGGCAAGATGAAGACAATTATTCATTGTTGTGTTGTCGAACTTTCCAGTACTAGAATTATTAAATCAGAAACTTCAACCTTGTGTCCATTTGATCCCAGTGTGTGGGACTGTAAGTTGGTACAATCCATTTGCATGTAAGACTCAGCTGCGGGCTGTGGTGTTTACTGTGATCAATGAAATAAGTTAAAGAGCATTCCAAAATGTAGCCATGTGTGTCCTGCGCAATGCTATAAATGAATTATGCTGTTGTATAAATGTTTAAAATATAGAGATTCATTTGGATTTGAATTCTATTGGCTAATGTATTGTTTGATAGTAAACTGTTTTTAATGGTACAGTACCATTTTCCTGTCGGTTACCTACGACAGGATATAATCCTTGGTCTGGATTCCTGATAATTTTTCTGTCGGTGGACAAAAAAAATTTCTGTCGATGTCTAACTGACAGGAAAATTGGTGTACCGACAGAAAATAATTTTAACCGACAGAAAAAACCTTATTCCCTGTCGAGCTAGGCCTGTCGGTAACCCGACAGGAAAAATAGTTTTTCATTATTCCTGTCGGTAAAGTATATTTTCCTGTCGGTTTGGATACCGACAGGAAATTTTCAGTTCCAGTAGTGTTTTCTCTTTCTCACTCTAACTCCTTCACGATGAAGGAAGAGACACTAGCCTCGTCCCTGTTCCTTGCCGATAGCCTGGTCCCCGTCCCTTGCGCGCCTGCCGCCGCGGGCGAGCGTGGCTCCATCTCGTGTGCGCGCTGCTGCTCCACCCATTAGCTAGTACCAGCAACATCACCGTCGCTAGGCGCGCCGCCATCAACAGCACTGCACACGCGTGCTCGACAGATGCCGCGCCGGAGCCGCACTGATAGCGTTGAGCTCGTCTTAATTGGTAGCGTGCGGAATGGTGCATGCAACACATCATGCATGCATGGCCAGACAGAGAAATTAGCTTGTCCCGTTCCTTTTTTTTTTTTTGGCTATTCTAGCCAAAGATGCTGGTGTTTGTGCGCAGGTGTGCACCCTGTCCGGTTACCGTTAGATGTGCTTTGTGATTCGTTCTTGGCCTTATGGCACGAATCGCAAAGCACATCTAACAGCAACCGGACAGGGTGCACATCTGCGCACTTTCTATTTTTAACGTCGGGACAGCCGCCATCGTGGAGACACACGGAGCTCGATCCAATCAATAAGTATGTACGCACGTATGGAAGCAATCATCACGTACAAACATGCATGGGAAGCAATCCAACTATAGAGGAAACAGTAGCATGCCGCGAGCTCCGAGCACCGCGCCATGCCGCGAGCTCTGAGCGCCGTGCCATGGCCGCGAGCTCCGGCCCGCCCCGCTGCTGGCCATGCGCGCCTTGCTGCAGCCACGCTGCCGCCACTGCTGCGCCATGGCTACGAGCTCCGACCTGCCACGTCGCTCACCCTGCTGCCACCGCTGGCCGTGCGCTCGCGGCGGCACGGCGCGCGTGGAGGAGCAGCGTAGCAGATGAAGGAGCAGCCGTGGCGCGTGCAGAGCTCGCAACGGCGGCGCGGTGGGTAGCGGCGCTGGACAAGATTAGGAAGGGAGAAGATGGACTTTGGAGCGAGAAAGAGCAAAGGAGTAGGGTGTTTTTTTTGAGAATTTGACATAAATCCAGCATCTAGGTGCCACCGTGGCATAGCCACGTAGGATTAAGTGGCTGACGTCTCTGCCTGAGGACCGTGATGCGCTGTGGTGAAAGTTGAGGAATCTGGATAGTCGTTTTGAAAGTTCGAGACATATATGAGAAAAGCCAAATAGTTTAGGTACCATCGGTGCATTTTATTCAAGCAGAAACAAAAATCTCCCGCAATATATTTAGAAATCCCGATTTTGTTTCAAATGTCTAATACATCTCGTATGTAACCGTGTAATCTTTTTCCTTTTTGTCAAAGCAATCCTATCCTCCACATATATGACATGATCCACGATGGGTGACCATGGATATGCACCGTGGGGATAGTCCCCATGCATTTCCCCCCCCACAATACGTGGTCTTTTCTGGTTTTGGATACAGTTAGATTCACATCAATCCACATGCGTTGGAGTGAATTGGAGTGGAACTTTAATTAAATTTCACCCAATCCACTTAACTGATGTGGACTGAGGTGAATGTGACAGCATCAAAACAATGCCGAGCAAGGTTCCGAGAAATTTCGCTGGGAATTCAAAAGTACTACAGTCCAAGTGAAAGCTACATGTTCCTGATTTCACGTCAATCACTGACACTGATCGATACACCACATAAAAGCTGGAGTACATTTATTTTATTTTCGAATAAGAGCAGCTAGAACTTCTAGAGTGTACTAGAGTTTAGAGCTCATCAGGCGACAGCAGGCGACGACGTCCGCTCCGGCCTTGAGCCTCTTGGCGAAGGCGGCGAAGTAGCTGCCCTGGTGCTCGGCCATCTGGAGCTCGGCGTCGCTGGGCAGCCTGCTCTTGCCGTCCTTGCCGGAGAAGGTGCCGGCGCCGTACGGGCTGCAGCACCGGACCTCGTCCATGTCGAACATCCCTTCGCCGAACGTGTAGCCCACGGGCACGAACACCATGCCGTGGTGCGTGAGCTGCGACACGGCCGTGAGCGCCGACTCCTCCTGCCCGCCGCCCTGCGTGCCCAGCGCGAAGAAGAACCCCGCTGGCTTCCCCGCCAGCGCCTGCGTCTGCCAGAGGCTGCCCGTGGAGTCGAAGAGCGCCTTCATCTGCGCCGGCATCATGCCGTACCGCGCCGGGAAGCCGAACAGGATGCCGTCGGCGTCGGCCAGCTGCTTGCCCGAGGTCATCACCGGGTGATCATCCTTCTTGGCCGGCGCGTGCATCTTCGCCAGGGCCTCCGACGGCAGCGTCTCCGCCACCTGCCATATCGTTGTCTCGACGCCGGCGACGGAGTCGGCGCCCTTCTTGATCTCCTCCGCCAGCCGAGCCACGTGGCCGTACGTCGAGTAGTACCTGATCAAAGTCAGCACAGCAGCAGCAGGAAGCATGAATCGTCGTAACATTGCCAGTGAGTCCTACTCGAACATATTTACTAGAAGGTGCTCATGATTAGCTAGCTAGGATGGCCACGCACACGACGTAGATCTTTGTCACCGCCATTGATGGATCGCGCAAGCTTTGTCGTCTGGCTTTGTCCTCCGTCGTCAGTTTTTGGTGTGTGCTATTTCGTGAATCCATCGATGCACACCGAGCTAGCGCGCATATATAAAGAAAAAGAATCCGCGGCGAAAGTTGAGCATTGAGCACGACTGAGCAGCCACGGTGATTTGTTTAATAGGCACTTGGCACCATTTCATTTGGGGATCAAAACTCTTCAAAAGCCGGCAACCGGGCAGCCGGCGGCTCCGTGGTTCTTGCTGAGATAGCATACGTCATCAGTGGCGTCGATGCTGATGTGGACGGTCCTCTTCAACGTACATATGTATCAACATGAACAAATGCACCTCTCTTTTCTCCAAGCCCAGTACACAAGGCTCCCCCATTTGAGTAGCCAGCCACTCTGTGTTTGTCATCATACTCTCCATCAAACTGACCTGGTCAAGGTCATCCTTGCCCCCTTCCCTGTTGGGCCATGGTCCCTATGGACTTTGGTTTTATGCGGCATGGAGAAGGTGTCGTGCGGCATGCATGGCTTCTCTGGCCATTCTTGAAGGAAGCAGCATGCACGCTTATGGCCAAGGCTTCAGGCCTTGCCTGTGCATGGCTTCAGACCACCGAGAGCTGGAAAAAGGAGCAGGAAAGCTCCTACTTGGCCATCCTCATCCTTCGAGAGTCTGCATACGCTTTTGATCGGCGTGCACCCCTGCCATCGATCCTTATCCTCACAGTTCACTTCCTTTCATGTGAAACGAAAGGCACGGTTCTTTAGGAACCATAGGAAGGAGACGGTGGTTGGCCGACAAGGCCAACACCAACGCTCGCCACAGCGCTTTGCCCATGGCGGGCGGCTCGCCCGCGGCCTGCGCGGCGGCCGTCGTAGCTCGCCCGCGCGTGGCGGCTGTGAGCGCTGGAGGCCGGGCCGCGCCACTAGCGGCCGCGCGCCCGCGCCTACATGGTGGTGCCGGGCCGTCTGAGCGCCTGCGCCGGGGCCGGCCGAGGGGCGGCCGCGCGGTCCGCGCCTACGCCTGGCTAGCTGCCGGCGGGGTCCGCAACCGCAACCTGGCTCGCGGCCGTCGGCTGCGCCTGCGTCTGGGCGGAGGGTGTGCCGGGGCTGCTGGCCACGCTGGCAAACAGGCGGCTGCTGGCCGCGCCACCTTCGTCCATGGAGGCTAGCCGGTCTTCGGGCCGCGCATCCTCGTGCCTAAACCATGGCCGGGTTAGGGTCGGCTGGATCTGGCTGTTGGAGGCCTGATTCGCATGCCTTCGGGGCAGCGCTCGGCCGATCTGCTCGCCTTCGGCGCGGCAAGGCCTGATCTGCTCACCTTCTGGGCAGCAGGTTCGTTTTTTTTTGTGAAGTTTTCAGGTGTGCCGTTGACACGCTGTCTGTGCATCACCTTCGGCGGTACATCACGACCGGAACTCGACGAGCGGAGGCAAAGCC